>VXBO01002851.1:570420-589739 GCA_013400135.1 Rhinoptilus africanus
CTGTTCCTAATACAGGCACTTATATTAGTTTTTACACCCTGAGGTGCACGGAAGTCCCTGAGAAGGTTCCGATGACCTTGATGAGCTCTGGATTAGGGAAATGTCACCGCTGCTGGCACAGGAGGATGCCCACCCTCCCACAAGTAGGTGCAGAGCCTCACACACAGAGGACTCGCTCCATCCTGCTACGCTGGGACATCTCCGCTGCCTAGGCAGGGGTGAAGGACGCCTTCTTCCAGCTCCATGTTATTTTGCCCGATTCCCCCAAATTCCAGCAATCTGCACATTTAAATCCACAGCTGCTCCTCCTGTTGGCTCACTTGCTAAAGAAGCTGCCCATCCGCTGGGCAAGTGTGGTGGCCATTTAACAGAAACAAACAGGGAAGGAATTCTGCAAATGGAAACCAGAAAAAATGGGCAGAGAAGTGAGATTCAAATTAATGCTTGGGTAGAGGGAAATGGTGTCAAAATTCAGACGCTTTTCCCAAGAGCCAAGGGGACGCTCCGGGTACCCGTACCGGCTGGCCAGCCGCCCACACACAGCTCAAAACATAAATGTGCAATCACATCTCGCTGACAAAGATCCTTTACTTTTCATCCTTCCATTTCCACGAGTCCCTCAAATTTCATATTTCCCAGTTCATAGGCAATGTCGCACCAACTACCGGGGATTAGTGACATACTGCTGATTTACAGCCTTACCTAAACCCAGACACAGAACAGCATTTTCGGCAGGATTTGCACTTAGGAAGAGCAGCAAATCTTTGCCTATGGCATGTTTATATTTTGAGAAAAATATTTCTCATGTTTACTTATTGGACTAGTGGCAAAAGCTCTTATTTTAGAAATCAAGTTTTATTTATTGGCTTTGTCCTTTACAGAATGCATCTTGCCTTTTTCTGTTTGTTTAGAGGTTTATTTTTTTTAATTTCCCTCTCTCTGAAACTATAATTTACCACTAGAAGACACTACTTTTGTATTTACAGCTGCAATATATTACAGGGAATAAATAAGCCTTCATTACAAATGCACAGGTACAGTGATTTCTTCCTGAGCTACCTCAGAAATTCAACATGCAGAAGAGAAAATAGTTTAGAAAAAACCCAAAACATTTGTAATTTGGGGTAAATAGAAAATTCTCTGTCAAGGTCAAAGGCACAAAATATTTGTTACTAAGTAGAGAGCATTCTTTCACATTGGCTAAAGAGCAACACTTTATTAAATGGCCATTTCTAGCCTGTTGTAAGGCTGGCCCATCTGGTCGGAGACAACAGAAGGACAAACATCAGTGATAGGAATTGCTGTTCTTGAGCTACAACAGATCCAAAGCTCATAGAAATCAAATGGTAGCTTCAGGCATTTCATTTGTCAGAATCAATGACAAAAGCTAACGAAAATGCAATATATCTTTTAAATCAGCCATTTTTTTCCCCTACAAAGATTACTGTTCATCCGGCACATGGCATGCTGTTAAAATGGTGCAAAGGGAGAACCTGAGATGAGTAGCAATGCAGCTGGTGTGCTGAAAGGTCTGTCGGTACTTCCTTAGAACTAACAGACACAAATAGCTTTAGCGATGACTTATTATCGCTTTACCATCACCGTGCATCATCCTGTTGGACTTTACCACCCTCTCAGGACATTCTGCTCTCGCCGTGCCCTCTTACTCCGAGCAAGTATTTAGCAGGATTGTGAGACTGCACATTTACATGAAAAAAAAAAATAAAATCAGATTTCAAGCAGTAAGGATTCTCTAAGAGATGGTTACAATGGCCAGGGATGTACATTCTCCAGCACACAACCCCATCCCTATCGAGTGCAACCATCCCCATGCAACCAAGTCGTTACCAAGGGCTCTGCTACTCCGTCTTTACTTTCTCAGCGTCACTGTCTCAGCATTACGCACATGGAGGCACTTGCACAACGTGCTCCAGAGCTGGTAGCACCTACATTTCTCCAAACATCAGGAACTTAACATTGGGAAATGCTGCATGCCCAGCATATAGAAGAACACCACCACCCTCCCCCCAAAAACCCCAAACAACCCCCTGAACAACCAGCCACAAAAAACCCCTTATCTAAATCCTTCACAAGGATGAGGGAGAACTTCCTGCCCTGGTGATTGCCCATTTTTGCCCACGCACAAAGTGCAACAGCTTACACCTTTTCCCACTGAGCTCTCTTCCAAGGAAGAGCATGTGCTAGAGGAGAGGAAGTTCATCCAGCTACAACCCAGCTTCCCACAGATCTCCTTGCAGGTACACGTTCCTATGCCCGTGTCCCTCAGGTACCTAATTGGGAAACACCTGGCTTGAACGGCCTGATTCTCACAGCGCAAAGATAAGAATAATAAATATTTATAACTCGACTAAGCAGAAAGGAGAGCGGTTTGCGTGACGTGCTGCAGGCTCACAGCCTGACTCAGTGGAAGGGCCAGGATTAAGCTTCAGGAGTTCCCCACTCTCCGGTCCACGGTCAGCTTACCAGCCTCTGCACCGTCAGGGCTGTTGCCTCATGCCACGCTGCAGAAGAGTGGTGAAACACAGCTTTCCACACTGTTATGATTCACCTAATCTTTTCAGATTTATTAGCAGATCAGTAACATCAATGTTCCAGAGAGCTTTCATTTGTTAAGCAATCGGTTCCCACCTCTAACGTTTCACCAGAAGCATGGTCAGTTCTCTGGTTTGAGCCTGCAGCACACTGCTTACGTTTCATATCCTCTATTTTCAGTGCCTTTCAGGGCTAAAACCTACGAAACAGCAAAGCATACAGAGAATCAAACCCCCTCTTTCCTCATGGAACAAAGAAAATCCTCAGCATCAGCAGACAGAAAGAGCTTTTTGTAGATGTCCACATAAGTCACAGGAATGACTTCCCCAACTTTGACCCAGCATATCCACATAGCTGTGCGTCCCTGACATGGCAAAGATTTTTAATTTTGTCTATTTGAGAAAGGATTAGTTCATATTTCTACTTCAGAATTGACTGAATGGCAACTGATCCCATAATCTGGATCTATACGCTGACAATATATCTACAGAAAGAATTTATACTAATGAAGTATAATTCACTACCTGCTTTTCTTCCAAACTTATTTGCAATGCTTCCCACAAGATTAATTGCCACAAGTACATGTATGGAACAATTTATTTGCATGTTTACTCATCAGCTTTAGTCCCAATACACACAAGAATTGGATTCCTTGTGTCCTGCTCAGACATGATTCCACTTTATCCCTTGGTGCTGGTATGTAAAAAGGAAGGTGCGTTTCCCCCGTGTATCCATGCTACAACACTAACATCACTCTAGTCTAACACGCCAGCAGCTTTTAAATATGGCATTCATGGCATGGCATCTTAGTGCTTGCTTCAAGAGGGAATAAACTGTGAAGTCAAATCAAGCTTGCCTTAACATCTGAACAGCTAAAACTAGTCCAGACTAAACGGGAGCCTTCAAATCATCTGTATTAAGACTCCTGAGGAAAGTGACACTTTATCATGTTAGAATTACAGGTTTTTTACTAAAAAGGAAACTCGTGACTGACGTCCAACATGAGAAAAGACTCAGTACCGTGTGGTGGCAGAGTTCATGCAGAGGGCTGTGTGAATGTCTATCAGCAGTGTAGTACAGATGCACGTGAAGAATGGGTACTTTCCTCTCCCCATATATCCTCCTGAAACAGATAATTGACCTTCTCATGAAAGGTGCAGGACTCCAAGAACGTTTACTGTGATTTTTGGGAACCAGCAGAACACCGGCCTGACCTTGAGAGCTCAACGCTCTGGCCAAACCCTGCCGCCCTGTCGTGCTCTAGGACCACTCAATTGGCCTCATCTTGTCAATGGGAATACACGAAGGGAAACCTCTTCCCTCAAAGAACTGTCGTTCTACTTCACCCCTCAAAAACTCCACCAGAAACGATAAAAAGGGTGTTGCTTGAGTACGGCTGTATCTCAGCGCCCTGTGATTGCCGTCTGGCTCCTTGGGTTGCCTTATTTATAGAAAGGGTGGAACGGGAAAGCGATTTTGATTCATAACCCCCATAATTCTTTCTGTTTTGTAACAAACACGGCCCAACCAGTACAAGCAGTCTAGCTCCGGGATGTTCAGAGGTCTCTTGCCCAACAGGTTCAAATAGTTGGCTCTGTCTTCTGTATGAGAAATGAGTAGTCCAGGTAACCCTTAAAAATAAATACTTACAGCACTTGGAAAACTAATAGGTTCCCAATTCCAAGGGGGATTAAAAAAAAACCAAGCAAACCAAAAGAAAACTCACTACACATTCCCATTGCAGAAAGTTTTACAACCACTACTTCCTTCCCACCATGTCCCAATATTCTCCGATGACTGGGAAGGAACAGTAAAATGAAGAAACCCTTGCCAAGGCACTTTCAGTAAGAAACTGGCCAGAAATCCTTTTAAAGAGACTGACATATATCCTAATTGCTTTTTATGAGATGATGAGAAGCTCTACAATTACCATGTGTATTTTGATCTGCACTGATACCTAACAGCTGCAGGAAATTACACAGTGCTCCGTACCTGCTGCCAGCTTATCCCTTTTCTAGCTTGTTATTAACCATTCTCCTCTCTGAACTTGCAGCATCTCCTACTCCAGCCACCAAAATGGAAGAAAACGCCAACACCAGCTTCGAAGAAGATTTTGAAGGGCAGGCAACACACACAGGCAAGGAAACTAACTGCATTTTTTTTTTTTTTTAAATAAGCTAAACTGTCCCTGTTTGCTGGGGAAGCCCAGAATTCAAGTAGACCCAATTGTATTGCCAAACCCCTTGGACGCAAACATAGGCTCCAAAGCCAATGAGAATGTATTTTGGAGTAAGTGATGCCCCTCACGGAAGGGCAGGTGACACCAAACTGATCTTTATGCCAATCCTCCTCATAACTGAGGCAAATGGCAAACGCAGGAGACAACTGAAGAAGCCACCAACAGCAACAGCTCAATGCAGGTCCTGTTGGTTTATTGCTTCAGTCATGAACAATGGCCTTCCTTCTTCTGGAGAAAAGAGAAGAAAACAAAAGAGCATCAAAAACTCTCACACGCTAGAACTAGGTAATAAGGTTTCACTATTAAGGCTGAATTATTTTTTCTTTCTTATAGAAGGAACATGCAGTGTTAAAAGTGAACCTATAAATCCTTTTGGCAAACACAGCATAGCATTTAAAAGCTTTAAAAGCATCCTTGCTCAGAATCACAACTCTTTTTAATCCAGCACTCGATCACCATGATTTTTATGAGTACTGGCATTGTATTAAGCTCTAAAGACGGGTATCACTTCATCCCACCCCACCAACAGGTAACTATATGGCAAACATTCCCTCCTCTGCTCTGAGGGCTTCTTTTTCTTTGTGCTATAGTAAATGTAACTCTTGTAATAACTCTTTCTGGGGTTCTTTCCAAACTATTCTTGCTGATGCTGGTTAAGATTATTTTATATATATATATAACATTTTTTTTAGGGACCCAAACATGGGGCACTACATCCACACCTAGGCTTCAAAATAGTTCTGTACATCAGACTACTGTACTGTTATCACTATGCCAAGAGGTTCTGGCTAATTCCTGCTTTGGAATCTTGTTTGCAAAAGATCAGGTCACCTTCCCTGTCCACCGAGGAGTGTAGTGCCTTTCGCCACCACTTCAAGATGTTGAAATTTAATCCAAAACAGAGTCTTGGCAACTGGAAACATCACATCTCTCTTGTAAGAGGGACAGCTGCTTACCTAGCCTTTTCTAAATTTTCCACAGAAATAAACTTCACTCTGAAAACACTAAAATATTCCTTGGTTTTGCTTTAGAATCTAAAATGTAGATTAACATTTTCATTGAAAAACACCACTGGAATTTTGAATTTATTTTTTTTCCCCCCCATTTCAAAATTCAACTGCTTTAATCAACCATCTCCAAAGACCAAGATTTGGTCTTTGGCATTACAAGATTTTGTCATTAGGACATTACGATCGGAATTATCATAGCATTTCCTTACAGGTTACTCTTCCAGTGGAACATGTATGAACTTAAAAACAACCTCAAAACCTCAAGTGTCCTGTATTCTTATTTTACTCTAAGTTCCTACGCATGTTACATATTCAACCACGTCGTCTATACAGAAATGCAAATATACTTCTATGAAATACTAGCTTTGGCCGACATGTCAGTTTTTAACAGGTTTCAACATCCTTATCCTTTTTAACTACTCATGTAGTTCACCACAATCCTTTTACAGGATTCTGGTAGGAACCAGACCACCAAAGTGGTCTGTCTGTCTGCCTTTTGCAAGCTAATGTAATACTTTGGTCCCAAAGCTCTGGTTTTCAGCGCTCCTGGGGAGCGGTCTGGAAGGAAGAGGGGCAGACGGATAAACTGCGACACAGGACAAACCAGCAAAAAGCAGAAAGTTCTTAAGATGGCTTCTCGTGGCAGTCAGTTTCTCATCTAACTTCATCTCTCTTAGGGCCCAAAGGTGTGATCAATGACTGGCGGAAGTTTAAATTAGAAAGCGAAGATAGAGACTCCTTATCCTTGAGCAAGAAAGAAATTCTAAGACAAATGTCTTCACCGCACAGATCTTTCAGTAAAGATGATAAAGACACCAGAGAGAGATTCTGCCGTAAGGTAAGAGAAGAAAAGCAAAATAAATTACTGTTGATTCTATATAAAACGTATCAGTTATAAGCTAGAAAATCCTGAATTTGCCAGACTTGATTCCTTTCCAATTGAGCAGAGCTCACACCATAGAGACAGAAAAAATGCACGTGCAACCATATATCTACTACTCTCTCAAGCAAAGTCAAACTTGAGTAAGATAAGGAGTGTATATCACACAGCGCAGAATCTGACCTTTCTTCCTCCCCTCCCTGCCTCAATGCTCTACCCTTAGTTAAGGCAATGGCAAATTTTTAACATGTTTAAAATCCTACTAGTCAGGATAGAGCTGTGAGCCTGAATGTCACTTATTGCCATTTACCCGTTCTGAAAGAGGGGGACCCAAAACCCCCAAATCCACAGGAATTAAACTTTGACACCACTACAGTCACTGGCAAGATTCCCACCAACTCTGGAAGACCCAGAAGGTTTTTTTCCAAATATGGCAACTGTCTTCAATACCATCAAGCTGACATGCAAGTGTGGAGACAGGATCTTCACCCGTCTCTTGAAGAGACCTTCCAGAGTCACTGTAGGCCATGTCAGCACTTCTGGCTAAGCTTTCGATGTGATGTTCTTTAGACAACAACTTAGTCTCTTCCTGTTTCAGTGCCAACAGATTACCACTTACTAATATAACGTTCTCTCAATATTGACAGATGAGCATGCAGGAGTACGAATTAATTCAGGATGAGCAAGAAGATGAAAGTTGCCTACAAAAGTACCGCAAGCGCTGCATGCAGGATATGCATCAGAGGCTGAGTTTTGGGCCAAAATACGGTTATCTGTGCGAGCTGCAGAATGGGGAACAGTTCCTGGAAGCCATCGAGAAAGAACGCAAAACTACCACCGTCATCGTCCACATTTATGAAGACGGCATCAAGGGCTGTGATGCTCTTAACAACAGCTTGACCTGCCTGGCGGCCGAGTACGCCACTGTGAAGTTCTGCAAGATCAAGGCCTCCGACACGGGGGCTGGAGACCGCTTCTCAAACGAAGTGCTTCCCACTCTACTTGTCTATAAGGGCGGGGAGCTTCTGAGCAATTTCATTAGCATCTCTGAACAATTCAATGAGGAGTTTTTTGCTGTGGATGTGGAGTCTTTCCTAAATGAGTATGGGCTGCTACCTGAACGGGAGCTTCCAGCACTGGGAAATGGCAACACGGATGAGCAAGATGTTGAATAATTAGAGAGCCACAGTCCTCACTGTCTCCCTTTCCTCTTCATTATGTTGTAAATCAACCTCAGTAACACCCATCTCATTTAGAGAAGGCCATCTTTGCTGATTTATTTGTAAGATAAGTATATATAAACATTGCTTAACTGTTAGTATGTGAATTTCACTTAAAACATATACAGTCCTGTAAATAATTACTTCCAGGTAAACCACATGTAAAAGGAAGAACAGGAGATGATATTGGTGATCTCTAAGAAATTAAGGAAAAAAAAAAATTAAAAACTGAGAGCCCATGTACGTCTCCAATAAGCGCAAGAAGAGCTTACTGTCAACAGGAACAGGACTGATCCATCCCCTTGCATACACAAAACCCCCATATCCATGCTCTGGAATTACAGCGAGTCCTGGCTCCTCTGATTCATTTCTACCGACTTCAGTAGGACCAAGATTTCATCCTGCAGTTTTGAGGACATGCAGATTTAAGGCTCAATGTCCTTGCACTCCTAAATGGCTTAGGTATCTAGGATTTTACGCTTCTGCATTAACTTCCAATATTCATGAAAATAAAGATGTTAGCTCAGCGCTTCTGTAAGTTTGTCATCCAAACAGCTAACAGAGACACGGTACCAGCTAATTTCAGTTCATTGTTGCTCCATATTTTGAACAGTAATATTTAAAATGTCTGTGAGTTACTGAAAAAGTATATTGTGCTTATGTAATAACTCTGAATAAAGCTTAACAGCTCTCAAAACGTGCCGCTGGAAGTGTGAAATATATTGGTAGTATATAACTGTAACCTTAAAAACATGTGAAATATTAGTAAGCACTCACTAGAAATTTACTGAACTTAAAACTTTAAAGTTTTGCCAGAGGGATGCCTCTGAGAATTGCAATGTAACGATTTATCTGAGAAGACAACACAAGGTGAACTCACTATAAACCTTCCCCTCCCTCTCTGTAGGTGTAAAAAAATCCACATCCTCCAGTTCTGATACAAAACAACAAAATATTAGAAACATTTCAGTGATTTCTTTTGCACACTGGCAAAGCCAAAGGCTGAATTTTATCCTGAGGACAAATATCTGTATCTTACTCTGAGGACAGAAATATCTGTATCTTAACCGCATACAATCTTGCTGATAACATTTGAGCGGATCAAAATGTTAAAGATTATTTTCAGTACTCATATGACTCACCAGTTTTTATTTGATATGATAGTTGCATGTTTTGCTCACTTTGGAGCGCTTCGGGTCAGGATCCCACCATGGAAATGTCACCCTGCGAAATTCTGCACAGGGATCAGTAAGAATTGAGTATGAAGCAGCCAGCACAAGGAACCATTGCTCCAGTGATACAACCCACATAATAAAAGCAGGTTCTTATCACCCTTTTAAACACATTTTTTTCCCCTCCACTTTTCATTCACTTGGAAAATTCACAGGGGTAGCTGAAAGTTACCCTACTTTGCAACAGATCTGCACAAGAAAATAATTCTACTCTAAAGGTTTGGGAAATATAACTCTGCAAAACATTACTGAAGGAGTCATGAGATACTCCTTCTAACCAAATGATTTAAACACAACTTATGCCTTGTTTTAAATAATGTTTTTTTTAAAAAAAAGAAAGAAAGAAAATCTACCTTTTTTATTTGTCCAATTTTAGGGACTATCAAAATGCTACTGAATTTCTACTTCTAATATTGTTTTGCCATGGATTAATGTTTTAACAGACCACTAGAAACCTCACCTCATTGTACACTAGGCAACACAAACCAAGTTCCTGATCGTCTCTTAACAATGTACAATCTTCTTCAACCTGTAAAACAATTCATTTTTTAATTTGACCAAGAATTCAAATAGCATCTTCCCAAAATGTTCCGATTTCTGTGTTGTAGATTTCCGCATGCAGGACTGTCGTAAGTTTCTCTGACAGAGCTCCAGGTGGAATAAAGCTTTTCCCTTAGAGCAGCCCTTTTTCCCCCGACAGAAGCACGATGTTTACCCCTCAGCTAAAATCACTTCACCTTAACATTTCATTTGCATCAGTCGGTCGACTCTTCAGAAAGCCACCATTTGCAGATACACCTAACGCGATGAAAATCTCATGGTCTTAAAACAGGTTACATAGTCAATAATGAATTCTCTTCTGTCACAAGAATAACCAGCTCCTGAAGTAGCAGGACAATATTTGCCTTGTATTTTTTGATGTTTTAAAGAAGAGGCGTGAAAAATTTTATGTCCTCTACACACCAGAAAAACTCCCCGTAACTGGTGGGAATTTAACATTCTTGAGAACTTTCCTTCTTTGTCAAATTAGGTTCAAAACTTCCTAGACTGCACATCAGCAGCCCGCTCGCGTACGCTGCGCTTCTCTGAGAAACCAAGCTGTAAGCAAAACCGACCCTAACAAACAATAACCACCACAGAAACTACATTCATAGGTAGCTGTAAGAAATAAGCTGACACTCCAAGTTCAGAGACAGATTAAGCATGCTTAAGCAGGATTTCCTTCAACCCATAATTTAAAAAAAAAAAAAAAGAAAACACGCATGTGACGCAAAGCCTCAACAGAAGCTCATGACTAATGAAGTTGCAAAAAAAGCTCTGATCACTGCAGTCACCCATATTTTACAGAAAAAAAAAAAAAACCAAAAAGCAAGACTGGATTCAAACATCTTATTACTGTTTGAAGATTCTTGAATAACAAAAAATAAATACTTTAATAAGCACATGGGCGCAGCCTTCCTGCTACGCTCGGCTACAGTTACTTTTCCTTTTGACTCAAAGTCACAGAGACCCCAAGTGTCCTCAAATAGCCTCATGCAGACAAAAGTGGAGGAGAGGAACTAATTAGCAGTGGTGTCCCTGCTGATCAAACTACTAACAGAAGCTCTAGTAGATGCATGTATGTTATGCTGAATGCTACCCTCGACAGGCAAGGAATTATAAACCTCATTGTACAAGACCACTGAGGCTTTTTAAAACCACATTTTAAAACTCCATAGCACAGAAAATAAGGTGTCTGTAAAATTCTTCCGTGACATCAATTTTAGAAGTACATCAAGAAGAGACAGATTTTCAGATGTGGAAGTCCCAACCATTCCTCTAGTCTCTTACACTATAAAGATCTATTTGCAGTCACGTATGGGAATTAACAAAGCTCAATTTCAGCCACGATGGAGCTTTCACAAACTGAGAGTCTCAGAAGATTATGTAGGCAGTAGGAAAAGGATATATTTATATGAAATCCGAGCAAAAGTTAAGCAGCATTCTAGAAATACTTATAAAAAGGTTGCTTTCTCTTTTTTTTTTTTTCTTTTCTTACATGCACTTTTTTCTTTCCTTAAAAACTCATTTTCTTACATTATCAATGGCTAACAGTAGAAAAAGGATGGGAAGCAAGAGGACAACAAAATCTCCTCTTGATTAGGTCTGTAATTCTTAGACAAGCGAGAACCTGCTTTCTTCTACATCCATTACTTCCTCATGGCTGGAATTCTCAATCTGTAGATACAAGTCAAATCACTCATTTTTCCTTCTACAGGGTTAAATTATTTTCTTATTGCCGGTGGTTAAACGCACTCTCCTTTATTAAAGCAGAAATCTTATCCAAAGCAATTTCTTTCTTTGCCTTCTTCCAACTTCAAATTGGAAAATTAGACTTCCACAGATCCTTGATACCTAGTTAGTTATAAGATGAAGGATTAATTTGATGGTCCGTAGTAACACCATGAAGAGGAGGATCATTTACTAAACAGTGAATAAGCTTGCTAGGGAATCCATGGAACAATACCTCCAAAAAACGTCTACAGGTGTAGTGTACAAGAAGAACTCCTGGAAGTGTGTTTCATGACAATTTTCTTCTCCGGTGTAAGATATTTAGTGTCTCAAATCCTGTACTTCATTTTGATGGTTGAGTTTCAAGTAACAGGCAACTACAGAATAACCGCTTTCTATTTTACCTGCAAAAGCATATCCCCTCTCCCCCCACCAGAACAAGAGACACAAAAAGAGACAAAAGACACACTTATTTCTCCTCATTACTCCACTGCTTCTACTTCTAAAAGAGACTTTAGCAGAGCAATTTTTAAACCACCTGTATTTTGAAGCATGTTACAAAATTAGTCTCATTTTCTTGATAACACTCAACCTCCTCCAGAATCAACTGCTTCTATATAATGCCATATTGCCTATTGATTCCACCCATTTGCACAGAGTAAGATGCATCTAAAAAACATGCAGAAGCCAAAGGATTTAACTGGAAAATAGGGCTTCCATTACAACACTCACTTTCCTCTGAGAGGCCCTACTTGAGCAATACTGAGCACAAAAGATAACACTGTGTTCCAAAATATAGTTATAATAATAATAGCAGATCTTTTCCCAAGCATGTAAAAACAGAATACACAGAGGAGGCAATGGTATTTAAGACATCTTTCTCATAGTCGCCTTTTATTAGAAGTATCCCAGTGCATCCTTAATTATGCTTTAGAATTGTTTATATTTTTTCTTAGTGTTCCAGTGCTTTTACAAAAAAGAAATCTGCAGTGGTATTAAAATGCCCTAAAATCTGGAATTCTTGGTGGCTGTAGTTCAGATCCAAGTAAACATCGCATTACGTATATGAACTCTCTCTATTAACCTTAGTAGAATTCTTTCCTCCTGCTCTCTCTTCACAGCAACTAAACTATAACGTTATTGCCTAACATACCCAGGAAAATATCTCTTAATGGAAAGCTATCTATTTATAGTCTAAAAATCCTGACTGGCAAACAATTTTGAGAAATTTCATGTATCTACATGATAATCCCCCAAGGTTGCCTTGATGTAGCTGTTGCTGAAATAGTTAACATAAGAATGACGACTGAAGCAGAGGTGGACACAGAAGTCCTCATCGAGAGTCACTGAGTAATAGGCGGCATAAACACATCTCAGAAGTTCTATGCATTTTATTATTTCTGAGTTCTCTAGGTCTTGAACTAAGGTATTTACAGGCTGAGATGGATTAGTCTTTAAACTACTAGAAACCATTCCTATGTCTATTATGCTAGTTAACCAGTATTACCCAAAACAATGCATATGGCAGAATGTTGGCTTCCTTAAATCTAATTTGTCCCCAGTAAACTTTAATGAGATGAGACTTCCCTTAGCAAAGGAACCCTTAAAGCAAGAATCATGATACCAGGTAATTATGCTAGTCTTACCAATAGCCTGAAAAACACCAGTAGTCACATTTTGCATTAAAAAGGCAAGTAGGGAGAAAATGATGGTTGTATGTTTGTTTAAGGGATCTTTCTGGAAAATAATACTGTCACTTATTTACAAAGAGAGACAGGGTTAGTTTCTTGTAAGCTTGATTCACCTTCTACTTGATATTGTAACCGCGTGACTCTACTTGATATAGTAAGTGCATGCTGGAACAAGGTAACTGAACCTATCATTACAATTTATATTGCACATCTAACTGGTGATATTTAGGCAACCATTCTTAATTACTGATATATTAAACCCAGATGTTTCCATCTTGTAACTGGCCAATACTTCCATGAAGCTCTGCTTGCTTGAGTTTAATCACTGAAGTAGTTGAAAGAGAAGATCGATGCAAAGACTGCAACAGCAGCTGCTATTACCACACCTAAAATAACAAAGGAAATGCGTTCAGTGAGTGGCAATGGCAGCAGAGTCAGCAGCAGCTAGGGTGGGGAGGGCAGGGCCAAGGTGAATGGCAAGCAGGAGGAGAAGCACTAAGAACCATCCCAAAAACTACCTACCACTGCTAAGCCTAAATCTAAAGCTATGACGATGGATTATTGAATTATAAAAGCTCCACATGACATGTCTAATCAGAGTAGGATCCTTCCAGAAATCCAGTTGACTGCATACTTCTGTAGTACCTTAGCTGTGTCCTAGCCTATAAAATAATGCACCGACTCTGTGCTACTGCTTCATTCTAGGAATCGGACTAGGAAAAATTAAAAAAAAATTAAGCTGTAAGAAACAAAAGCTAGTAAGTTTCTTCAATTCTGTGTGGCACTATAGCTACTCTGTAAGTCTCTTTGTAGCGTAGCAGTCAATTCCTATACGCTTAAGAAGACAACACAAAAAAAACCCAAAACACCCAAGTGATGATTCAAACCAAAACATTTTTGCATCCAAAGCAAACACATATTTACTGCTACTCTTTAATCTTCCAGTTACCATGTTCTAATTCTAAGAATTAGTAGAAAACAGAAGTTACCACTTTGCTGACTGTAACTGTTTTTTACTATGAAAAGACAGTCAAAGCTCACAGCAAAGAGAACTCTACCAAGTGCAGACAGATGTTTTAGAGCTGGACAAATGAGTATCATGGAGAAGCTGTATTTCAAAGAGTTCTGCAGCTGACATTCCGTGAATTACTGAGGCTGACAATTAGCACTCAAGCCCATATGTTTTTGACAACTTTGCAAGAGAGACTAGTGAGTCGCTAGCTGATTTATGGATGCCTACTCGATAACACCATTCAACCGTGTTGTGGTTGGGTTTTTTTTAAAGTAGAGAATTACAGAAGTGGTGGCTCTCCAAAAAACAAATAAAGCTACATAAGCTTTTTGTATTGACTTGCAGACTGAACAAGTGCAAACGCTGGTTTTGTTCCAACAGCGGGCTGTGGTTCTTTCTTCCCCAGAAACACTTTGCACCTACAACACTAAAATGGGGACTCATTTTAGAAAAGTATTGCTCTAATCTCACCAGTTTATTAATAATGCTGTGGAATCTAAAAGTTCTGAAAGGGCCCATGATAGTTTGTGGATTGCCATAGCAAAATGTGGGAAGTAACATACCCATATTTTGTTGAAGTTTCAACAGCAACGTTGCTTTTGTCACTTGCTTCTGTTGTATGTCATCCACATTATCAGTAGTTGGACAAATATCAACTGCATGGAAATCAAGTGAAGAAGTAAACACTCGGTGAAAAGCTAGCAGTTGTGTTTTACAGTTGAATTAATGCAAAAGGCCAAGAACTTCATATCAACTTTATAAAAAGTATAAAATGATAGAAAAAAAGCCCAGTATTTCAGAGAGAGAGAAGAAATACATTTGGGAAGGAGTTCTTCTTCCAAAACTCATTTTCCACACCCTGCTTCCAGAATAACATATCCAACCTCCTTTACATAAGGGGAGAGAATTCTCCTGAGGAGAACATGCCTGCTCTGAGAGGGAACCACCAAAATGAATGATTAACCACCTTCTAAGATCAGTCTTCACTTTAAAGGCATTTGTCCAGAGTTCGGGTTACATGCAAACCCCATTGCCACTAAAGAGTGAGCCCAGCATCATTCCCTACCCAACAGACATAAACGTTTTTCTTTCTTTTTTTTTTTCCCCAAAGTACCAAAATTCCTTTTTGAAGATTCCTTAAAAATGAACTTTCAAAGCAGGCACAGAGGACACATTCCCCTTCGGAACAATTACTAAATCCTTAGACTGCTCAGCCAGGATGCTGGAGAGCTTGACTCTATTTCCAGAATGATGGGATTCAAACCCATATCTATTTCCTTTCCAAAGATTTCCCTAATCACTTGGCTATATCCAGCTTGACAGAGAAGGGAGGAGAGAAGGAAGGGGATTAATCTTGAGTCCTCTAGCTGAACTTGTTTGTTTGTCCCACACAGAGCAAGCGTGCTTTGGACTGTACAGTTCAGTGATAAGGCTACTTGACGGTGATGCACCAAAGGTCTAACTTGCTTTCCTGTTCCCAGGACAGTTTGCTAAGGCATCACTTGTCAGAAGTTCCGATTACAATTCAGTAGCTACTATTGCAGGTATCTTCTGGACAAGTAAACAGTCAGAGAAAGTGTTTGTGCTATTGCAGTGAGACCTGGATATCTTCAGAAAGAACAGAATGGGGCATGCTAAAAAAAGATACTAACAGATTGTTCTTGTTCAGAAGATGGAAGAAAAACCCACAGCAGTACCAGATACCAAGTTTTAGCAGTCCATGGAATACTGATCTAAATAAAACCAGATCTCCCATTTCCGGACTGGCATTGTCAATCACCTATAAATTACAAATTATATAGTTGAGTAATAAGGCACATCCCTTGCATGATTCACATGAAAATGATTCATGGAAAAGTACTTTCTCTATCGTGTCATTAGCTATGGGGGAAACGTACATTCTAGATGTGCAATCAGAATGGTTGTTTCTGTCTAAAATGAGTCATGGGCATTATTGTCTTCAAAATCTTAAGTCAAACTTGCACAAGATAGGTTGTTACACAAAAGCAATCAAACTAGACATTTAGGACCTGTCGTTAGCCATTTTTATCCCTGACCCGCTGACTTTGTATAGGATGTAATACAGCAGAGCAATTAACACCTGTCCGATATAAAACCTAACAAGGATAGCAAGATATAGATATATGCACACATACATATGCATACATTAAGCATAAACATTACACAGTTAACTCTCTGCAAGCTGAACATACATGAAAAATAAAAATAAGGACACAACATTTCAATGCAATGTTTTTGAAGATAAATTATTACGTATCTCTGAAGCCCACTGGTATCATCATTATCATGATGAGGCTGTAGCTTCATCGTTATTTTTTCTGTGCAAAGGAAAACACACCCTCATCTGCCTAAAATATGAGCAAAAATCCTTACCTAGAGTAAACGAAATACTAATTGTTGCAAGATAGCTTTTGAAGTACGAACCTCAGTGCAGTAAAAAGCACCACGTTCTCTCCAAAGTACAATAGAGTTTTCAATTCCCTAAAATAACATCTCACTTTTAGAGAAGCTGACTACATTTCTTGGGTCATCTTTGAAGTCTCGATCCAGCAGGTTTCTTTCTTCTTTGGTTTTTATGAGCAAGTAGGGTAGTTAGTGCCCTCTAACTTCATGTTTCTTTGCACCTTCATATGAACTACTGCACTTTTCTGAAGGTAACTTTTGAAGCTGCGCATCAAGGCAGCAATGCTTGCTTGCTCGGGGAGAAATAAAAAAGAAAGAGGGAAAAATGAAAAAAGAAACATCCTCAAGCTATTTAGTTACCAAAGGCATTTATGCCATTAAGTTACGGAAAACTTGCATTTGAAGCAGCTGCAGTGTAAATCACACAGAGTTTTCAAAAGCAGATGCTTTCTAGTAACAATTATATGAATCCTTAATTCCTCATTAATTCTTCAATTTGCTAACAAAGACGGGGAAGCGATTACCACTACTGAAGTCTTATTTATGTTTATCCACTCAGGGTATTTAACACACCACCCCCACCTCCTGCTCCAAGAAGGAACAGGGATTTAGTAAAGCCAATCATAAATGCAAAGCTTTCAATTGCTTGTATTAAAGCACTAAATACCTTGAAACTACAGTGTTAGAGCTATTTATATCTTTCAATTATAAATAGGTCAGGTTTTACTTTCTATTTTCCATGTAACAATCTTAAAGCATGACCCAATAGTGACCTCACTGCAGAGTTGTACAAGGAACCAAGAGAATAAAACTGTAGGAGACAGGAGCAGAGGCCATACTAAGTAAGCACATAAAACCGATCTTCTTAAAATAACTATTTCATATGTTTTGACTAAAAGCTGCTCAAAAATAAATCTTTTGGCTATACTGATTAGATTCTATTTTCTCAAGTGCGTATTTTAAAGAGCAACATAAAGAGAAATTATTTTTAAAAGCCTGTTCATGTTATTGAATTTTAAACAATTCTTTTTATCAGCAAACTTTCCCCAGAACTTCACCATGGATAACATTTCCAGTTAATTCAAGGCTAGCACCTAAGACCACAGGAATTTTGATACAAAGAGAAAAGCTAATGTCAAAATTCATTACAAACCTATTTTTATACCACTGCTGAATATTAACCATTATTAATAAAAATAGCACTAAGCTTTGAGAAACAACAAATGCTACCCAAATTGGAATGATGCATTGACAAAGCCTTTACACAGGGGGAACCCCAAACTCTCATTATGTTAGAAAAACATGTTTATAGCAATACTTAGATGCTTCATGCCCCAGTACCAATAAAAATCAAATTGCAAAATTAATGCTTTTGTTCTACAAGGCAGAACTTTTTTTTTTTTTTACACAGTTAACAGGTCTAATTTCTAAAACTTCCCTTGCTTTAATAAAAGCGTATAAATAACTTGTTATTGCCCCCAAATAACAACATCAAGAAGTGTACAACATTCTTATCTAAGAATTACAGTTATTTTTTCAAAAAAAAAAATTATGAAACCATAACTTGCAGCTCATATTCACACTGATAGGGGAAAAAAGGGAAGAAATCTTTTCCATAAGATCACAGGAAGTATTATTAGATGCATTTCAACTACAGATTTGCCCCTACATTGACAACAACAGGAAAAGATATAAATCAGAAATATTCAGAAAAAGAAAGGAACTAGCTAAATGATAACGAAATACCTGTATTAAAAAGAATATAACATTCCCATAACCAGATCATAAACTTGTAAGACATTCAGTAGAAAATGAAAAAGTCTAAGTTTTCTTTCTGTTTTGGGTGAATCACAAAACTTCACCTTTGGGCACTGCATTTGATACATAAATTAAAACACTCAGAACAAAGACAGTTACTTTGTATTTCCAAGAGAGTCAGGTTCTAGCATGAGAACTTCCTGAAAGACACATTAGACTACCTACGTATTTTTTTAATATTTGGTGAAAAAACAGTAGATTTGACTACATCTCTCAACTTCTTATTCTAATTTATTCGAAGTAGTAGCAGAACTACTCAGCTCTTAAACCAGCCAAGTTGAACTACCAAAAAAGTAACCAGAATACACAGCTTTACTGTTTTTTTTTTACACTTTATTTGTCAACGTAGGATCATCCCTAATTCATGTGCAGAGTAATGTATGCAAACCTTGTTCACCTGAACTGTAGTTCATGAGCTGCAACCACATTTGCATGGATAATCCAGTGAAAGAGCAAACCATTTGAGAGGAGAGAGAAAGAGAGGTCTGTTGCAAGTCAAATACAAAAACTGCAAGAACCTTTACCACTTCTCACAAATATATTTAAACCGTAATTCGATTGATATAAACCCTTAGAGCTTGATATGAACTAAACCAACTTCAAGTGTATCTGTATGTGGATAAAACTGGCCTATGCTATTAGCCAATATTTTCGTAATCCGTGATGCAGTCACTCCTGTTCTCAGATACTGTATTTACCTGTGTTAATTTCCTCTGCTATATGGATATCTTCAGCTTGCACAGGCTGATCCAACATCTCAACAAAACGTTCCTGAATTTCAGCATCGGCCTCATCACCAAACTTATAATCACTGAGCATCACACTGGATCCAGCTACAGGGACAAACAGTCTTTGAGGCAAGACATGATATTCTCTCTCAAAATCTAAAAGAAAAAGAGGAAAAATACCATCCAAATAAAAGCCTTGCCAGTTATGATAAGATTCCTCATTCATCTCTGACCATAAGAT
>VXBO01002851.1:598384-846781 GCA_013400135.1 Rhinoptilus africanus
CGGGAACGGAGGCGGGGGGCAGCGGGGACGGGGCAGGCCCCGGGGGGCTCCGTGCGGAGGGGGCTGCGCTGCCCGAGGGTTGAGCGGTATCTGCTCGTCCCGGTGCCCGGCAGGGGACGGGCGGGCCGGGGTCGCGCTGCGAGTCCTGCCGCCCCCCCGGCTCCGATGCGCCTTTGGCGAGCAGCAGAGCCGCGGTCCCCCCCGGGAGCGAGGGAGGGGGGGCCGGGCCTGACGCGTCCCTGTTGTCTTCCAGACGTTTTTGGGAGTGAGCTGGGGCCTGTGCGGGGGGTGTGTGCGTCCCCCGCCTGGGAAGGGGCCCTGGGGCGGGGGGTGTTGTCTCGGAACGAGCCCTTCAGGTGAGACGTGATAGGGGGTTTTCTCTCACTTTCACTTGGCAAGAGGGATCTGTTTGGGGTTTTTTTGATGTTCTCTTACAAAGGACTCTTCAGGGTTAAAATTGCATTCAAAATGGGCTTAAAAACCAGGTTTTAACCCGATTTTTAACAAGCATTTCAGTCTGCTTTGATCCTTCCTGGAAGAGAAATAACGTTTTGTTTACCTAGCTCTCAGATAGCCTTAGGTTTATATGTTTTCTGTTAAATTCTATGTTGAAGGTTGTAACGTTTCTGTAAAATGCTCCTGATAGAATCATGGAATGGTTTGGGTTGGAAGAGACCTTAAAGCCCATCTTCTCCCCCCCCCTGCCCTGGGCAGGGACACCTCCCACCAGCCCAGGCTGCTCCAAGCCCCGTCCAGCCTGGCCTTGGGCACCTCCAGGGATGGGGCAGCCACAGCTTCTCTGGGCAACCTGGGCCAGGGGCTCACCACCCTCACAGCAAAGAATGTCTTCCTAATATCTAATCTAAATCTACGGGTTTTTTAATATTGATTTGGAGGTTACTTGATCAGAGAAAAATAATACCAGTAGTGAACTGGCATAAAAACGAGAAAAGAGCATAAATGAGTGTGAGCACTTGTTAGAGTTATGAATATGAGTTGATTAATTGAATAAGTAACATACTTCTCATGAATACTTTATTTCCATCTTTCCTTCAACCTTTCTGTCTTTTTTGCGATAAAAATCTTGCCAAAATAAATTCACAAAGTGTAATGTAAATTAGGGTAACTCACAAATTTTAGCAGGTTGGTATCTTTCAGGTCCCTTCTCATGTGGCTGGAAGGGGCAGCATTATTTGAAATTGTAAGATAAGGTATGAACCGTAAGATAACTAAAAATCCTTCAGTACTTCTTTAGGAGCTTGCTGTGCCTGAGTTTAAGAGGAGTTCACTACAAATTTTCTAAATCAAATCTCTTCATACCTAAGGTTATGTAGATTTTATTGCATGTGTATAGAAATGTGCTACAGGTAAAAGAAGCTTTAAGTTGATGTAACTGAGACCACGCTCTATAATTGTGCTGATACAACATTCTCTACCTACATCAAAAGTGTTAAAGATTAGGCTGTTATTTTATGGATCATTTCTGGAAATATAGCCCCTTCCATGCAACAAAATATTTTAAACAATGTTAACTCAATGTGGAAATGCATCTTCAGAAAGACTTTTTTTCTTCAAACTCTGGTGTAGTCTTAATATTTTTAGGTATTTTCTTTATAAGTACCATTATTTAATGCAGGTGTTAATAAAGATCCTTGATAAAGATGAGAAAGAAAAAGAAATGTTTATTAAGAGAAATTGATATTTTGCAGAACAACAGTACTTTGAAGTAGAAAAGCGTCTGGCTCAAAGTCAGGAGAGACTTGTAAATGAGACACAAGAATGTCAAAATCTCCGTGAGGAGCTTAAAAAACTTCGTAAGTATAACTGCACATTCTTAAGATTGTACAGGATATTCATTCTTCAGGACAATGTTATGCTGAAATGCTTTAAGTTTTAATTAGAGTTTGAAAATCCGTCCCTCAACTACATTCGTTATTTCTGGAAGTAGAGAGATGTTTTGCTTTTCTGTTCAAGTCTGCTTTTTTTTAAAGAGAATTTTTGTTCTAATGGAAACCAAAAAGTTGCTTTCTGACTTTTTTAGTAATAGTAATGCAGTGGGTTATATATTGATCTTCACAATAAATGCCTCTGCTCTAAGGATTTCATTAGTTTGCCACAATACTGCCTAGTCCATCCATAGTGAAGTCTAGAATTCTTCTCTTTCTCTTTTTTTTTTCTTCATGTAAAGGGAAATTTAGGCTTAATTGCATTTAGAGAATGAATTCTGTCATTATGTTACAGTGGAGATACCTCACTACTCTTTCTTTTATCCAACAGACGAACAGTTGAAGTCCCTGAATGAGAAAAATAAAGAACTTGAAGCTGCTCAGGATCGTAATGCAGCCATTCAGGTACTGGAAGAACCTGATGATAGGTTGAAAAGCTTTGGTTCGGTTGTCTCATTGCGGCAATCAACTTCCAAACTGGACTGTATCAATATCAGTACAAATATGTGCTGACATACATATTTGCATGCGTATATAGCTGTGTGTACAGGAAAATTGTGTGGGTTTTTAAAGGAAATGCTGGTATTTTATCAAACTGAATTACAGGTGAACGTATGTCAGAGCAGATGCTTTTATTTCAGTTTGGATAAATTATTTCCTTCTAGCTGAAACCTGTTCTGAAGTGACTTTAAGCCGAACTTCAGAAGCTGAACAAAGGTGTAAAGAGGAATTCTGTTTTCCCCCATCCTTTCCCATACCCTGGCACAGTTTTCCTTGCATTGTGCTCAGCAATCATGGGGCTGCGGGTTGAGGCACATTAGCTGACTGGTCCAGGAGAACACTAATTTTGGAGTAGGAAGCAAAAATATTAATAGATTGTCTTATCCACAATGAGAATATGGATGTCATTATTTCCCCAGAGGGACTTACCTGTTCCAAGCCAAAGTGGTTTAAGTTGACATCTTAGAAGACGGAGGCAGTACTATAGCCTGTAAATGATCCAAGACTTGATTTTTATTTGATTTTGCTTTTCTCTGCTCATTAAAAAGTGAAGGCATGAAAATTACCTATTCAGTTTTCCAGTCTTGAAAGCTGCATGATATTTCTCTCATCTTTGCTGTCTAATCTTATGTGACAGTGGCATTTCACATTTAATCAAAAAGGGCCAGCTAGACGTTAGTTATCAGAGTGATGGGGGGGGGGCAGGGGGGGGAACATTATGTGAAATGTGTCGGTTATTAAGCATTAGAAGAAAGAGGTAGATTAACCTGCATTTATTTGAATTATATGTCCTAACATGATGGAAAAAATGAAAGCAGCCAAGCTTTCATACTATGTAGTTTAGACTGATTCAGCTGCCCACTCTAAAAGCCTGTTATCCCAGTTTTCAGCCACTATAGCTGTCTGGGATAACTTACTGTTGTTTAGCATGCTTTTCTGTGATGATAAGTGTCAAAGCTGATCACATTTCTTTATTGCTCTTTTGCAATTTTTTTCAGAGCCATTTAAGTAGAGAAAAAGAAGAACTGGAAGCTGAAAAGAGAGATTTGGTTCGAACAAGTGAAAGACGATCTCAGGAAGTTGAGCATTTAAACGGTATAGACAAGAACATAACAAAATACTTCACATGATTTTGCTAAATAAAATACATGCTTGAACGATTGGACTGGCATGGAGTATCCAGTTTGTATGGGCAGCATGAAATAATGGATTAGCAGGAAACAGTGTTTAAAGAAGAGGAAACATGGCAGGAGATTACATGCTAATTGCAGAAAAGCACAGCAGTTTGATGCTTGGTTTTGTAGATATAAAATCGTACATTATACAAATCTTATTGCACAATATACAATTATGTACTTTGTGTCTTGTCTGTTCTCATTCTTTAGAATTTAATTAAGCTGAGTAATTAAAACTGTTGGTTCTACAATTAGCTTTTCTTAACACTGGTTTCCCTCCTCCAGAGGATGTTAAACGCTTAAATGAAAAGCTTACAGAAGCAAACACAGAAAAGGTGAAGCTTCAGTTAAAGTTGGATGAACTTCAAACATCAGATGTTTCTGTAAAGGTGAGTAGTACTTTCTGTGCATCATATGCATTAATGTTCTAATAAGTAGTTGTTTACGTGTGATGTAATCATCATTTTGACATTTACTTTGAAAGTAGGTCAAGTGTACTTCTGTTATTTATATCAAATTATATTATTATAAAATTGGTAGCTGTGACCGGAAGGGAGACAGACATTTTTAGAAGGCAAGAGGGCATCAGGTTGGGCAAGCGCGGTGAAGCCACCTTGGTGGTGGTGACAATGGCGGCTGCTTCTGCTTACTAGGAAGAAGGACTCCAGATCCGTGAAGTCAGGTAGAAAGGAGAAAAATAATTACTTGTGAACCTGCACCATTTCTCTGTGGGCTGAAGAAACTCCATGAAGAACTGAAAGAGAGGAGGAAAGGAGAAAAGAGGGGGGGAAATTTGATACCTTAATTTATTTATTTTAAATAGCTATTAATCTAGTTAATGTCCCCAACTACCATAAACTTTGAGGAAGTGAACTCAAGTTTCAAGAATGTTTTTGTAGTTTGAGACTAGTTAAGTTATTATTACCAATGTAATAAAGAACACTGCCGCTCATTTGGTGCTACTTACCAAATTATGATAGGTTGTTGTTACTCCGACTCTGATCATAGTACTTTGGTTATCCGGCTGCTTTGATTTCTGTGGAACCAGTACAATTAAACTATGCAATTTTCTTTTTAGTACCGTGAGAAGAGGTTGGAGCAAGAAAAAGAACTGCTACAGAATCAGAACACGTGGCTGAACACCGAGTTGAAAGCCAAAACAGATGAACTTCTACATACCGCCAGGGAGAAAGGCAATGAAATCTTGGAGCTTAAGTGTAATCTGGAGAACAAGAAGGAGGAGGTAGCGTAATCGCTGAGTGCTTTTGCCATTTCTTATAAATTATATTTCCTGATTTACTGTATTAAACAAAACCAAGTAGTTTAACTGTTTTGGAGTAAACATTTTTTTAAAAGTAGATTTTGCCATTAATAGGGAGGTGTTCTTTTAACTTCTGATTTTTAAGGAGTATGTATAGTTACCATTATCTAAAATAGAAGTCAAAGATCTTAGTTCTAAGCTAGAAATTTTGGAGTCGCTGATAACAAAAGTGTATGATGGTATTAAAATGTATGGGAATACAGTTCTTAATAAGGGTGGGGAGAGAGGAATCTGGCTTAACGTTGTTTGCAGAGTGGTGTCATGATATTTTTGTTTTCCTTTAGCAAAATACATGGCGGAATCAGTGGCGGTATTTTGAAGATACTCAGCTTCACTCAAGTTCTGTTTGGGTACCTGAGCAGTTTCTTTAACTGTGACAATTGGGCAGGTTTTCTGTGGCAGTTAGCAGCACTGAGGCTCAGGCATTTATTTGGCTGTACATAATTGGAGCAATCTGGGGCCTCTCACTTCTTCATTTAGCTGAATGGGTGGGAGCAAAGACTGTTACAAAATGTAACCATTTATGCTCTTTCTGGAACTTTTTTTTTAAAGTGAAAACCACCAAGATGGGTATTTTCCAAAATTAAGTGGGTTTGAAAGACAAATTTATACATGATGTTCACATTTATTTTTTGAACAGGTTTCCAGAATGGAGGAACAGGTAAACAGCTTAAAACAGTCAAATGAAAATCTCCAGAAGCATGTGGAAGATCTTTTGAATAAACTGAAGGAGGTAAGACAACTTGAAGTGTATGTGTAACAGCATTACAGTTGCGTTACAGTTAAAAAACCAAAATGTATGAACGAGAAATAGTGGAATGCTCCCCCACTCTGTCTCTTTTTTAATTTGTTAGGCAAAAGAGCAGCAAGCTAGCATGGAGGAAAGATTCCACAATGAACTGAATGCCCACATAAAATTGTCCAACTTGTATAAGGTGAGTTTAGTGATTCTGTTATAAGCATATATGAGTATTACTTGGGGCTGAATCTTAGCCTTAAATGTAATGCAGGCCAGGTTTTCCCTTTTGTTTTGTTTTGTTTTTTTCCCAAAGTATGGGATGTGGGAAAGACTAACTTCCATTGTAACACATGGTGGAATGTCAAAACATTTTCTTGGTTGCTGTCTTAGGCAGCATTTGAAATCTTACATTGCTTGGATTGTTTTGTAGATTAAGCAAAACGGGGCTTAAAATAGTGATTTTATGCTTACTGCTTTGAGGCTTCATATTGTGTGGATGTGGTTGTGTCTCGTGATGTTGTATTGGGAGGTAAACGTTCATTTGTAAAATGCGGGTTAGTAGAAGTTCATTTCAAATAACACTGCGAGCGTTAGTGATCTGATTAAGACACAGCTAAATGTCATCTGTTGTGTCAAATAAGCACCATTGAAACAAATACTTTTGTTTGGTCAGCTCAAGGACTGAAAAATGTCCTGTAGCGTATTGACTAGGACAAAGTCAGCTGAAGAGGACAACTGATTACTCTTTAGTTTATGCATATTAGATTCACGGGTTAATGAGTTCTGCTTCCTGAGTTTTCTTGCATAGATACCCTCCTAGAATTATGTGGGGTAGAGTGCTTGATTTCTACGTTAATACTTTGTCTGATTAGATGTAGACTGATGTGCCTTCATTGAACCGCAAGTCAATAGGTAGCTTTTCAGGAGTGTAATGCATTACCATTAACCTTTTAATTTGCTTTTGTTTGGTTTTTTTCACTTCATTCATGCTTTTATTATAGAATCAGTGGTTTGCAGAGGTTTAAAGGTTTGTTTTCTGCTTAACATAGGGTTTGCTATGTACTTTTAACTGTTGACGTATTTGTCTGACTCAATACTAAAAGCATGGAAATTGAGTGCCCTCCCACAGGAGCCTATTTTGAGACTTCGCTGTTTAGCAAAAGTTGAATCAACTCTGTTTCAGTTATCTGTAACCACCTTGCAGAATTGCTGAAGTATTGTACAGTCTTGCGCCTGTGAGATCTCCAACTGGAAGCAAAGAAACATAAACTGTTCATAGCAGATTCCCTAAAAATATCAATTTTTTTAGAATTACTAGAATTGAGTACTCAAAATTTCTCCAAATTTTCTTTAGTGAAGAGAAGGAACAAAGCCAGCACCAGCTATAAAGCAGCTAAAGGGCATACATTTTATTTGGATTTGTCATACGAAATCAGTGTCTGACACTTCTTACTCTCAGGTGGGTGGTTTGCATCAAAGTTGGACGTAATCCAAGTGGGAAGAGAATTGTCCAGTTTAGGTGTAGCTTTTAGTATTTTATTCAAAAACAGCATGTTCGTGGCTTTTGGTCAGTTTCTTATAAAAATATAGTTGCTATTACTACGTAATGGAATGTTATATAAAATGCTTTTATTTAGAGTGCTGCTGATGACTCGGAGGCGAAGAGCAATGAGCTGACAGGAGCGGTAGAAGAGCTGCACAAGCTTCTGAAGGAGGCAGGTGAAGGTAAGCAGTGAGGAAGAAACACCAAATGCAACAGCACAGTGAAGCTCCGTTGTAACTATCTTGACACATTGAAAAATAGTTACTGAGCATTTATGAGAAGAACTCCGTTGAGAGTTTGGGATGGTGAACGTTTGTAGCACTTTGTAACAAAAATCTTTCATGACTAGTTGAGTTTACTTGCAGGAGTGTGTGTGTGGGGGAGAACTTTCTTCAAATATACCTGGAATTTTACTTTGCACCTTGATAAGATGATCTAATTTTGAAAGATGTGTCTTCATTTTAGTTTCTCATTTTATGTTCCTTTTTACTGATAAAAGGACACTTGATTTTTTAGCCCCCTTCTAAGCTAAGGTGATAGGCAGCAGTTCACGCTTCTGTCATGCTACTGAGTTTCTTATCAGTATGAGCTTCTGCAGATTAGATAAAGTAAAATTTAAGGTACACACGGAAATTTTGCTCTTTTTAAAATGAAAAAAAATCAAACCAACCGCCACACAACAAACTGCTTGTCTGATTTAATTTTAGCTAATAAAGCAACGCAGGAGCATTTGGCTGAGGTGGAAAAGTCAAAAGCTGTAATGGAAAAGGAACTGAGAGAGAAGATCAGTAAACTGGAAAAGGAGCTGGAGAATGCTAATGACTTGCTGTCAGCTACAAAGCGTAAAGGTGGGAACTAAAATACATAAAGCCTCAGGCTCTCTATTCTAAGTAGTCTTGCATGAAAATACTGTGTGAAATTTCTATGGAAGTAAGTGCATTAATCTTAATTCGTCTTTGGTCGTTTCTAATCATGAATTTTAGATGCTTTTTCATGTATATATGTTTGAAATATGCTTTATATATGTATGTATATGTATCTTTTTCCCCACTAGAAAACACATTTCTCTCAAAATGTTTTTTGAAGTTCTTTTGTTAATCTGACTTGCCTTATGAAAGCAAAGAGAGATGAAACGTTTCCTTAGGGCTGAATCATCACGCTTTTAGTGCTTTTCTGGAGAGGCGAGTGGGGTTGATAAACTATTACTGTACTCTTAAAAGGCAATGGAAAACAAACCTCTGTCCTTAAATTTCTGTTTGACATTAAACCTCGCTCAACATTCACTGTTCCAGTTCTATCACTTTGTTTGTTGAGAAGAAGAATCTGTTTCCTATATATAGCTAATTTCTAAAGGAAAGAGAGCACATCAGGAAGGAGTGAGAAAGTGCTTTGCCACTGTAAACCTGCAATTTGCCAAGAAATCTACTATTTCAATTGCTTACGTTCAGAAATTATCTAAATTTTAAGAGTCTAATAGCAAAAGCTTTCCAGCATTTCAAATTACACTAGTCAGAGACCTTGATAATGTATGACGTGGAATGTTGTGTATAATACCAGTCACTTGCTTGTGTATATGGATAACGCAAATTACAGAAAACTCTTAAACTGGTAACTTTAAGGATTTAAAATACTAATTTAAAATACAGTAACTATAAAGCACCAAAGTGTGTGAAGACACTCTTTATATTAATACAGACTGTTTATTATGGGAATTATTGCCGCTTTTTAATGGTAATTGGTGGGGTTATGTCTGCAGGAGCCATACTGTCTGAGGAGGAGCTGGCGGCTATGTCTCCCACTGCCGCAGCAGTAGCTAAAGTAGTCAAGCCTGGGATGAAATTAACTGAGGTAAGTGAGAAGGAGCTCTGAAGTTTCAAGGCCTTTGAAATGCCAACAGACATACGGTAATAATATAAAGGTGCAGACTTGATTCACCGTTTGGACTTGGTGTAATGCTTAATTGAAGTTGATTAAATCTTTTAATGCATTTGAGGTAGACTTTATTAGCGAAGTTACTGGGATTTTTTTTTTCAACACACCTCACAGTTTTTCTTTATTCAATGAAAACGTTTGTAGGGTTTTTTGGTTCTTTTTCTGATTTTTTTTTTTTTTTTGTGCACATAAACTTACTTTCTGTATGCATTTTTGGCAGGGGAGTGGTTTTTTTTTTCATCTTATTACATAAATCGTCTTATTACATACATCTTCTAGGTTCTGGGGTTTTTTTACGCTTCTAGTAATTATAATTTTCATGTTGTTTGTTGTTGGTCATTCTGTTCACCTATTAAATTACTTCTGTGCTTGCCGCTTTCTGTTGCAATACTAGTTTTATATTTCTGTTGTCTTAAACTTGCATAAGATTTGTTCATTTTACATAGACTTCTTTTATTACATACAGTGGCACTATAAAAGTTTGACATTTTAAAATTAATAGGGATAACTGCTTTCCCATGGTGTGAGTCCTAAAACCATTGTTTTTAAAAGCCCAACTTGTTTCTCTGAATGAGTTTACAGTTGTATGAAATTATACCACCCTCAGGTATGAATTATGTGGTTCTTTGATACATCTCAACACACATATTAAGAAAAAAAAAAACCAAAACCTTTTCTTGCAGCTGTACAACGCATATGTAGAAACTCAGGATCAGTTGCTTTTGGAAAAGCTGGAGAATAAGAGAATCAATAAATATTTGGATGAAATAGTGCAGGAAGTAGAAGCCAAAGCACCAATCTTAAAACGTCAGCGTGAAGAATTTGAGCGTTCCCAAAAAGCTGTTGCTAGTCTGTCTGCAAAGCTTGAACAAGCTATGAAGGTCAGTATAAAATAAGAGCATGTAAAATTATGGGGGAAAAAATGTATTTTTAATTCCTTAATCCCAGTGACTCTTAGTAAATGTATAAAATGGATCTTTTAGTCAAGTTTTATTGGGGGAAAATATCTGTTGAACTTTCTAGCTTGTACTTTATTGGACTGCACAGTATTTTACAGGAACAACATTTTTCAGTTTTTTATACAAATTGGACTTCAGTGTCTACTTCCCATTTTATTTTATTATGTGTTATTTTAATACATACACTAATACAGCATGAAGGAGCGTGGCTTTTGATTCATAAATATGTGGAGTTTAACCTTTGGAGTGTGACTTTAAAGCGTAGTTTGATTCACAAGGCAAATCTAAATTATGTTATCTGTCTGGAAAGAAACGAGTCTAATTGCTATGTGTTTCTTACTGTTTGTATGCTCACAGGAAATCCAGCGATTGCAGGAGGATGCTGATAAAGCCAATAAGCATGCCTCTCTGCTTGAAAGAGAAAACCAGAGACTGGAAATACAAGTAAAAGACCTTTCACAGCAGGTAGAACAAATGTTGTTATGGTTAAATGTGCTATTTGCAATTTATTTATGAATGTGGTGCTGTATTTCTCAAGTCAACATGAAAGTTGTGTTCAGCTACAGTCAGGTAGAGATCTTAAAAGCGTCTCCTTAGGACAATGTGATATTTACATTTCTGTTTACAGAATTAGAGTAAGTTTAACTGGATCGGAGTGTTGCGCTTTAGGATGATATTGTTAAACATCTAGCATGGACAACTTGTATATATGTAACTTCTGTATTTATTTGATTGTCCTGTGATCTGTTTGCCGAAGAGAACGCAGAATATCTATTTATGATTTTTATGTGGCTTCCTTTTTTCAAACTGTTTTTTCTATTATGTAATTATCTTACAAGGATTTATTGATTGCGGTAGTTCTTATGTTGTAGGAATTTTACTTAATTTCCAAGTAGTTTATTTCTAATATATTGTTTTTCAGAACCAACTTTTGAATCTATTGGCAAGTCTTACACTAGAATGTTGTCTTTCAGATTCGTGTGCTTTTAATGGAACTTGAAGAAGCTAGAGGCAATCATGTGATTCGTGATGAAGAAGTGAGCTCCGCTGACATCAGTAGCTCTTCCGAAGTGATCTCTCAACATCTAGTCTCTTACAGAAATATTGAAGAACTTCAGCAGCAGAATCAGCGTCTCTTGGTGGCTCTTCGGGAGCTGGGAGAGGCTAGAGAAAAAGAGGAACAAGAAACAACGTCGTCTAAGTAAATTATGTATTCCTTCTAGCAAACTGCTTATACTGACTAGTAACAGGGATTTATTCAGACTCTCTTCAATTTTTTGCTTTGATTTTTAGTAATTGTGTGCAATTCGTTAAGGCAAATTGTTATTAAGGAACACTAGTTTTTAGATTAAAATGGCTCTATAGCTATATATCTGTGATTTCTTTTTATCATTTTTTTTTCAGCTAATATAAATAATCTCTTCAAAAATTCTTCCTAAACAAACTTTCTTAATCCAGAGGTGCAAAGAGGTACGAGAGCCCAGGCTGAAACACTAGCCTTTTATAAGCAGAATAGATTTCTGTGAAAATCTTTCAAACTTTTGACATTCAGTGAAAATAATTATCGCTCTTTTAGTGAATGTAATTTCATGCAACAAGCTGTTTTTTGAAAAAGAAGATTAAGTTTTTATCCCCGTTAGCGGAACATAAAACTGAATATGTGCATATCTAATTTACTAGCTCTAAAGCCCGCAGAAAATGTAATTCTGTGTTAAAAGTTCTTAGCTTGATCTCTGTTCATGCTACTGACTGTTATTTGAAGCTATTCACATGAATAGAAATTACTTCTGCTTTTTGTGGAAGAGGCATCAACAAAATGGCAAGCCCAAAAGACCAATTTTCCTGTAAGTTTGCTCAAAAAATCTCAGTGATGCTTAACTTTCGAAGATGGAATAAGTGCACACTAAAAGACTTGTGACAAAATGTAATGGTTGTGCCATCATGGTGTGCCTCTCTCTGTCTGTTACTGAAAAAAACTTGTTGGTTTCAGAATCTCTGAGCTTCAGAGTCAGCTTGAGGAAGCTCTCAATGAGCTGGAAAAGCTGCGCGAATCACGTCATCATCAGTTGCAGCTTGTTGAGTCTATAGTTCGTCAGCGTGATATGTTCCGCATATTGTTGGCACAGACCACAGGAGCTATCATTCCTTTGCAAGGTAAGCTTCACGTTTCTGTGCTATTGAAAAGAAAAAAAGCAATGTTATAATTTGTTGTAAGTTTTCCGTAATGGTACTGTAATGATACCAGTAACTTCTGTTAATCTGGTATTCAACTTTTACCTTTACTGACTGAAAACCCCATTAATTTGGATTTAGACACACGATTCTGCTTTCACAGTGTAATAACTTGCTGCATAACGACTGCACATGACACGTGTAGTGGTGACTACATGTGTTCGGGTAGCATATTGTAGGTATAAAGAATGGACAATCATTCGCTTGCCCAGGAGTACCCAAGATTTTTCTAGCAATACAGTGTTTTTCTTTTAGCCATATTTCAGTGTGGTTATATGGTCTCCTGCTTTGGCAAGCATTCATCCAGTTGTTGCCTTTAAAATCCCCTTTCTCTTTTTTATTTTTTTTTTTTTTTCAGCTTCAGGTATATTACCAGAGGAGATTTCTCTTATGTCTACCCCAAAGCGCCCAAGTTTACCTCAGGCCATGTCCACTCCTGCTCCGGTGTCAATGACTGAGTCAGTGGAGACTGTGGAGGCTAAGGCTGCACTTAAGCAGGTATATATTTTAATAAACACTGTAGAAAGCTATCACTATTTCTTTTTACTTTTCTAAATGCTTTAATATCTGTTCTTTGATGTAGTTGCAGGAAGTTTTTGAGAACTATAAAAAAGAAAAGGCAGAGAATGACAAGTTGCTGAATGAACAAAATGAAAAGCTTCAGGAGCAGGTGACAGACTTGAGGTCACAAAATGCAAAGATATCCACACAGCTGGAGTTTGCCTCCAAACGGTAAATCAGCTGTTTAATTTCATTGCCCTATATATGCGTTCTCTGTCAATAAAGTCATGTTGACTGCTTGATATTGTTTGCTTAGGAAGATTTGCCAGTTGAACATTAATATTGTCTATTCTGTTAAAATGCACAAAGGAAATAAGGAAAGTGGGATCAAGAATATACCTTCTAGTTGAGTGAGCCATATATATGAAAATTTGCACACAAGAACATGAAACATAAAGTTGTGTACATATACCTCTTACAATTAAACAATTTAATGTGGCAAACACATACTTTGCTTTGTTGTTCCACATGAAGTTACGAAATGCTGCAGGATAATGTTGAAGGCTATCGTCGAGAAATAACGTCTCTGCATGAAAGAACGCAGAAACTCACAGCAACAACTCAGAAGCAAGAGCAGATAATTAACACTATGACTCAAGACCTCAGGGGAGCGAATGAAAAACTGGCAGTGGCAGAGGTTAGTCATGCAGTGTATTATACTCCTAGATAATCCAAGTTAGCCCACGAGTTTTCCTTATTGTTGTCTGGAAGGCTGTCACGACTTGAATATGTGGCTCTTTGAGTGCATCAGCCGTTAAATTTGTAAAAGCTTGTGTGCATGTATATTTGGTGCATGCACTTGTAGCATTCCACAAAATATCTCCAGTACTGAGTGAAGATGGAACGCCATTCTGAAGGTGTTTCAATTTACAGAGAAAACAATGTGATTAGTCAAACAGTTGTGTACTTGCTGTTCTTGGTTTAATTTGCATGAATTTTATTTTACAATCTGTAATCTTAAAGGGTCTTTTTTAAAAAAAAAAAATAAACTGATCATAAAAGTAATATTGTCCAAATTAAAATTACTGGGCAGACTTGGGATCAATAACAAAGTTCTTTTTATTATTTGCTGTCTTAAAGGTGAGAGCAGAAAACTTAAAAAAGGAGAAAGATATATTGAAGATGTCAGATGTGCGTTTGACTCAGCAACGCGAGTCTTTACTAGTTGAACAAAGAGGCCAGAACTTGCTGCTTACTAATTTGCGAACTATTCAGGTATGTGGTATTACTCTTATGTCCAAGTCTGGTCTGTTTTTCAGAGTTTTCAATGAATACCCATCAAAATCAACTTCAGCAGTCCTGCGACTGGGTCTTAAAGTGTATTTTTTTGTTACAGATTGACACTGAACATAAAATACTTGAGCACCTTGTTTAAGCAAGTTTGTTATTCCTGTCCTAAATTATGATAATAATATTTGCCTGGGCAAAGTCCTGAGAATTTTGAGTTGATGAGAAGGGTTTTCACAATAAAATGGAGATGAAACATGTGAACACATGTTCAACAAAATGAAAGAAAAAAAAGCCGTATGTTTGTTTTTATGATAGCAAAATATACCGATGCCTGCCTTGGCAGTTTATTTTCCTATTCTTTTAAAGTATATTTACTTTAATAGTTTAAATCTCCTATTATAAGGTCTATTGACTCTTAGAGTATAAATATTTAAGTTTGCACGTTTTGTCCTGTGACTAAATTCTATTTCTGTAGTAGATCTTTTGGGTTTTTTTAAATCCCTGGAATTAAACTGCATAAGTAATAGATTTTCCCCTAATAATACTTACTGTATCAGTATTTTTAATAAATCTTTCAAAACTTGAGTTATACATTGTAAGTGCTACTCTTCATAATTTTCTCTATCTACCTATTATTGCTTGCTCCCCACAGTAAGTATTTTGTGGATGGGAGAAGAGTTGTGATAACTGTGTACGTAATTATTAAAGCTGCCATAAATATTAAAGTACATTGTAAGCATAGTGCATTGTGCTCTTTTATCAGGGAATACTGGAGAGGTCTGAGACAGAAACAAAACAAAGGCTCAATAATCAGATAGAAAAGCTAGAGCGTGAGATATCTCAGCTGAAGAAGAAACTAGAAAGTGAGGTGGAGCAAAGACATTCCCTTACCAAAAATCAAGAGGTAAGTATAATTATGATAAACTTGTTTTAGGGAAAATAAAGCCACAGTTGCATTGCTTCTACCAGCTTGCAGTGTGTTGGGTTTTATACATGAAATTTATAAACGTATTTGTTCTTTGTGCCATTTGTGAATAATTAAAGCACCTTGTGTTTTCAGGTTCATATCTTGGATCTTAAGAGGCAACTCGAGACTGAGACAAACCGTCACATTAACACAAAGGAACTTTTAAAGAATGCCCAGAAAGAAACTGCGATGTTGAAACAGCAGCTTAACAGTACGGAGGCTCAGCTGGCATCTCAGTCATCACACAGGGCTCCAGGGAAAGGCAAGAGATTTTTCCACATTGAATTTCTCTTTATGTTAAGCATTGCTATCTGAAGACTGGTAAAGTTCATCATTCATGATAATTTAGAATTAGGACAACAGTACACTGAATAATAAACCTCTTCATTATTAAAATCACATATTCAAATGAATGATAATCAGGATGATTTGTTAAAGTAAAATTAAGGTCCAAGCAATCTTTGACAAAGCGGGAAAATGAAGCCAAATTTACTAAAGGATACCTTTAATTTTTATTTGAAAGAACTTAAGCCTTTTAGGTTACTTATTTTTAAATACCATTTTCTTTGTCTGAATCAACAATGTTTATTGTAAGCCACTATTGATTAAGGCTGACAATTTTATTTAGGGAAGCTTTATGAGGATGATTGTTCTTTCCATGTTATTATGCTAAAAAGACTTCAGTTTTTCAAAGAACAGTGGTTTCAAAAATTTAATTAAATGTGAATGGTTAATTACTATGTTTTACTATTGTAGGTCAGCCTAGTACAAGTGAAGATGTGGATGATCTTGTAAGTCGATTAAGACAAGCTGACGAACAAGTTAATGACCTGAGAGAAAGACTCAAGACTAGTTCTAGTAATGTGGAACAGTACAGGGCCATGGTTCTTAGTCTAGAGGAATCCCTTAATAAGGAAAAACAGGTAAGTAGTTACCATTGTTTATTAGAGCAAAAACATAAACAAAATGAAAGATGGTTTGGTTGTGGGTTTTTTTGTACTGTAGTCTGTAGGGTTATGGGAGGAATTGCATTAGAATATAACGTAGTAAGACAGTTTGTAATTTTCAACATTGTCAGTGTTGTTCTAAACGAGATGCTGAGAATACCTATTCTGGCTTTCAAATGTTAGTAAAATACTAGTTTCACATCAGAATACCATGTTTAAATGCAAAAACAAATTTGATCTCTTATGGTGGATTTTAATGAAGGTGACAGAGGAAGTTCGTGCAACAGTTGAAGCTCGTCTGAAGGAATCTTCAGAGTATCAAGCACAACTGGAAAAGAAGCTGATGGAGTCAGAGAAAGAAAAGCAAGAACTGCAAGAGGAGAAGCGTAAGGCTGTGGAGAATATGGAACAACAGGTATGCGCTGAATGCCCCCTCCCTTAAGCTCCCTTGTAGAGAGTCCATGAGAATGCACTTTTACATAATTCCCTAAACTTCAATTTGTGTCCAGAATGAAATCTTCTAGGATGTACAAAAGGCTAACTAAATTTGAGAGGTTTCCAAACATGAGTAGTACATTAACCGTATCACTTTATTAGGGGGATTGTGTGTTTTAAAGCTGTATCTTCCTGAACTTTGAGCACTGTTTGCAGAAAAACATGAGTAAAAGCCTTTGAGAAGGGTTTCAGTAAGCTTTTTTTGGAATGCGAGCCAAACCGAAATTTGTAGCATGCATGTATTTTAGAATTAGAGTGGTCTGTGCCCTTATTTGTGTGGTTTGTATTTGGGCTGTTACTGGGGTTGAAAGAAACAAGATTACTGTAACTAGAATTACTGCAGGCCTGACTCTGAAAGAACAGTAGTACATTTTTACCAGGAAAGAGCTCTGTATATTAATAAGTCAAAATCTTGAAAGTATTTATCTTTAGATCAGAATTAGTATGAAAAAACAAAGAAATCACCCTTTGTTTCTACATTATTTATGACTGTCTCCATTCAAAGCCTTGCTGTGTTCAATACTCTGTAAAATACTTTGCTATTTTGTTTTGTTGTTGTTGTCCCCGCCACCCCTCCTACCCCACCACTGTAGCTATCGGAACTAAAGAAGAGTCTGTCAGCTGTGCAGTCAGAAGTTCAGGAAGCTCTTCAGAGAGCCAGCACAGCTCTCAGTAACGAACAACAAGCCAGACGTGACTGCCAGGAACAGGTATGTTTACAGTATTTGTCTATTTTAGCCAGAGGTTGTAAACTCAGTGTTACTTTTTCATTGTTTTTCAGTTGAACTTAAAACATTTTCGTAAATGTCATGTTGCTAATCAGAGACTTGTGGAGTCACGAGAAGCACTAAAAGAGTAATTTCTCTGTTTTGTGAACAGCTGCTTATTTAGTGCTTCACTGCTCCACCTGATCAAACGTTGTAGTAATATAAACTAAAAGGATTTTTAATATGAAGTTGTGCTGTATAAGCACAGTTTGTGTCGTGTTAGAAAAACAACACAAGATGCAAGGGATTACTGTTTCTAAGGTCTGTAAAAAAAAAAAAAATCATTGGGGAATTTGAGTAACTGTTTTTAATGAATTACTACCTCACTGTCCTGAGTGGAGAGCAAAGAAGAAAACTGAGCTCTCACAAGATGACAATGGGGCAAATATCTTTCTAACCGGAAACATAATTTTCATCTTTAAAAATGGTGCCATGTGTTATTTAGCAGCACCTGATACGATTGTCTTGTTACTAACTGTTTTTTAAAGAAAATCTGCTTTTCTGCAGGTGAGAATTCCAGCAAAGCTGGTTGGTGTAAAAGATGTAGAAAAAATGTTGGCTGTTGTTTAATCCAATCCAAAATTTAAAAAATAGACAATTATTTCCTTTTTCTTGTTTTTTTCCAGCTAATACGTAGTCTGTCCTTAGCTTTTTAACCTCATGCAGTAAATATCTTTGCTCATTCACATGTGGAAGTAACTAGTGTATGTCCTTAGATTAATATACGCCTCTTATCCATGCAGAATCTACAGGAAGAGGTCTGATTGTAGAATAACTATACAGAGTGTGTCCGCCTTCTAGCCACTCAAAGAAAGTTACTTCGGGTTCTATATTGAAAATAGTAATTTCTCTGTATCCTCTATTTTTTTTTTCTTTGTATTTGAATCACAAAGGTTTCGGCCAGTGGTTTTCTTTTTGATTAGTGGTCACTGATTTGTCTAGAACTTGAGAATCTCTTTGTACCCATCAAACATTCAACATTAAAGATAATATAAGGTATTTTTTATATGCTTTTCTGCAGGCAAAGATGGCTTCTGAAGCTCAAAATAAATACGAAAGGGAATTAATGCTCCATGCTGCTGACGTTGAAGCATTACAGGCTATTAAAGAACAAGTTGCCAAGAATACAGCGGTACGGCAGCAGCTGGAGGAAGCTGCTCAGAAAGCCGAGTCTGAATTGTTAGAGTGCAAAGCCTCCTGGGAAGAGAGAGAGAGAATGATCAAGGTATCATTATTTTTACGGTTTCAGTGTGGTATTTTTTCAGCTACCAGCCTTCACGGAATTAGTCACTGAATAGTTTTGTTGTAGGATGAAGCTTCAAAACTTGCATCCCGCTGTGAAGACTTGGAAAAACAAAATCGATTGTTACACGAACAGCTGGAAAGTCTGAGTGATAAGATGGTGACCTCTATGAAAGAAGCCATGCCAAGTGCAGTGAACATTTCTCTCAATGAGGAGGGCAAATCCCAGGAACAAATCTTAGAAATTCTTAGGTAAATTTAGTTCTAGTCTCCTTCTCTCGGTGGTTATAAATTCAGTTGCCAAATTAAATAGTTCTGTATTACTTTATATTTAAAGGATAATGTATAGAATTTAAGATATAAGTGCTTTTTTTGCTAGGTAGGAGGTGGTTGTTCAACATCAGTAACTAATTGAGGGGGATTTCTTTCTGCTTCTGGGAAAAAACTGTGAGTCAGTTGTGACAAGAAGCTAAATCACATTTTAACAAATGTGATTAGCAAGAAAGTTTTAGAGGTGATTTTTTCCTATTGTGGTTCTTAGGGGGCTTATGTAAATTTTCAAGGATTTTTATCTAGGATTTTCTTTTTGATCTTTCTGAACCAATTTCTATACCCAGTAGGCCTTCAGATATAAGATGCTTCAACTTAAAATGCTTTAATTTGCATTTTTGTTTGACTTGGTATGTTGTTCATTTTCTTATTGCAGATTTATACGTCGGGAAAAGGAGATTGCAGAAACTAGATTTGAAGTGGCCCAAGTGGAGAGTCTGCGTTACCGTCAGAGAGTGGAGCACCTGGAAAGGGAGCTCCAGGAACTGCAGGATAGTCTCAATGCTGAGAGAGAGAAGGTGCAGGTACGGTGGGATATTGCTGCTTATGATTTGAATGAGTAGAGGGGGCTGTTTTCTATGGTCTACTCTTTTTTCTTTGCTGCCTGTGCCCAAAAATGAAGTTTTGGAAGAATAGGGAGCTTTTAAACAGAGGTTGCTATATAGCCAAATGGAGGTTCTTGTTTTGAGTCCCGTTAAGCAGTGTGTCAATTCCAAAAAACATAAATAAGGAAAATAAAGCTAACTTCTCTCTTCCCCGCTCCACCATCTCCCATTTCTTAAGTGTTAATTATGTGTTTTGAATGTACATGTGAGATAATGAGCGCCAGGATAGCTTGCCAAGATAGTGTTATGCCAGATCCAGGTAGGTACGTATGCACGTGCAAGCACAGCAAATGACTGACTTAAATCATTTCAAAAGGTGACAGCAAAAACCATTGCACAGCATGAAGAATTAATGAAAAAAACAGAGACCATGAACGTACTGATAGAAACCAACAAGATGCTACGAGAAGAGAAGGAGAGGCTAGAACAAGAGCTACAACAAATTCAAGCCAAGGTTAGTACTGAGGTTCACGTAAATCTTTCAGATGTTCAAGCTGATGAGTTAGTGTCTGGATATACCATTGCTAATTACAAAAAATACATGATTTAGATAGTGATTATTCCTTTACATCATACACAAATGAATGAGGAAACTTTCCACTTAAAATTTTAGACGATGTGGGTCCACCTAGAACATTGGAAAGTTTACATGAAACTGACAATCGGCATTTATCCAGTAACAAGGACTTTATCAGCAGATTAATGAAAAATGGCACAGGAACACATAGAAAGCAGAATGCAGCTTTATTAAGAGTTTAAGAGGGAGATACCTCCCTCGTTCCATTTCTGCACACCAGTTATTGTAATGAAATCCAGTGCGGTGTTGCTTGGCTTCTAACATGTTTCCTGTACCAAAGTACAGAAAGTACCAAGTTTTGTTTGTGAAGTCATGCCTGGATTTTTTTTTTTCTTCTCAATAGATCATCCTCTGCTCTTGCTCCTCATCCCTCTCCCTGCCCCTAGCTGGCCACTGGGAGGCAGAGAGTTGGAAAAGAAGCTATATCATTACTTCTTCAGGGCATTGGTTTTGCTCTCTCTGTCCCTTTTACATTGTTGTTCAAACCCTACCATATTCCGTTTCCTTCAGTCTCATAAGATCCAGAGAGTTTAATCCCCAGTTTGTTTTTTTTTCAGGTACGCAAGCTTGAGGCAGACATTCTGCCTCTACAGGAGTCTAATGCTGAACTGAGCGAGAAAAGTGGAATGTTGCAGGCAGAGAAAAAGCTTTTGGAAGAAGATGTTAAACGCTGGAAAGCCCGGACTCAGGTGGGGAATGCATGTTTTCAAATATATTGGTGGGGGAAGAACTGAAAAAAAATAAGTTCTAAATGTTCTTAACAGCAACAAATTAAGAAATGTATATTTGAATTATAAAGCATGGCTTTTGCAGCTTCAAAATAGGCTGTTCTAATTCATAGGCATTCCAAATCAAAATGCAAAAGCAGTAGCTCTAATTCAAAGAGATTTTTCTGGATATAACTGTATAATCATCTTATGAAGATGCAAATTATTTTCTCAACCCTGCAGCATTTATTGAGTCAACAGAAGGACACCGATCTCGAAGAGTATCGGAAGCTGCTTTCAGAGAAGGAGGCAAACACCAAGCGTATACAACAAATGAGTGAAGAAGCAGGCAGGCTTAAAGCAGAAATAGCCAGGTGTGGTATAAGTCAATTAGTAAAAGTTTTGTGCAAAGCAAAATATTTTAAATAAAGCTGTATCTGGAAGTGTAATTTCTCAGCTGTCTCCACATAACTATGAAACCTTTGGTATTCCTACTGCAGCTGGATATAACACACAGGTAAAATGAAGTGAGAATTGTTTTGGAAGTTGTCTTTTAGCTGAAGTTATTCTAAATTAATTTTGTAGAATAATTTGTGTTCTACAAATACCCATTTGTATTGCAAAATTCTAGAAAACATACTTCACTACAGATAGTGCCTGTGTTAGTACATAAATGAACAACATTGAAATGTATTAATTATTTCAAACATCTCGTTTGCATCTTCCTCCAATCTCTTGTTATTTAGAACTAACGCGTCCTTGACAACAAGCCAGAATCTTGTTCAGAGCCTGAAGGATGAAGTAACTAAAATAAGAACGGAAAAGGATACTTTGCAGAAAGAACTAGATGCTAAAGTGGCTGACATACAAGAAAAAGTGAAAACTATAACACAGGTCAAGAAAATCGGGCGCAGGTACAAGACTCAGTATGAGGAGCTGAAAGCACAGCATGATAAGGTTAGATACGCTTTTTCTTTGTTTGCAAAGAAATTCTGTTTAAAAAGGATGTTTTCATCTAGAGTCATGTATAATCTAGCCAATGATCTTCACGTTCCCTTAGTATAATACTATGAATACTTACACATGCAGAGAAAAGCAGAAAATTACACTGTTTATTCTGCCGTTAGCTCAAATTGCCACAAAACGCGAGCTGCACATCACTTAGTACTTTTCAGCACTCTTAACAGAACTTCAGAGTTCATTAGTATTCCCGGGTTTTGCCTGGACCTTGTTAAACGATCAGTTTGCACGCAGAAGCAACTTGTGAAAGTACTGATGTACTAATCAGATAGTACCCTTTAGCCTGATACTGTTTGACATATTTCAGATGGTTGCCGAGGCATCAACTCAGTCTTTAGTAGAACAACAAGAAGAACAAGTTTCGGTCCAGGAAGTACAAGAGCTGAAAGACACCCTCAGTCAAGCTGAAGGGAAGACAAAGGCTTTGGAGGCTCAGGTTGAAAGTTTACAAAAGGTAAGAACAGTGAACTATTTCCGAGTACCATACTCTACTGCAGTCTGAAATGCCTAACTGTGAAAAACCTGAGGGTGTTTGTGTGTGCAGGTATGCACCGAAATACATGAAGTGAACTATTTGTGCCTCTACCTTGTTGGGAAAGAGGGAACTTAAATCTGTCTCATGCTGTTTCTTGGAATAAATAAGTGGGAATGAGAATGCTGTTCTCTCAACTATTGCATTCAGAGAGGACTGGACACCTTTACTGGTGATCAGAAGCTCTTTAACCTTAATACAGTGGCCAGCTAATATTAGGTCCTTGGAATTTGTTAGACTATATATTTGACAAAGTAGCTGGTTATTGACCATAGCTGCAATCTGTGTCTCTCTAGACTGTAGCAGAAAAGGAAACAGAAGTTAGAAATCTTCAGGAGCAGATAACGCAGCTACAGTCAGAACTTGCTCGTTTGCATCAAGACCTGCAAGAGAAGACTGCACAGGAAGAACAGCTCCGGCAACAGATCACCGAGAAGGAAGAGAAAACTAGGAAGACCTTGCTTGCGGCCAAGCAGAAAATTGCACAGTTAGCTGGTATTACAATTGTTTATTTTTCCATCCTTAAGGTGTCATCCTCTGTTTGGGTTTTTGCTTATTCCTATGGAAAAGCATTTAGACAGGGTGCTTGGGAAAATGTGGCTTACTTCATATTTTACTGAAAAGGGTTTTTCCTGAAGTAGATGTTACAGGAATTGTTCTAAAACTTAAATTGTAAGTCCTTCAGGAGATGATAAAAGTATATAACTAGCTGTATGCTGAGGTGGGGCGAGGGGGAAAGTTTTGCTTTGTTTTGGTCAGACAAGGTGATCCTTTTGTTGATTAGAAAAAATAGACCCTACTAACAGCTTGGGTAATTCTCCCCTTCCTTCTTCCCTCGCCTAAGTGTACAGGTGCAAAACATATAACTTCCTCTGTTTTTAATTGATCTTGAGAGGAATGATGGTGCAAGAGCTTGCTGAAAACATCTTGTTCTTTTGTGACAACTTTTTACGTTAAATTTTTATTTATATCTATTTATTAGATATTTTTAATCAGAAAAATGGCATGTGAAAGTTAAAATTGCCACTAAAAGCTCCATCAATAGCTCAGCATTTTTAAGATTTCAAAATCCTTCAGTAAACTGAGGCGTTCAGCACACAGACTTAGTAGGCAGCTTTACGGTGCTAAGACTGGATTCTTTCCTATTCAATTAGGTACAAAAGAACAGCTAACAAAAGAAAATGAAGAGTGGAAGCAAAAGAGCAGTTCATTAGAAGAGCAGAAGACTGAATTGGAGGTGCGGATGAGTGCACTCAAATCACAGTATGAAGGTCGAATCTGCCGTCTGGAAAGAGAGCTTAGAGAGCAGCAAGAGCGACACCATGAACAGCGAGACGAGCCACCAGAATCTACAAATAAGGTACAGAATCCTTTTAGCTAGCTGTGGGAGAGGAGGCAAACAGCTTGTATGTCTCATGACTGCATGACTGAAGGAGAACGACAGCTCTCAGTGTGAGCACCATTGTCCAGCTTGGTTTGGTTTTGTGTGTACAGTTGTTAATACTCGGGACTACTTCATGTGAAGATATTTTTTCTAAGCATCCTAGATAGCAGATGGCAGTTCTTGTCATAGGATTCCTACACTTAAGAAAACCCACAAACATACAAAAAACACCAAAGAGCCCAACAAACTCACCTCTCCTATGAAGACAGGCTGAGAGAGTTGGGGTTCTTCAGCCTGGAGAAGAGAAGGCTCCAAGGAGACCTTAGAGCGAGCCCTTTCCAGCACCTAAAGGGGCTCCAGGAGAGCCGTGGAGGAAATGTTAATCAGGGAGTGATGTCGTAGGACAAAGAGTAAGATTTTAAACTGGAAGAGGGGAGATTTACATGAGCTATTTGGAAGAAATTCTTTGTTGTGAGGGCAGTGAGCCCCTGGCCCAGGTTTCTGAGAGAAGCTGTGGTTGCCCAATCCCTGGAGGGTTCCAAGGTCAAGGTTGGAGGGGAGCTTGGAGCAACCTGGTCTAGTGGGAGGCATCCCTAGACAAGGAGTTTTGGAAGGCTCCCTTCCGACACTAACCATTCTATCAGTCTATGATTGTGTGAAACTGTGCTGTTGTCTCACTGTTCCCTGGTTTTGGAAATATACAAGTTGGCTTTAGTAAGGATTCAAAACTTAATTTAAAATGTATTTCTGGCCATAGTCAGAGTTCCCAGTGCTAACAAGCGTGCAGTTACATGCTTGTATGCTAACAAGCATACAGTTACATCATTCACTGTGAATCGGCCAATGAACTGTTTGCACTTGTATTTTTATCCATCTGCTCAGTATTATGAGTTCTAGCTTGTATTGTTTCAATAGCTTCAGAAGATACCTGAGAAATTACTGAACTGTTTTACATACTTGGTATGACTGGTATGATTTGTTTAGGAGAATTTGCAGCTATCATGGTGTCTAGCTAGATATGCTAACAAGTCTGTTAGAGAAACAGTTGTTATTAAAGAGATCTGTCTGCTGAAGTATTTTACCAATTACTCGCTCTGTTTTTTACTTAATAGGTCCCAGAACAGCAGAGGCAAATCTCGCTGAAGTCTACCCCAGCTTCAGGTGAAAGAGGAATGTGAGTTGAAGGGTTTGGGGGTTTTGCAAAGTTGTTGTGGTTTGTGTTTCTTGGTTTTGTCTTTATCTAGTTGCTCTTATTTTTAGTAAATTACTGGCTTTTCACAATTTTTCTTAAGCAACTTTGAAGATACTAATTGATGTAATGTGTTCTTCCTGTTTTCTCAGCTACATTTAATCAATAAAGCTTTTAAGCTATTGTCATATTAACTACCAGGAACAAGGTATCTGGGAAACATAAAAGATTCCTTAAATGTTGTCAGACTTCTTGAAGTTGTACAGTTTTGATTGTTACCTTTAACCTTTTTGGTTTTTGGGAGGGATCTTCTTTGTGCGATAATCTCAAACATGAGAAATGGACGAAATAGACAGTAACTCTAACAACAGATAAAATAATCAAATGACTAAGCTCTAAAATGGGAAATAGTACTGTATTACTAACTTTAGACAATAAACTCCCTTTCAATTTTTATGACAGCATCCTTTTGAAAGCAAGGCTTTCATAAATGCCTCTTAAAATTTGTCTGATCCTTGTCTCAACAAAGAGATGCTGTTGCTCTATAGTGAGTGAATCGGTTAGTTTTAATGTAATAAAGACCCGGCACAGCTAATAGTACAAGCTGCTCACTGCTCCTTTTGATCTGCTTACGCTTCTCTACTTGATTATTACCTTTGAAGAAACCTGTCAAACCTCTAAGCTGGACAAAATACTGCTGATGGCATAATGGGTCTGCCTTTTTTTTTTTTTTTTTGAACTATAAACAAATTTTGGAAGGCAATTCATTATGCCTTTGTCAGGCTTTTAAATTTTAAACCTTTAAAAAATATATATATATATATAAATTATGATATATTTACATTTGGTATTTTTAAAACCTGCTTTCTGTACTACCGTGATGATACCAATATCCTCTTTTTCAGTGCTAGTACTTCAGATCCACCAACAGCAAATATTAAACCAACTCCTGTTGTGTCAACTCCAAGTAAAGTGACTGCTGCTGCCATAGCTGGGAATAAGTCTACTCCAAGAGCCAGTATCCGTCCAATGGTTACTCCTGCTACAGTCAGTAATCCTACCACTACCCCAACAGCCACAGTCATGCCTACAACACAGGTGGAGACTCAGGAAGGTAAGCATTTCAGTATGGTATAGGATCTAGTGTAATCATAAGTGCTACCTTTGCCTTGAAATCATGGTAATTATTAATTTGAAAGTACCTCCAGTAGTTTTATTGTCGCTACATCTTTTTCAATATTGCACATTAATGACCACTTCTGTTGCAACAAAGTTCGTGATTCCTCAACTGATGACAAGTATAAGCAATGTTACCTCAATCTGCAAAACATCAAATCTGCTTATTTAGGGCATTCTGAAATGGAGAACTGTATTAGATAATATGAAGACGGTTGAATGTGCTACTGTTTGCCTTTCAGCTATGCAATCAGAAGGACCTGTGGAGCACGTTCCAGTCTTTGGAAGCACTAGTGGGTCTGTGCGTTCCACCAGTCCTAATGTTCAGACATCTCTCTCTCAGCCCATCTTGACTGTTCAGCAGCAGACACAAGCAACTGCTTTTGTGCAGCCCACTCAGCAGAGTCATCCTCAGATTGAGCCTGCTAATCAGGAGCCATCCCCTGCCATTGTAGAAGTTGTACAGAGCTCTCAAATAGAGAGGCCTTCCACTTCTACAGCAGTGTTTGGCACAGGTTGGTTTTATTTATAAGCCTACCTTTTTGAATAGTTCCCTTTAAGTAGCTCCATTTGGACCCTTGTCAAACCAGGCCTAATTTCAGCAAAAGAATTGGCTTGTTTATTTGGGACTTTTTTCACCTCGCCATAGTTTATTGCACGTTTTACCAACTTCTGAGGTTAGGCTGCTTTCTTGAGAAGTGGTATCTCTGAAATGCTGTTGTCACTTGTTCCTTAAAGCAGAAAATAAAAACTCATGTTTGTTTATCTATTCAGAGCAGCATAGGGATTTAATACATCGAACCTTGCTGTCTCTGTTTCCATGGTACTGTTGGAACAACATTAATTTCAGGAGTCATGAGTAAGTTTCTTAAGCTGGAATATAAAATACAGAGAACTCTAAAGCTGCTCAGTGTGATATGCAGTTGCACATCTGTTTGCCCTGCGTAGTGTTGATTTTGGTGATGAATGTTTTCCCCAAAATACGCTTATGTAAACTGCTTTTTTTGTTTCTCAGCTGTTAAACTTCTAGGCGTACTTGTCAAACTCAAAGATGTTGGAATAAATATTTTAGTTGTACCCTGAAGCTTACATTAGGTGTCAATTAGGTTATGAATATAGGTCCAAGAAATAAGACTTGTAATAAAAGGGGCTGATGTTTTCATGTCCTGGAAAATGGCACAAGGTGATTCTATCTGATTCTGTTTGTTACATCCAGAGCAGAAAAAGAGGCGATCTTCCAGAGTAAAGTAGAAAACCTTTTGATTTTTCTCTTTTGTACTTTTGGTGTTCTGAAAGTAAGTGAGATGCTCTTTTAAGTTTCAGCTACCCCAAGTTCTTCACTGTCTAAACGTCCCCGAGAGGAAGAGGAGGATAACACTGTGGAAAACTCAGACCAAATTTCAGAGGAAACAGTGGATGTACCGCTTCCAAAGAAACTGAGGAGCATACAGAGAGTTGGACCTGAGGTTTGCAAAACATAAAATGCTACTATTTAACCTTCCTCTTCGGAAGATTTTAAGGGAAAGAGCAAGTATATTACTTCAGAGCAAGTCAGTTAATTCTTAACATGACTTTTTAATCTGTCAGGGAGGAAGCAATTATATTTGGGTATCGTGAAAAGCAGAGATCATACCAGTTGCAATGAATGATGTAAATCTTAGTGAACTGTAGGATGGAAAGGAAAGAGCTGTATCCTAGCACTGAGGAGGATTAAGTTAAAATATTTTTCAGTGTGGTCTGGAAGGTCACTATCTACAGTTATTCTGGAATAACTGTACTCAGTGTACTTGAGGAGATGCCTGGGAAGCAAAGATGAGTTCCATGGAAAAGCTTACAGGAGCTGCATGTGAAATATTGGTGTGAGAGAATTGGGATGTCCTGCAAAGAAAGGAACGAACTTGATACAGAACCTCACAGCAGACAACTAATGAATAATGTTAAGGAAGTCAAAGACGTTTTTTGCATAACAGAAAAGGGCAAGATTGTGTAAGAACATTATCACTTAATAAGCTGAGTGGATGGAGCTGGAATGGGAAACCTGGAGGGTTGTTTTTTGTTCCTGAAAAGATTTGAGAGATGCTGAGGTCCAGTGGACTGCTGTGGAGAAACTATCTCTCCATAGCAGAGAGATGAGGTGCTAGATAAAAGCAGATCTAAGGAATAATAGTAAAAGGGGAACAAAATGTTGCCCATGATCTTTGTGGGAAAAGATAATTTCTTTAAAAAAAAAACCCTCAAACATGTTAAAGAACCAAACTTTAGAGCTAATGATGTGTTTTAAACAAGAAAAACATGTTCTTTCAGGAGGAAGTGACAGCAGAAGAGAGCACTGATGGTGAGGTAGAAGCTCAAACATACAATCAAGACTCACAAGACTCAATTGGAGAAGTAAGCATATTTGAAAAGAAAAAAACCCTCATTTCAGAAATAGCTATCTATCTCTTTCTTTTTTTTTTTTTTCTGAGCACTCAAGTGAAATCTCAGATCAGATCCTGCAGGTTTCCAGTGGAAACCATTTGTAACCTTTTAAAGTTTAGACTTGCAATGTTCAAGGATAGATGCTCAATTTTTATTGCATTCTACACAGACCTATAAAAGTAACGTTTCAGAATGTTAATGAAGCTTAGATGTGTCATGATGTGATAAACGGGGAAAAAAAAGTTGGTTTTGTTCTAGTTCCGTAAATTGCCCATTGTAGCTGTGCTAGGAAAGCCAAATACAAGTGAAAACTATGCATTTAATCTCCTTTTACCTCAGAAACAAGCAAAAGTTGTGGTAGTTCTCTAACTTGGCAAAACCTCATGTTGAGTTGTGGAATCTATTTTCTTAAAGCACTGGTGGGTACTGAGTCTTCAGTCACTCATTTAGTGCTGAATGGAAAGAGGACTATTTGCTAGCTCTGTGTCTGGCTGTCAGGTGGATTGCATTACTGTTCCAGACCAGAAGAACTCTAAACCCTCAGCTCAGAGTTCACGCTTAGAAGAGAGAGATGGTTGTTCCTTGATCCTGGGGAGACTTTTAGTTGTCTGCAGTTGCTTGGTGACAATTTCTGTAGCATTCTCTTTTGTCCTCTCCTATCTTGGTTAGTTATTATCTAACAACAATAACTAGTGTTTCTCTTGTAAACATCAGAGTCTGTTTCTTTTTCTCTCCTCATTGTCCCATTACCAGTCCTGTGCACTGACAGTAACTGCGGTGTTGTGGAGTGCTCAGAGAGTGCCTCTCTAAAGGCAGTTGTTCTGGCTGGATGTGAAGTAAGGTGTCAGCAATGCTCTGTGTATCTTTATTTGCTTTACTGTGCAGGTCTTGGTGACAGCTCCTTGCTTGTCTGAAATAGATAGGCAAACATTTAGACAGCAGCTTTTTATCAATATGCATTCAAATGCACCATATATGAATAAAGTATCCCTAATGATGGCACCCGTCCCAAATCAGAGTTGGAAGTGAAGGACAAAATACTTGTACTTGTGTTGTAGAGCAGGCCCCAACTTGGTCAAGGTTGAGAGCTGAGTGGAAACAGGAAACCCTTATAAATACAATGGACATTTTCTGAAGAGCATTTTAAGAATTGTATATGCTGCCTTTTGTTTTGTTTCTTCTGGTAATTTACTTCTATCGTTTACAGGGTGTTACCCAGGGAGAGTACACTCCCATGGAGGATAGTGAAGAAACTTCCCAGTCTATCCCAATGGATCTTGGACCTCTTCAGTCAGATCAGCAAAACACTTCTTCATCTCAGGATGGTCAGTCCAAGAGAGATGATGTCATTGTAATTGATAGTGATGATGAAGATGATGATGATGAAGAAAATGAGGGCGAGCAGGAAGTATGTATATCATGGCCTTTATTTATGAACTACTTTATTTATGATTTTGTCTTTGATCAGATATAAAGCTCACCTGGCAGGACTAATTTAATCAAAAATACTTTTTTACTGTATTTATGTAGCCTGAACTTCTAGTGTTTTAAAGATACTCAATAATTCAGCTTGATTTTTTTGAAGTCATAAAATTCCATAGTGCCTCTAGATTATCCATGACTATTCAAGGTAGAAGGGCGGCCTCTGTGAGGAGAGGCTTAGGGCTTCCCTGGGCTGGGAACAGCCTGCTCTAAGCTGGCTGTGCAGTGATCCCACTACAGGAGACAGCTGAGCCCATCATATATAAAAAAGGGCAAAACGCTGCATGGCGGTAAGAAACTGCTATGGGCTGACCACAATCTCCCATTCCTCGTCCCCTCTGCCCTGCTAGGGATGGGGGAGGAGGCAGACGAGTTGGGAATGAGGGAGTGAAGTTGAGCCTGGGAAGAAGGGGGTGGCTGGCAAGGGTTCTAGTTTTTGTCTTTCTCACCATCCAACTCTTGTTTTTAATTGTCAACAAAGTAAATTAATTTTGCCCCGGTTAAGTCTGTTTTGCCTGTCATGGTAGTTGGTAAGTGATCTGCCTGGCTTTGTCTTGACGCTCAAGCTTTTCCATCTTATTTTCTCCCCTTGTCCTGTTGAAGAGGGAGCAAGGGAGCAGCTGGGTGGGTGTTGGGCAGCCAGCAAAGGTAACCTGCTACAGCAGGCAAAAAATACATACGTCTCCTGCGTGGGTAACAAATGCTGAACATCTTCTGAGAGAGATCCACAGACAGAGGTGGTCTGTGTACCATGAAGTGAGATTTGATTTGAAGTGAGATTGGGATTTGAAATTATTCCATTTTGCTTTCCATGCTTCCTTTAAGGCTTTTTTATGGTCTTGTCATAGGACTATGAGGATGAGGAAGAGGAAGATGAGGATGATGATGAAGACACAGGGATGGGAGATGAAGGTGATGACAGTAATGAAGGAACTGGTAGTGCTGATGGTAACGATGGGTATGAAGCAGATGATGCTGAGGTGAGATCTGTACCTGTTTTATAGCCTATTAAATTTCTTTTAATAAATTAGTGGTGTAAGGTGTCTGTATGGATTTGAACACATGAGAGAGAAAATCTTAGGATGAATTCATCCCAGAAAATGGAGGCTGCTAGTAGGTGATAGTAATTTCTGTTACAACTGGTATTGTCACAAGAAAAGGCAACTTTGAATGTTTATGAGGGCTGAATGAAAATGCAAAGTACAGGAGCCAGCAACAAATACTGTAGTTGCAGAGCTAGAAAGGCAGTCTTGTCAAAAGCTGTGTATTTCATTGTCTGTTATTAGTAAATCCTGATGGCTCTGTTGCTCACCATTGTATATGTACAGATAGGCAAAACTCCTGAAATTTCACATGGTTATATACATTTACCTGACTTTGTAGATGTTTACAGAAATATTTTCAGATATGCATATTACTTTGTTTACTTTCTGAATGCTTTTTTACTGCTTTTATATTCTCTTTGCATCCTATAAGTTGCTAAGTGCTAAGGCGTATTATGTTTATGTGGTTTTTTAGGGTGCTGACGGCACAGATCCTGGAACAGAAACTGAGGAAAGCATGGGAGGAGGTGAAAGCAACCAGAGGGCAGCAGATTCTCAAAACAGTGGTATGTTATTCCATGTTGCTTCAAAGTCTACGTCTGTAAGGGGGTAACATGAAGAAGCAGTTCTGTGTGTGTTAAAATACGCACTTAAAATAAACACTGAAGACCATTTTAACCTGAAATGTAAATTCTTTTCAACTGTTCTTTTCTGGATATATTCTACATTCCTTTGAAAACCCGACAAGCTCTGGTTGATATGGAAACTGCTGTTGATGGCTCAGTAGATTAATCTCCTTTCTCTAAATCAGCACTTGAATAATCAGTAGTTTGTTTTGGTGCTGGTCTTGACGTAACTTGCACAAGTCTTATTTTAAGTAATTTTAAATAACAGTACTGACCTATCCCCACTCTTGCAAGGGTAAAAATATCTGTGTTAATGTGGTAGCAGAATTTGAAGACTTGCCTTCATGTTGTCAACTCAGTTTGGAGGGCATGGTTTTACTCCTGTATACTTCTGTATGTTTTAGGAGAAGGGAGTACAAGTGCTGCGGAATCCACCTTTCCTCATGAAAGTCCAAGAGAACAGCAGCCAACGTCTGCCTCGGAGAGACAGACCCCTCGGCCCCCCCAGTCACCACGCAGACCACCACATCCGCTGCCCCCACGACTAACTATTCACGCTCCTCCTCAAGAACTGGGTCCCCCAGTACAGGTATGAACTATCTCTAGCAGTTCAGAAGACTTTTAAAAAAAACTACTGTATGATTTCTTCTAAATAAAACCTAAGTACTCTGCCTGTTGGAAAAATAGATGACATTTATTTAGCATCCTAAAAGTGGTAGCTGAGCAAACTGACTTAACGTGTCTCATCCTGCAGATTATGGCTGGACAGGGGTCATTAAAAGCGTTAAAAGTGATGGATTTGTATCTTGAAATTGTTAATACTGGCATTGTTTCAGTCAGTGACTGCTGATATTTCCACTACACAAGCTGTTCTTGGACAGGTTGTAACTCAGACAGATTGGCAGGGGTTTTTATTGCTCTGCCCCAATGCAGATGGGGCAAAGGAATGTTGCCATTCATTTTCTAAGCTAAACCTTTTGTAGTCAGTGGTTACAATCCACTGATTCACAACCCCTGATTATGCTTTTACATAGACCTAGAGATTTTGTAAATTAAAACATCACAACCTGAATTTTGCAAGAATATCCTGACTGAAATTATCCTTTACCATTAACTTGTTCTGAGGCTTGGGGCTGCAATATTTCTGTGTTCAAGTTTGCTGTCCTCAGTAGAAAGTTGTGTAAGATAGTAAGAATTTAAACCTACACAGTTCTCCTTCATGGTTAGAGCAAGCAGCAGATACGAGACGTGGCGTAGCTGCTGCTAAGGTCTGTTTTTTAAGAAGGTATGATGCTGTTGTACACTTGCTCGTTTGGCCGCTATCCTTGGCTGTGATTGAATAATTGTATGTTGTTAGAATTCCAGGAAGGCATTCATGCTGGTTTTTTCTTTACTCTAAAGAGAATCCAGATGACTCGAAGACAGTCAGTGGGGCGTGGACTTCAACTCACTCCTGGTATCGGTGGGATGGTAAGTATATGAGAGCCTGCCACTAAAAACCTGTGTTCAGGGAACCTTCTTTTTTAAAGAAGTCTAGATACTGACTTCAGGGGTGGGATGGTTTCTGTAACTTTGCAGGTAATATCTTGGTCCTGGTAATTTCTGTGTTAATGGAAGGTAAATAACAGAAAAATCCCAGGAAGAGATTGAATTGGTTTTGTCCAAGGCAGTTTAAATTACTTGTGTTTTAAAGTCAGTCTTTTAAAGTGGATATGTTACTGGAAAAAATAATACAGATGTTTCAGCCTCATCCTAAAGGAATTTCAGCTAATTCTTCAGCTAATTTTGAGCCTTTAATTCAACTTCATCTCTATTTGACAGAACAAATGCCAAGTTCAGTGAGGGGGGCGAGAGACTAACCGACTAAAAAAGTATCTTTCCTGAGATTGAAGGCATCAGCTCAGACTTTTTGATTCTCCTTGGCTTGCATGTACCTGCCATTCCATTTCTCATTGTGCCTGGCCTCAGCACCTGCTGCTTTTTGCCTGCACAGTAACTGAGCACATGGGAGGGACCTTACAGGTACTTCAGAAAGAAAGGTTTGAAAGATACGGGAGGAAGACAGGGAGATGAAGAGGATGCCTTGTGCAGGGCAAGGGAAGAGGGAGCTGAGGTTTCTGGCTTTGTAGGCAATGCAGGAGCAAAGGACACGGGTCTGTAGAGAACAAATTGATTCACATTTTGAAAAATCACATATGCTAGGTACATTACAGCAATCTAGATTAAGACAGATGATTCCTACCTTATTTATGAATGCGTCACCCTAAGATTCCTTTGTAGTCAACAGGGAGGTGTGGCACTTTCATGGTAGAGTGGTCTCATAGATCACTCAAGTGTATGTTTTTATTTTGTTTGTTTGTTTTTTTTAATTGCCTGTAAGAGTGATCTGTCTAACAAGCTGAGATTTAGATGTCTGAAATCAGACAAGAATTTTGTTAAACGTGTCTTTGTTTTGCTGGACAATGTGGAAAAAGCAAACCAACCTTTTAACTCTGCTCAGTAGAAACTGGAAAGACATTGTGGGCTCTCACATTAGTCTCTTTTTTTCCAGCAGCAACACTTCTTTGATGATGAGGACAGAACAGTTCCAAGCACACCAACTCTTGTCGTTCCACATCGTACAGATGGATTTGCAGAAGCCATTCAGTAAGTAGATGTAAAGAAAAAAAGGCATATATTCCTTTATGGTTTTCATTGTAATGAAGATCAATCACAGGTTCATTCCATTTGAATTTGAGTAACGTGCTAAAATGTGCTCAGTAGTGTGATGCATGACTGCGTCTACAAATAAGTAATCAGTTTGAACTGTGTATCATGAGACTTGCCAGCAAATTAGGAGGATGATATCTCCAATGTATTGTAACATACTGACTTAAGGAAAAAAGAAGTTTCTTCTATTTTGATTCCTTCCCCATTCCTTGCCCCCCCACTTCCACCCAAATATTACCAGTAGAAGTAGGAAAACTTATCTCTGTTTTTGGATGTGTGACGGTTCTGGACATGTTCAGCAATCCACTTAAAATTGTGAGAATTCATAAGACGAGTAAGTAAAGACTGTTCTCTTCACTGGTTTACTGATTTCAGATGCAGTCCAAAGAAGTTTGTGGAAGTATTTGCTATTTAATTAGCAATATTTTAACTTATTCTTATGGTCAGTTCATTTTAATACATGCGTAATTTGTACTCTTGTTTTGGTCAGAAAGTTGCCTTTTTTTCCTTCCCGAGCATTGGGAAAATGGCAGAATTCCTTAAATCTTTATTTTGACAGTTCTCCCCAGGTAGCTGGAGTTCCTAGATTCAGATTTGGACCCCCTGAAGATATGCCACAAACTAGTTCAAGTCACTCTGACCTTGGTCAGCTTGCATCCCAAGGAGGTAAAACCATTTCTGTTCTTTCTTTTCCATGGTGGTGGGAGTGAAAAACAAATAATGCAGGCAATAAAATGCAGTTCTGCTTTGAGTACTTGTTGAAGTGTGGAAACCTGCAACTCTTAAATAATTGTTGGCAGAGAGATAATAACGGAAAAGAGAGAGATGTTTCCTTCAAGCTGCTGCACTTTTGTTTGTAATACGGTTTAAAAAGTAGAATGCTTCTGTGGGTGGGAACAACAGGCTTGTGAACCGGAGAAGCTGAAATTTAATGTAGGACAAATTGCCTGCTGGGCACAAGAAACTTCATTTAAGGAGAAATGAAATACTTAAGGAATGGCTTTCAGCTTTATTTTCACTGTTGATTGTAGCTTTCATGTAGTAAAATAATAAGGGTAAACAGCAAACGCAAAGAAAACTTTGGGATATCTCCTTGCCTGCTAAGAGATGGCCAGGCAATTTGTCTAACATGGCCTTTGCTGTTGTCCTGCATCGGTCCCTTTCCCCTGCATCCCTGCAGCATGGAACAGTATGCTCTTCTTTGAAGAAAGCTCATAGCAACATAATGGCATAAGAAAAGGATGGAAATAAAACAAATAGTAATACTTTCATCAAGGTTTTACCTTTCAATAAATTGTAATTAGCTCTGGCAGTAAGTCAAAATAAGTTAAAACACAAAAATCTCCATATTTTTGTACAAAACACTGGATTTCATCAAGTGTCCAGAGAGAAGACAGCAGTTAATCTGATTTTTAGCTGGCTGTTTTAATTGTGACTAAAACTTGGTGTGTTGCAGGTTTAGGAATGTACGAAACCCCGCTATTCCTTGCTCACGAGGAAGAATCGGGTGGTCGCAGCGTTCCAACAACACCATTACAAGTAGCAGCACCAGGTAAGTGGCAAGAAGTTTGCAGGTTGAAGTAAGAGCTGGAAACCTTGACTTCATAGAAAATAATTTGATTGTTGCTGTTACAGTGCTTATTGCTACATCAGGAGTATTCGAGTAGCCCTTTGCCCGACGTGCCAAAGATTTCCATAAATTTTCTGCAGGAAATTCAGACTAACTCTATGTTTATAAAACTATCTTTCTTGTGCAGTGACAGTTTTTACGGAAAGTGCATCAGCTGATGCTTCCGAGCATGCTTCCCAGTCTGTCCCCATGGTGACGACATCCACTGGCAATCTCTCCACCACTACGGAGCCTGGAGCCGGTGATGACGGGGATGAAGTTTTTGCAGAGGCAGAATCTGAAGGGTAAACTCTGACTTGTTTGGTTCACTAAGACTTGATGTCATGTTATTTTTAATGGTTTGTTTTCATCCAAGTGTGCCTGTGATTCATTTTCAGTTTACCCTGTTCTGGCAGGAGGGACAGCTCAAACAGGATATGGTAATTTTTTGAAGTAGCTAAATCTAACCTTTTTTTCTAAAACCAAAGATTTTTCTTCTGATTTTCTCTTTCTGATTTAACATAGTTAATATTAAAGTCACCCAACAAAAAAAAAAATAATTCTGTATTTTTTCAGAACACAAAGGGCTCTGGACTAGTCAAGCGCTGCTGGTAAAGACCACAGTGTGGTTTGTAGAATAAAGGCTAAAGCATTCCTGTTTGTTCATAGAGAAGATCACTCCTTCTTACAAAGCAAGCATATACAAGGAAGTTATCCCGTTAAGGCAGTGCCAAAGTATGAAATGATGTAGCACAAGAGAGGGGAATAAGCAGTTCTTAAGAATTTGATTGACAAATGATTTTGTCTTACACTTTGCAAGTGCAATTTTTAATATTTATAATGGCTTTATTTTTATGAAGACCAAATACATTCCAAATCTAAAAGGGGATAGGTTATCCTTTTATGCTGCCTTTTACTTTTGATTTCTATTGGTTGCATAATAATAAAAGATATGTAGTTCACAAGTTACCTAAACTTGTATCTACTGATTGCAGGAGGTAGGAGGTTTGGTCATTAAAAATTTAACTGTTCTTTCTGCAAGTGAAGTAAGACACACGGTTTTCTTGATGCAGGACCAACTTGGATTGCAGGAGTCTGCCCATGAGTAGATAGAGCAGAGGATGGGTTTTCTACTGTTAAGGTCGCAAGTTTGTTCCTTACAAAACCGTCTGATCTCTAGTGATTAGAAGTATCTCCATAGAGGAACTGAAGGGTTCACAGAGCAGTCTGTAGTTCAGAACAGGCTTTTAGCTTTATAGGAGAGTGAGTTGATCTGTTGCTAGTAGAGAACAGATGTTTTGCGCCATTTATGAGTTTTAGTTATCATCTTCTAACAGTTTTTATGTACTAATCAAAGGAAATAAAATGTATGCCAAAAAGTGAGCTGCATTTAAACTACGTCCAATGTTTAAATTATTTTTTTTTCCAGCCCTATAATGCTTTTTGCTTTTTTTCTTTTGAAGACAGAGTCCAAATAACTTTAGTATTGCGTCAAGTGATCTTTAGGCATAACTGGTCAGTGGTGGTCTCTCCACTTCATTCTTCCCCTGCCTAAACAGACAAACCACCATCACATTAGGGTTTTTTTAGTTATCATTATCACATAGCTTCTGTGACCACCTCTGAAAGACAAGTAATACGTCAGCTGTGCATCTAGAGTTGGGCCACATATCAAGGAAATTGCATTGTTATTTTTCTAAAAGCCAGATAAATTTCTCATGATTGGGGCAGGGGGAAACAACAAAACAGAATAAAACCTGTGAAAATTTCCAAGGAGAGACATTTGCATAGGAATCTTTCTGCTCCAAGATGATGCTTTTTTTCCTGAGCTTTTTGACACTATGTGAATATACATGCAGTCTTTCCTCCCCCTCCTCTTCCAGAATTACTTCAGAAGCAGGCCTAGAAATTGATAGCCAGCAAGAAGAAGAATCTGTTCAAGCATCTGATGAGTCAGATCTTCCTTCGACTAGTCAAGATCCTCCTTCTAGTTCATCTGCAGGTATGAGTTAATTGCTGGAAACAGTTGTTTGATGCTATTTCATCACATGTGGGAACTTTTTGGACCAGCATCATGCACTGCTGACAGCCAAGATAGGCAAAATAAGACAACTCTTAGAGCAAGGTCACATCTTGTTTTTAAGACTATAAGCATCAATTTTTTTCTTGGACCACAGTAACTAGAGTAGGCCATAGTAAGACTAATGCTTCAAGGAGCAGAAGTTACTGATACTCCGGTGATTTTGTCCACTGTTATGTTTGATATCAGATTGAAAAATACTTTTTCATTCTGTTAAATCATCAGAAACAGTACGTAAATCACTGTTGAGTTACCAGATTACCAGTTAGCATAGGTGATGAAAGAAGTCCCAGACTTATTGTTTTGAGGCTTTTATTTATATCAGAGAAGATGTCAGTGAAATAAGGGTGCACCTTCATAATTTTAAAGTAAAGAGCATAATGCATATCAAATCACGTAAACATTAACACTCAGAAACTGTACTAGACACAGACGTTCTTTCCTGCATTTCCACTTATTCACAGACACAAGCAGTAATCAGCCTAAGCCATTCCGACGTGTCAGACTTCAGCCACCAACACTAAGAACTGGTGTTCGTGGTCGTCAGTTCAACAGACAAAGGGGTAAGTGTTCATGGGTGCTCAAACTCAGACTCTTTGAAACATGCACTTCCTTCCTGTGAGGACCATGTATGAAGTACTACTTTATAAGCCCGTCTTTGCTTGTAAGACATTAAATAATACAGCATCCCTGCCCTATCTTTCAATACGTTACCCTAAGAGCTCTGTAGTTTTATTTTAGTATGTTAGTTTGAGCAGTTTTTTAGTTAGGCAAACTTTCTTCTTAGGTGGCACTTCATTCTTATCAGCGGAGAGAGAGTAAAGTGCAGTAGATCCTGAACTAAGCAAAGTTTTAAGAAGATCTTAAAAAATAGCATTAGCACATAAGTTTAGAAATCTTTGGTTTTAACATTACATATCAGTTTCTTGTATGGCCCGTAGGGATTCCAGTTATTGCCTATGTCTTACACTGATTTAAAAAAAAAAAAAAACAAAACCAAAACCAAAAAAGGTTTATGGAAGTATTACAGATATTTGTAATGCAATATAGAGTTAAACCATGACAATAAATTATGTTTTGCAACTTCTGCATTAAGAAAAATCCTTAGATGAACTGTATTCAGTTTGGCGTTATTTTAACATTGTAGAAGATTTAATACTAGCATTGAAATACAGGTATCTGGTATTTTAGAGGGGAAAAAAAAAGCAGCATGGAGGTAGGCCCTAGGATAGATTTTCTTCCGAGTCTATTGCCATTTCTTTAATAACAAGAGGGAGGGAGTAGCCGATTTCAAATACGGTAAGAATGCTTTTGGCACAAGTCAACAACGTTCTTTTAAATGACGGAAGTGGAGTGTATTCTTATCACCAGGCTGTAGGGGAGGGGAAGCTTGGATTTTATCAGAAAATCACTTTATCACTGCAGTAGCAATCCCTTACAGAAGGATGAAGTATCACATGTACCAATGGTTGATTCAAAGGGTGAAAAGGATTTCTATTAATGCATTTGTTTTCTCTCCCAACACAGGTGTGACTCATGCAATGGGAGGCAGAGGAGGCCTGAACAGAGGAAATATTAGTTAATTGATCTGTAAAGTAATTACAGCTGTGGATACAAAAGTGCCAGTTTGCCTGTGGTTGCTTTAGTGTAATGAAGCCAGAGCTTAAAGCAGCATTTTATACTTAGATTTGTGTGCACACATTTCAGTGTCCTTATTAATAAAATTAGACAAAATGTCAACATTCAAATGGCATCTTTTTTTTCAAATCCTCTGCTGTGCATCACTTGCTAGGACAGTTGTACCAGTCTTTGGATACAGTCTTTCCCGTGAGAGCGGTAACAGGTCTTGCTATTCTTTTGCCAACATCCAAACTGTAGTACCGATCTGAAATTAAGATATGTCAGAATTAAATTCCAGAAACTACATTTAGTACATAGAAAGAATCTTGAAGTTAAAGACTCCCTTTTAATTTCATTTAAGCATAAATAGCAATTTTTTTCATTCCGTGTACGTATATGTGGAGCCGAGGGGCTGTAGCAATGAAGTTTTGTCCCCAGCTTTATCTTTTAGATGTCCTTCTTTGTGTTCAGCTAAGTTTTATAGAACTGCTGATAATTAAAACTGCCCCAAGAACAGGGAGTAGGGAAGAATACTTTTACACTGCTAGAACACAGAAAGAGTTTTAATAATTTGGAAATTAAACAAAACAGAAACAAACCAATTGTGCGCTGTCTGCAAAAGTGGGAACTCTGTGATCCCCTGTGAATTGGCCTAAGTTAAGGTTAGGAATTAGATCATGCTGGCAGAGACTGACTTCAGCTGTAACCCAATGGAGGATACTAGTTCTTAGAACTTTTTTTTCTGAATAATCCAGAAAATTCTGAGGAATGCTTTTTTGCATGATCCTGGATAGAGGGAAAGGATCTACCTAATCTGTCATCATAAATAATTTTTTCCTGTGAGCCAAAATTATTCTTGTTCCTCCCTTTTTTGTTTTGCTTTGTCAGAAACATAGTTCAATGGAAGCCAGTGAAAAAAGGATCAATGGGCAGTGGTCCAAGGATTTCAATCTATCATTAATGTAATTCTGTGTTAAGTGTCAGGTTTTTTGTCACTTTACAAGCCTGAAATCTTACGGCAATGTATTCCACAACTGGCTAGCTTGAATCGTTGTACCTTGTTGCTGCTAGTTGTCCTGTAACTTGATTTCTTTTTAATAGAAACATCTCTCGATTGCAGGCAACATTTTAATTCTCAGGACTTTTTAGTAGTGCTTAAAATTAGTCTTGCAGAATCACGAGTGGTAACCTCATGCTTTGGAAAGCTCCGACATACATGGGCTTCCTTCTTTCCCCATCCCTTAGTCTTTTGAGCTATATAGTAACTTGCATTAGCTTGAACTTACTGTAAGAGAAGGCATAATAATCGTAGCCATCGGGTTTATTGTAGTTGGGTAGTGATATAGTTGAATGAATTACTTTGGGGAGCCCTCTCCAGTAGGTAGTCATCTTGATTTCCTTACGCAAAACTCCTGCAAGCGAAAGAAAAGTTAGGTTAGGAGGTGTCATGGTGTGTTTGCTGTAAGCTATCATTTGCTTGTGTAATCTACAGCAAGCGAGATCTATTGGATTAAAAAATTTTAAAAGTACTATATGGAACAGAATGTTGTGTTTCAGAAACTACTAAGATGAAATGGTTGTATAAAAGAAACTTAATAAACGTCAGTTACCAGATGGATATGGGTTGATTCTGACACTCTGAATAACAGCTGGCATTCTTGCTGCTCGTTGGAAGCGTCTTCTTATTACAAGTCTTGGGACAAAAGCTGGGTATTTTATGGTAACCTGGGTTCTTCTTTGACACTTCTTGGCTGGTTCTTGTCTGTACACGTACTGTTGCATGTTGCCATCTAAAACAGAGATTTCAGTTGTTTAAAAAAAAAAAACACACAACAAAACAACCAAACAAATTAACAAAAAACCAAAAACCCACCAAACCACCAGCTAGATCAGATGCGAAAATGTGATTGATATCCATGTTTCATACAGGAAATCAATAGCTTTTTTTAATACAGCTGCAACTCTGACAGCCTTCAGCTTTTCATATCCGATACTACGTTTGGAGATAAAAAGAAGCCTTGCTGTCCAAATCCAACATGTAGCGAGCAGACCTCCTGCAGTCTCATCATAGTTACTGTAGGAAGTGCAATTCCAGGGGAACTGCTTTTGCTGCCACCATTCCTATTTATCCTATTTATCATTTTAGGCTGCATGGGAAGGAGAGCTAGAGTTCAGAAAAGGATTTGCATTTTGTTAACATCTGCATTTTAAATTCAGATAGCAATTCTTATGTTGGCAGCATATCATAATACAAAATAAGAAATAGGGAGAGAGATTTCCACACATAGTTATGAACTGGTAAGATTAAAGCCTTCCCTTCTTGAGACTAAAATAGTTTTACCACCAGATAAAACTTACTTTAATCCGCTACAATGCTGGATTCTGTCCCTTATAGCCCTATTTTTAAATGCACTTAAAGACCTGTAAGTACTAATACAAATTTTTTATATTTTGAGCACCTAGCGCACTCTGACATCATATACGTTTATGGGTTTGAAAGAAATGCGTCTTCCAGTCAAGAGAAAACTGTGGTTTATTCCTGACTGAGGCAGTTGAAGCACCTTGTGGTCATCTGTGAACTTCTGAAATAGGAGACGTACCTCTTTTGATAAAATAAACAGATTCTGGTCTGTTGTTGTATCTTGCCACGGGGAGGGTTGCTACTATTTTCCCACTGAGGCCTGCAAATCCGTTTGCAAGAGGTTTGGGATAGCCTTTATCCATAACACCGTTAGTGAAGCGCCAGTAGAGGGGACCCTAATGATTTAAGGAAGATAACGAACTTTAGAGGAAATTCATTCTTGGTAATTCAGCTTCAATGCAGGCACAAAAAATATAACACTGGTATTTCGATAACCACATGGCAAAACTGACTGGAAGCACTCCTCCTACGTCCACTAAAACCAAGAAAAAAGTACTACAACTTCATAAAATACCTTCTGCAGTTTTTTAACATCGCCTTTGAATATGGGTCGATTATCTTAGAAATGATTTGTGAGAGTCATTACTGAACAAGGCCTTGTGAAATCTTGATGCTTTCACAGGTAGAAAAAGCTGCTTGAATTCCCGGACTGAATGACTAACTGGTAAATAACTGGATAATGTCTTTAATGAGGTGTTTGCGCTTCACTATCGCTATCTTTCAGGAGTGGAAACCTGTCGGGAACAAATTTAGGCCATGTTTGGGCAAGGGAGACATGCTAAAATACCTATATTTTAAAGAGCTGAGGTGTAAATACTCCATCCATGTTTTGTCTCCCAGCTAATCACCGGAGGGGGGGAAACACCGAATTGAGGTTTTTCCTGAGCAGTGTCACCTCAAGGCGGGGGGAGGCTGTGGAAGGGACAAAGCCTCAAACCCCCCGCGCTTTTTTAAAAAATGCCATTTCTTCTATAAAACGAGCGACGCAGCCCCAGGGTCTCCTCAGGCCTCTGCCTGGCGCTCGTCCTGCAAAGGGCTTCATCAGGAAGAATTTTTTTACTGTGAGAGTGACAGAGCACTGGCACAGGCTGCCCAGAGAGGTTGTGGAGTCTCCGTCTCTGGAGACATTCAAAACCCGCCTGGGCGCGTTCCTGGGTGCTGTGCTCTAGGTGACCCTGCTCTGGCAGGGGGTTGGACTGGATGATCTTTCCAGGTCCCTTCCAACCCTATGATTCTGTGATTCTCTGATTACTCATGGGAGAGAGGTGTTTGGAGAGTTTGTCCCACGCGCTGTACCCCTGGGAGGGTAAGCCCCGCAGTTTACCTGACTGTGTATGGACTTCACCCCTGACTGCTTACCTGTAACTCAGAAAAACACCTATAAACGCAGCATATGCTATGTTCCTCGTTTAATTTCTTCATACCACCACTTACTGCTTACCTGAGTACCTGTTACTCAGAAGAAGACCTATAAGTGCATTGTATGCCATGTTCCTCGTTTAACTTCTTCATCCTGCTCAAGTGGGTTCCCCTCCTGCATTTACTTTCAGTTAAATAGAAAGGAAGGATAAATCTGGTTCGGACCAAAACTGAAGTATTTTTGACTTTTTTTTTTTCAAAATATATGTCAATATATGACTGAAAAATTGCCCAAGAACCTAGGGGCTATATATCTGATTAAAATAAACTGTGAGGACATGAAAAATGATGTGGCAAAAAGCACAGAGGAAAAAGAATACAAGGAAAAGACTTCTCGTCTGTCTTATGTGACAGAAAAGAAGTCTTTTTTTTGTATGTGACTACAAACCGACAGGTTAGGTACTGTGAGTAATGGTGGATATTCAGCCTGACTCCCTAGCGATATTTTCATAGGATTTAGGAATGTATCTTCTTTCTCCTTGGCTTTTTGTGTTTGCATCTTTCACCATACTTACAGCAAACATTTTTCAGCTGAACCAGTCACTGAAATGGGATGACGCTCTAAACTACATGGAGAATTTCCGTAACAACACAGCTGAAAACCGAGGTATCAGTATTCAGGTCACGGTTGCCCACGAGGACAGGAGTGCCATGTTCTTCTGGCACCAGATAGAAAGGTCTCGCACGCCCTTTACTCACGTGTTTTGTTGTACTCTCTGGCTGAGTTACTGGTGCTTTTGTACCTACCGGGATGCAGTTACCTTGGGTTTCTCCAGTTAAAACTGGCAGGTCCGCAGTGTGTATTAATGGCTTGTTGATTATCTCAGGCTCTTCTTTTGCCGGCAGAGTTTCAGGCTTGGCTGGATGAGGCTCATCTCTCGTGCCAGTAACTTCCTGGAAATGTATAGTTGGCTTGGCTGTCCCTTTAGTAACAATAAACATTTCTTCTATTGTGTCTTTTTTCTCTCTTGTAGTAGTTTCTTTGGTAACTGTAGTTTCCTTTCCCTTGTCAATATTAGGGGCCTTCTCAGTAGCATCTTCCATTTCTTTTTCAGGTGTGAGGCTAGTTTCTTTGATGATCGTTACCTCTGTTTTACCACCTGATACTGACTCTACAACACCGCAAATAGGACTCCTGCTCTCTTTAGCTGCAGCTGTTTCAGGCTGCTTAGTTTCCATAGTTGTATCTTTTTCAGTTATTGTCACAATCTCCCTGGGTTTGGGAGTTGAATCTGGTTTGGTGGTTGCTGTCATCACAGTGGGCTGGGGCATGGGAGTTGCAGCTGCTGGTGTTACAGTTGCTGTTCCCACAGGGCTCTCTTCTTTTTTAGCTGTTAAAGTCTCTTTTGGTATGGGAGTCTTGTCTTGTTTAGCTGAGGTTGCTTCGTTTTCTGCAGCTGTGGTTGCAGTCATTTTGTCCGCAGGAGTTGTTTCTGATCCAGCTGCTGTAGCGACAGCTGGCTTGGCTGTAGGAGTTGTATTTGCAATATCGTCCTTACCTTTAGGAGAGTCATCTGGTTTAGCTGTTACCACTGCAGTTACAGTAGTTGTGTCTTTCCAACTTGTTAAAATGTCTTTAAGGACAGTAGTTTTGCCTTTCTTGGGTGTTATCTCTTTGTTCACCGTGGTTGTCTCCGTTTTAGTTGTTGGCTCTTCGGTTACAGGAGTAGTAATGGTGTTAGCTATTGTTTTGTCGTTTTTGTCAGTTATTGTTACAGTCTCAGTAGTACTACCTACAGTGACTACTGTCCTTTGTGCTGCTGTAGTCGTGTCTTTTGCAGTTGTGCTGGTTGCTACTTTGGGCGCAGGAGGTGTGATTCTCTCTTCTGCTGTTGTTTCTGAAGCAGTTGTGTCTGCTTCAGTTGTGACTGCCCCACTGCTTTGAGAGGTTGTGTCTTCTTTAGCAGTTGTTACTAATCCAGCGATGGTAGTCAGTACAATAGAACTTGTTTTCTGTATGACAGTGGTGTCAGCCTCGGTGGCTATGGGGGTAGTCTCCTTGACCTTAGGGGTGGTGGGAGACTCTGCCTCTGCTTCCTCCTCTTTAAGGGGGGTAGAAGACTCAGCCTTGGTCGTTGGTGCCTCTGGGGTTGTCTCTTCAGCTTCTGGGGTGGTGGGAGAGTCAGCCATGGTTGTTGGTGCCTCTGTGGCCTCTGGGGTTGTGTCCTCAGGTTTGGGGGTGGTGGGAGAATCTGCTTCAGTTGTTGGTGCCTCTGTGGCCTCTGGGGTTGTGTCCTCAGGTTTGGGGGTGGTGGGAGAATCTGCTTCAGTTGTTGGTGCCTCTGTGGCCTCTGGGGTTGTGTCCTCAGGTTTGGGGGTGGTGGGAGAATCTGCTTCAGTTGTTGGTGCCTCTGTGGCCTCTGGGGTTGTGTCCTCAGGTTTGGGGGTGGTGGGAGAATCTGCTTCAGTTGTTGGTGCCTCTGTGGCCTCTGGGGTTGTGTCCTCAGGTTTGGGGGTGGTGGGAGAATCTGCTTCAGTTGTTGGTGCCTCTGTGGCCTCTGGGGTTGTGTCCTCAGGTTTGGGGGTGGTGGGAGAATCTGCTTCAGTTGTTGGTGCCTCTGTGGCCTCTGGGGTTGTGTCCTCAGGTTTGGGGGTGGTGGGAGAATCTGCTTCAGTTGTTGGTGCCTCTGTGGCCTCTGGGGTTGTGTCCTCAGGTTTGGGGGTGGTGGGAGAATCTGCTTCAGTTGTTGGTGCCTCTGTGGCCTCTGGGGTTGTGTCCTCAGGTTTGGGGGTGGTGGGAGAATCTGCTTCAGTTGTTGGTGCCTCTGTGGCCTCTGGGGTTGTGTCCTCAGGTTTGGGGGTGGTGGGAGAATCTGCTTCAGTTGTTGGTGCCTCTGTGGCCTCTGGGGTTGTGTCCTCAGGTTTGGGGGTGGTGGGAGAATCTGCTTCAGTTGTTGGTGCCTCTGTGGCCTCTGGGGTTGTGTCCTCAGGTTTGGGGGTGGTGGGAGAATCTGCTTCAGTTGTTGGTGCCTCTGTGGCCTCTGGGGTTGTGTCCTCAGGTTTGGGGGTGGTGGGAGAATCTGCTTCAGTTGTTGGTGCCTCTGTGGCCTCTGGGGTTGTGTCCTCAGGTTTGGGGGTGGTGGGAGAATCTGCTTCAGTTGTTGGTGCCTCTGTGGCCTCTGGGGTTGTGTCCTCAGGTTTGGGGGTGGTGGGAGAATCTGCTTCAGTTGTTGGTGCCTCTGTGGCCTCTGGGGTTGTGTCCTCAGGTTTGGGGGTGGTGGGAGAATCTGCTTCAGTTGTTGGTGCCTCTGTGGCCTCTGGGGTTGTGTCCTCAGGTTTGGGGGTGGTGGGAGAATCTGCTTCAGTTGTTGGTGCCTCTGTGGCCTCTGGGGTTGTGTCCTCAGGTTTGGGGGTGGTGGGAGAATCTGCTTCAGTTGTTGGTGCCTCTGTGGCCTCTGGGGTTGTGTCCTCAGGTTTGGGGGTGGTGGGAGAATCTGCTTCAGTTGTTGGTGCCTCTGTGGCCTCTGGGGTTGTGTCCTCAGGTTTGGGGGTGGTGGGAGAATCTGCTTCAGTTGTTGGTGCCTCTGTGGCCTCTGGGGTTGTGTCCTCAGGTTTGGGGGTGGTGGGAGAATCTGCTTCAGTTGTTGGTGCCTCTGTGGCCTCTGGGGTTGTGTCCTCAGGTTTGGGGGTGGTGGGAGAATCTGCTTCAGTTGTTGGTGCCTCTGTGGCCTCTGGGGTTGTGTCCTCAGGTTTGGGGGTGGTGGGAGAATCTGCTTCAGTTGTTGGTGCCTCTGTGGCTTCAGGGGTTGGCTCTTCTGCGTCAGGGGTTGTCAGATAGTCTGTTTCGGTCACCGGCTCCTCTGTGGCCTTAGGGGTCATTTCTTCAACCTTAGCAGTAGTGGGAGAATGTGTCTTGGTCGTTGGTGTCTCTGTGGTGGCAGGGGTTGTGCCTTCAGGTATGGGGGTGGTGGGAGAATCTGTGTAAAATTGCACTTAATTAGTCTTAAATTAGTTGATACATTTATGTAAACAGGCCAAAAAAAATGTGGAAACCTAAAAATTGTTAAGTTGCCAGTTGATGTACTCATGTACTGTCGAAACATAAATAATTTGAAGAGCCAAAGTAACCTGGACTTAATTATAACATTGCCTTGTGTATGTAGTTACATTGACTTGAGTCAAATTGTTAACATAGCCATATTCAGCAAAAAGTAACAGTAAATGCTTCTGCATTTTAATCTCTAAGTGTTCTCTCCCTGAAGTTTTGCCCTTCTGTTTTCATGTAGGTTTTGTGTTTTGATTTTATTTTTTTGTCTATGGTTCCTGCTGTGCTGCTGTCTACCATTACGGCTGAATTGGCTGATCCATTGAAAACCTGAAAATACCCAGTGCAGTATCGTGGGTTTGGGACCATGTTGGTCAGCTTTTGAACAAATCTGAAAATATAAAAAGATCTGAGCTATTGCTGATGGTCACTGTTACCAGCACCAATGCAGTGTCTCTCCCAGAAGGCCAAAAGAACTTATAATACTGCAGTGTGGGAAATAATTCCTGGGTAAATGTATGGTAGAAAAAGTGCAGTATGAGCAGAGTGTTACAGAATAGGTTTTCCTCCTACCCAATGTGTCTGAAATACCGTAAGCCAAGTGGGATCCTGTTAATGGTTATTTGAATTTCCTTAATTTTGTTTCATTTGACCTGCTATATTGATTTTTGTAATAGGAAATTGCCACAGCAGAACAGTGAATACTCCAAATTTCAAATAAAAAATAAAATATGTAAGGATTAAAATATTGGCCAAAATTGATTTCTAGTCTCATTTCATGCTTGTCACTTGAGGCTTCAAGTTGAAACTGATCTCCCAAGTTATCTCTTAAAATGCTGGAACAGAATATCAAAGAACACAGGAACGTACACATCTTTTCCATTCAGAAAAAATAAATTATATGTGTTTTCTGAAGCTGCAGGAGGCCTGGCTTGATTAAAGCTAGAGAAGCCTGCTAGGAGACTTTCCCATCCTGGTCCTGCCAATTCATCACTGTCCCAAAATACAACACCCTTCCTGTTCCAGCCGTGGACTCGGTCCAAAACTGACAATGGCATGTAACATATTTTTGGAAGATGTGTGTGAAAATCCAATAGAGACACAGGAGACATCACCACACTATGAAATCTGTTGAATGAACTCTCCAAAGTCAGTATCCTGATGTCTAGGTGAGGTAATTAGTTTATAAACCGAGCGGTTCCAAGCTTGGTAACTGTCTGGTAATGTCTTGCATTGGCTGTCTGTTTCCAGAGCAGGAAAATGGTCTTTAATGTTCCTTCAGGTAACACCCATCCTGTTTCATTCATATGCTTTCCTACCTTCCATAACTTCATGGGGCTGTGTTACTTCCTCTGGCTCCTTCTCCTCATTTGTGGATGACCTTTTAGATGTTGATTTGTTTGCTGGAGGAGTCTTAGGTGTTGGCTTTTCTGCGTGTGCTGAAAGAAAGAAAATAATCTGTTAATGGGAGTGTTTTTCTTTATAGGTGCTTGGTGTCAACTGTATAAAAACAGTGATTACAAAATCTCAGTGACAATTTTCAATACGAATCTAAGTTTCTTTCTCTCTATAGGATTCTTTGCAGTGTTATTCATGGGAAAGAGGAAGAATACATTTTGGATCCTTAAGTGTTTCATCACAGATGGGATAAATGGTTTTCCTGGAAGTTTGACGTGCAGCTAACATTGTTTGCTAATATGAATTTTGAGGTGGGAAAAAGCTGAATTCTGAGTGGAGCTCTACATTCTGAAAATTTGACTATTTTTTTTTCTCAGCTTAGTTTTTGGCTAGAAGATATCTTGGGGCTAACTCAGTGTAGCATATCTCTGAGAGCTACCATATTAACCAAGCATTTCCTTTGATAATCCCCTGATGATTTAGTTGTAGTTTGTTGTAGTTCTTCAGATGGGATAATTCTGTACATAAGTGATTGTTTCAGAGAGATATCTTAAAAGCAGTTGTTTCCTTGAGAGAGACAGAAGCTACAAAACAGGTATGGACCAAAGAAACAACGCCAGGTTGTTTCTCAGAGTACCTGCGGGATCTTTCTGATCCAACTAAAGGAGCTGGTACCTGCCATAGGTATATGTAATGAGCCTTTCATAAAAGGAGTGGTATTTTTGTCTAATAAGGTGGCGACCATGGTTATCAAAGGTTTCCTTTCATAGCAAGCTAGTACTCAAAGCAAGTAAGGTTGGGTGGCGGACTATATATTGAAGCTTTTACTGAGAAAGAGAGAGAGATTGTAATTGTTGAATAAAACCACTTTGGGAGCAGAATCAGCTTTCAGAGCAGTCAGTAGTAGTGGGAGGGAAATGTTTAACCAGCCCTTAACTCTGTGTGTGTGTGTAGATTCCGGGGATATAGGGCTTCTGGAGGATAGGAAAGATAAAATTGATCTCTAGATATACATTGTGAACTTAGCTTCACTGTACAGAACAAAGTGTTCAGAAGATGCAGAAACAGCAGAATCAAAACTCACTGTGTGGCATCAAGCCATTGCATTCTTCCCAAAGGTTTAACACATTTCTCAGTTACTCATCCATAGTGAGAACACCGAAATATTGAGTACAGTTGTAGGCTGTGGTTTTGGGATTTTTTGGTGGGGTTTTGTTGTGTTTTTTTCTTTTTTAACAAAAATTAATAGCAAAGCTAAGTAAAATACTAGAAGAAACTCTCTAAGAATAGGAGTGGTTGGTTAACTTTTCATTATATTTGAACTGAATACAAGTGAAAGCTAACTACCTTTTGTGAGGGTTCATGCACGTTAGCTCCGGCAGAGAGAGGGAGGAGTTAAATAACCTCCAAGGCAGCAAATTCATCTCAAGACACTTATAAGACATTTATCCTCTTCTAGACACCCAGTCAAAAATGCTGAATACAGAATCTATTTCAGTATAAATTACTACGCAATGGAGTAGCAAAACCAAGCCACTATACCAGCACTTGGGGACTGTGAGTGGTTAGTAACGTGAACCAAATGATAATCCGTAACTCCACCTGTTTGTTAAACTGCACGCTTTGGAAATTGGCTGCCTTGGAGACTGTGTGGTCTGTGAATGCAGCAACCCGCTGCCAAGCCATATTTGCCAAGTGTGTTCACATAAATTAATTTTGGTCCATAAGTGGCAGAAAGTTTAAGGACATGATGAAATTAAACATATTCTGTTGGTGTTTTCTAGACTAGAAAAAAAAACAGAATGTCATTAAAGGTACATGAAGGTGAAATTGCTCCTCTGGATCTGATAGCAATAATGAAATTTCTTACCCTCTTTACAGTGCGTCGCATAGTCTGGGCAACATTTGCCATATCTTTCACAGTCTGCATCACAGTCACACGCTCTTCCTCTTTCAAAGGCTTCAAAGCAACGTCCTTTGCAGGAGAGTGCTGCATAAGGCAGGACAAGAGAGTTAGCATTTTTGACCAGCTTGTGTTTAACTCCGAGACCTTTCTATGGTAAAGTCATTTGCTGAAGCTGATGCAAAGAACAGCTTCATAAAAACAGGTGGTTATTCTGGTCTGATCCAGAACTTGTTTGTGTGGTTGTGGGGTTTGGATCAGGCCGTACAGCCACGACTGCAGTATATTGAGACCATTTAGAATTTGTAGTAGGATAAAATGTGACCTCAGAGTGTTGCTGAGTCGGCTGTGTTGCTGGATCTAAGTCGTCTTATCTTACACCTGTAATCTTAATAGCACTACAGTGCAATGTAACAAACTGCAGTTATCTAAATCACTGATATTTTAGACATTGGTGATTCATAAGAATTTTTTTTTAACTCACAGTAAAACATTTGGAAACACCTGTATTAATTTACACTATACAGTTTTGCATACAAATAAAGCATATGAAATAATACTCAACCAGCCATCTTCCCCATCAAACTCTGGATGTGGCTGTGATCCAGAGCCAATTTCTATCCACTGAAGGACACCTTCTGACTTTGGATTAGACCCTACAGCCTCCACACTTCTTAATTTTGAGTTGGAATGTCCCAGAATTTCTTCCTGGAAAACTCTGAATTTGCTTTTAACAATTTTTAATGTGACAGACAAACAGATGTAGCACAAATGCACTAAGAAGAAGAAAACAAGCACAGGTCGCTCTGCTCTTTGGAAAAGCAAAATCCTGTTCATGGTGATAACCTGTGGATGCACAGTTTTCTCTGAGAGGGTTGCCAGAGCTTATCATTGAGTTTTTGAGGGGGAGAACAATACACGTACGAGAAGAGAACAAGGACACAGTGAAGTACAGGAGACATTTAAGCATTCAGAGGAGACACTGGTGTGGTAGGGAGTCGGAACAACGGGAGGGGAAGTCTTGCCAACAGGAGCTAGCTGTGTTTGAGAACTTACCCACTGTGCAGACTTTGTTGAAGTCAGGGCAGCACTCCATGTAGTGTTGACAGCTAAAATCACAGTGGCAGTCATGCTCTCTAGAATACCCTTCCCCACATCTCCCTGTACAGCTTGATAAATCTAAAATCACACAACACTGGTGTAAACGTTGCCAAGCCAACATGATACATAAGGAAATGCTGAATGGTAAAGTAGTAAGATTTATCTTTTTTTTTTTTTCCTTTTTTTTTTTTCCTAGAGAATGCCATTTCTTTACTGAGTATTGCAGAAACTGTGGGCCCAATGTGAGCCCTCCTGAAGGCACGTGGTTCAGAGGATTGCTCCGAGCCAGCCTGAGGACCGGCAGCAGCGTACTCAGGTTAGAGGCTAACTTATCCTGTTTCTCCTGAAGATTAATGAATCCCTGAGGGACTGGTTTAGTCATATGGCCACACCAGTTCTGGCATAAAACTAGCCCATGCAGATTTATTGTAAGCAGAACATCAGCCAGGCACGCTATTTTGCAGACTTACTCTTCATCTTAATTCACCCTTCGTATGGTTGACCTGACAGACTCATTTGACTTTTTGTAATGTTCTACATAATAACCAAATAAAACCAATTGCAAACTGGTGAGCACTGTCATAATAAACACAGGGCTCTATAGGGATTTTTATTTGCAGTCTTCAAAATCTGCATGCCCTCTACGTTATCTTTTTCCCTGAGGTCAGAGAGGAATTCGGTATCAACTTTGAAGTTAGGTGCAGTTGGGATCTAGTCCTGCAATCTTCTATAATGTACTTTCTGCTTGTTAATTACTTATTAGCAGAGTAAGGTAAAAGCTCATCCCACAATGGCTTTACTGCTAGACTGCTGTAGTTTTGGAAAATGCTAGATAATAATAAGTGGTGCGGATTACAGGTGATAACCAAGACATCAGGAGGTCTGCTTTCAAACTGCATGCATTCAAGCTTGGTAACAATTTGGTTCCTTCTACTGCCAGATCAGATATTCACCCTGAACTCTCCTTCCTGCGTGAAATCTCTAATAACGTAAAACGCTAACAGCTTCTTCTGGAAATGAAACATGCAGGACCACAAGTGAAGCGCCCCTAAATACAAACAAAGAAGCTGAACAATCAGCAAGCTAAAACAGAGTTATGAGAATCAGCTGAAACATTGAGGAACAACAAGAAAATAACAAGAAATAACATATAACACAAGACAACACCAAAGACAATTTCTAACAGCACACGCTCCACGTGTGTATACATGAAGGAAGACTATGGGATAACAAATAATTACACGTATTGTGATTTTTCAGCAGTTAGGTATAATGTTTGTTACCACTTCTTTACAAATAATGAAGTGGGACTAGGGGGAAAAATGGAGAAATTAATGGGCTCTTAATAGTGGAATTGAAAAGAGAAGGTAGGCATCTTCTGTTATGAACGTGTGGCAAATATATTGCACCCTTCTTCCCTTCTGGGAAGAAAATACAGGTAAGTCCAAAAAGTACCACCTTTTCATTAATTTATTTGCTTTAAGTTTATGACTTGTAAGTTATGACGTAACTTCTAAGAAAAATGCCTAAATGATTCTAGTTGCTGTTGGCAAGAGTCTTGATTTTTGCTGAAAATTGCGGGAAGACTCCCGTCAACTGCAGAGGGTACAGTGTCAGACTGCTCTGCCCTGCAGGTAAAATCTGACTTCTGCTGTGCCCTGCACAAAGGTTATCTCTTCCACTGTCAAGTAGTAATAAATTATTTTCTACCAGCAAGTAACACACAATGTTATCACTATAACAACTTGATAGCTACTTGAGAACTGTGACAGCACCGGACTTGCCAGGCTGCAAGTTCTGTTTCTTCATAACTGTGCTACTTTAGTTAGGAATCAATTACAGAGATTTGAGAGTAAATAAAAATCTGTAGTATTAGACAAATAATTGCCAAAATTGGCCTAGGTGGTGGTAGTAACAGCGCGTTTAATGACGAAGCACTTAGCACAGTATAGATATTCCTTTCCCTGAGCCTATTGTATTTAAATATTTCCAAATTACATGGATATTGTAATTTTAGATTCTTCCTTGACTCGTACTGCAAATCACTTGGGCTAAATATCTCAGTCTAAGGGCAACAGGATCTGTAGATATGGCTACAGAAAAAGTAGTAGCACATTTTGCATTATATTTATGTTATTCCTCAAAAAAAGAGGACCATGCTGTACCAGAATTTATTTATGAAAATATTCAGTGATGATAAAAATTAATCACAATGCCTGTCTGAATAAAGTTCTAGAAATTAGAATTTTTCTGAAGATGCATTTGAAGTATTCTTAGTATGAATTATCCCTTCAACTTTGTTACAGTACCTTCAGAAGCCACTTCTTGAATCAAGGACAGTGAAAGGATCACCAGGGATACGCAAAGTATGTTCCATATGATCATTACTTTCAGGTACGACATCATCCCTAAAAATAAATAATCTCACGTCACTACATGTGATTCAATTTAGCAGTTCATAATTTTAACAACATTGCAGTGCAGATCTTTGTACGTAATACTAGTTTAATAACAACATAAAATTAATACTAAAATTATTCAAGGACAAATCAATAATTTAGAATTACTCCATAAATTCTCTCTTGGTTATTAGTTGATTAGCTGTTAAATTTTGAAATCGGACTAGGAAAAATCATTATTAACAAATAACGGAAGTAAGTTTTTGCAGAATTCTGTTACATGAAAACTGCAGTCATAGTCTTCACCTTTTAACATGGGTGCACTTCAGTCCAACAGTTTCTAAGGTTATAGTACTGATAAATATAAATGTAAAGTAAAAAAAATACTGTCAAAATTAAGCAACATAATTTTATAAACCATAATCTATCATTGAAATATTAATGTTTAAATGCATCAAAGGGAAATGTAGGATAAAAATAAATCATCTTTCAAAAGGAAAACTTGTCTGGTTTTTCTGTTGCAGTTCATCATTTTCCTTTTGAAGAAGAGCACTTTGATCAAAATGCTCCAAGTAGAGATAGGTATTACACTTACCTAACAAAGAATATGTCTGCTCCCAGTGAAGTTTCAGATGCCTTATATATTGCTTTGTAACTATGCTGGGGTTAACTAATTAGCTTGTTAAACAAAACCGCCAATGACAGCTTATGACAGCAAACTTTCCACATGAGTTGGAAGCGGTCCCAGAAGACTAGACTAACACAACATCTGGAAAATACTCCCATTAAGAAAAACGATTACAGAAAAAACTAAATATGGACTTACTAGTCAAAACACATTTTGATTACTGAGTGAAATGAACAAATTGTCCTGAATGCATCTGGAAGGCATTAGATACTATTGCATAGCAATAAAAAATCATTATCAGCAAATAGCGAGTATGTTTTCTTCCTTGTCAAATGTAGCTTAGGTAACAGTAGCCTAAAATTATGCAGTAGTATCTGCTACTGATGGTGTATCTTCTCCAAAAAGTCTTAAGATCTAATTCACGCAGTCATAAGTAATTTGCCAGTTCTGCACTGAATAATATATAGTGCTTTTCTCTGAACTGCATGGGAATTTTGCCAAGGTATTGGCTAGAAATCAAAGAATTTAGTTGAATCTCAAATTTATTAAATATATGTAAAACATCAAAAATGAATGAGAGATACTTAAATTATTTCAACGTTCCTTGTGTTTATTGGTTCCAGATTCAGGGTGCTGGAAATGGTGATTTGCAACTCTCTGTCAGAGCTAAAGGAGGTTTCCACTGAACCTTTTAATGGTCCTAATTTCAGAGTTTGGGGGCATTTTTTTATTCAGAAACTATCCTAAAGGCCAGGGAACTTTGATACTTATGATATTACTTGAATCCCAAAGTAATTCTGCTATCCCAAAATACTAAATATGGTATAATATGCATTGATAGCAATTGAGGAAAGCGCTTAAGCATGAGCTTGAGTCTCTTAAGGAAAGTAGTGTAGCTACCTCTGAAAAGGAGTGGGTTTAGACGTGCTTGAATGTTTTCCTTGCTTGGTCCAAGGGTTGTGCAGCTTTATATTTTCTTTCTAGTTTCTCTATTATCACAATAAAGGCAGTTCCATTCAATCTTTCTGCATTGTGGGCACTTCTAAGTGCTTTCATATCACAGCCGTGCTTCAGTTAATTTATTCCAGTCAATAAAAGAGTGCTTCTTCACTGCTTTGGAACACATACAATCTTTGTAAACATTTCTAGAGTTACTTAGGCAAGCGTTAGGTGGGAGCATTTACATACTGTTGATTTGCTATTTCAGGTTCTCTGCCCACTGCCAACCTGCTTATGACGTAGCCGTTAACTCTACTTTGTGGAAAACGGAACCCAAGGCACTGAGATTTTATGGAGTTTATTCAAGGTAATACACAGAAGGAAATATATATTATATGTCTTATAACAAGAACTTCAGTACTGTCTTTAGTGGAGCTGACTATAAGCTTGATAAAGAAACTCTGTGGTTTGAGAAGGTACCTGTCTAAGGCTATGCAAAGCCTAGGGAAGAAGTAGGTTTTAGGATAGCTAAATAGGATCAACATGATGAGATTGGTCTTATAGAAAAGTACTAAAATCTTCGTAACTTAAATAATTTATAATTGGATCAAGCAAAACGTTTAAACTACATTATTATTAAACTACGTTATTGAGTATATCCTTACTTTGATAGCCATGATATGGAGATTTGTCGACTCCTCCGTTATTTAACAGCAAATACAGCTGTGAGTCCCAATTAATACTGGCTAGCTACATATATAATGTAGTAAATAAAAAGTAGCAGAAGCTCAAAATTATTATCTTGCTTCTGTTAACATGCCAGTGCTCAATTAAGTTATATGAAGACAACTAGATACATACACAACTTGAAAATATGGATAGTCATGATTTGCTGCTACATTTATTATGTGTTAGGGATATGTTCATTTTGGTAGGGCTGTATTGTTTCATTTCTCTGACAAATTAAGTTTTTGGATTGTTAGAGGTGACATGGCACTGCAAAGTTTGAGTCATGAGATGAGCTCCTAAACTGCAGTTACCAGATTTTAGTTGCAGTTATCTTCATTTGAAGTCTGTGTTTGTTATGGTTGAGTAACTATTAGGTGATTGTTAGAGTTTCTTTAGCATTAGTTATACAAGCTCCGAATAGAAAGTGATACTGCACAGTGTTTCCTTTCCTTCAGGTCAATGTAATTTTAAGTAGCAGCATCTGACAAAATATGCTAAATTTTTACAAACGTGTAGTGGTGTCATTTACTTTTGTGATACCTGAAAACTGAGGTTGTCGTAAATACTCTATTTTCCCTGTGCAGAAAAAAAATACATTTGAAAATCTCTGTATTGATCCTCTTTATAGTACTTTTTTTCTACGTAGTTAAATATGAATATAAAAGAATGTGCATTTTGAAAGACTGGTTGAAGATGAAATAGGAAGGCTTTTTTGGAGATTAAGGTACTCGGGTGGGAAGTGAGTTCAGCTTGATTTCCAGTTCTGTGAGAGGCTTAGTGACTGAGTTTCAGTTGAGTCATTTATGCTGAAGGGTAAAACAGGATTTTCAGAAATGCCAATTAAATACTTTCATAAAAATCTCTTTTTTCATAGCATATGTGTTATTAAGCTCCTTTTGCAGGTAGGTCTAGCCTCCAGGTATGCTGTATGGGCTAATTCCGTAAGTGGATTAACGGGATGTGACAAGACACCTTTCAATTGTAGTGTCACAGCTGCCCTGAAATGGTATCTGTGCTGGCACTTCACAGTGTGCGCTCAGGCAACAGTAAACGGGATTTGTATCATGACCAGATTAGCTGGTCTCCCCTTTATTTTCAGGGAGGGATTTCAAAATCCTGCTTTAAATTACTGTCATGGTTTTGGGAAGGCACACGTGATGGGCAGAGTTTACTTGCTACCAGTTTGCAAAGTGTGTGCCCATAAAAAGGGCCGTAAGAGTGAGACAGTAAGCAGGGAGCTCCATGGATAGGGGAGGGTGAGATGGGGACACATCTCAACCATTTTTGGGTTGAGCTTGATCTGAAATGGACTTGGAGCAGTAAAAAAAAAAAGGGAAAGTACAAAATGTTCCACTTATTTATTTTTATTTCTGCTGCACTTAGGGAAACAAGACTCGTTATATTCCTGATGAGTCAATACAGATAACGTGAATTCACCATTTTTCTTCATCTTGGAGCAACATGGGGACCTAATATTGTGGTTAGCCACTGCAATTAGAAAGAGATAACATTATTTTTTGTCTGATAGTTGGTTGCTTCAGTTAGGGATCAACTGACTAGTCATTTAATTCGGCAAAGTTTTCAGGCAAAATAATCAGTTCATTAAATCTTGTCAGATATACCCAAAATCCTATCTGTATTTCCTAACTTCATTAGTTGACTGCATTTGAAAACAAAACAAAATTTAAAAAAAACCCTTTCCCAACAACTTTTCGTACAAACACTGCTTTGCTATATATATTTAGACCATCATAGTTACAGTACTATTATTATATTTTATTTTTTATTTTTGAATCAGTGGATTCTTATGTTAATGCCCATGACTCCAATGTATTCTTATGCCTTTTCAGGCCTTGGCTTTTTTTGAAGCTCATCAGTGAGTCACATTTATGATAGTGGTTTGGGATGTGTTCATATCCACTGAGGATCGCATGGAAAATCACAGTGAAATCCTAGAAAATGGTAATTGTGTTAGTCTGGGTCTGGTCTGACAGATACTGCTTTTCAGTCTGATACCCATCAGTATCCTAAAAATATCGTGCAATTTTTATATAAAAACTAAGTTACATTTGGAGTGATCTGAATCCCTGTGAGAACTCAGTTGGCTGGGGTGTCCCAGCAGAAGTTATATACAGAAACTGAGCTGAGCAAGAGTAAAGAAAACAAAAGAGCATGTATTTAGAGTAGTAGTGGTCTGATAAATATTCACTGATTAGTGTACCTTTCTAACCTAGAAGGAATCATAGAAAGCATTTAATTGAAAGTTAGGTGAGAGTGCTGTAAGTCTCATTAAATGAGTTACTAAGAAAAATTATGAAGAATTGCGGAAAAAACTTGCTCTGGCAGGAAGGACTGATGCATTTTCAAGCTTACGGACTTGGAGGGGCAAGGAAGGAGAATGATATAGGGGAAGCAGAAGCCCTAATGTGGGAAGGGCATGAGATTGCAATTAATTCTTCTGGGGAATCTGATAATTGATCGAAGGACACTTCTGTGTATTGCTTTCTACAATCAGTCACACTCTTCCATGCCAGAACTGGCTGCATTTTATTGGTATATTTTATTTGATTATAGCAAAAAAATGTTTATTTTGAAAAGCACTTATATATGCTCGCTTTTAAGACAGAGGAGTATTAATACCATTGCTTTTCTTTGATTTATGAGTAGTAGTAATATTGCAAGGAATTCTGCTGTAGCAAGCTGCTGTAACATGGGTCAGATGGTCACATGCATCATCCGGTTGATGTAAATATAGACTTACTGCATTTCCAGTTTCTAAAAACTTGAGAGAATTGTTTAAAAGTAAGAAACAGGGACAAAAATATGACTCAGGAATTGTATCTGTCAACATAGTGATAACAGATGAGCCCATAATGATAGGTGGAAGATGAAGGACAGAATCTGTGTGTTTGTATTATTTTTACAGTACTACAGCAATCAGTCAGAGACATCTCTTTATTCCAGAAGAGCTTTATACTTAGCACAGCTGCAGACATGACTGTATATCCTGAAGAGGAGGAGGAGGAGGAGGAGTGGGTCTGCTGGCTGTTTACATCTATGGATGTACATAATTTCACTTCCTCTAGAGCCATGACCCTAAGACCATCACTTCGTCGCTGTCATAAAATTTCTAAGTGGTCCTAAAAATTTCCTCTGAAAGACCTTTACAATTTTTATCCCAAAGCTAGAGCATGGATTTACTTGAACAAGGCTGGAATTTCATTTTGTGTGGCATTCCGTGCTCTGATTCATACAACAGGGCAGACTTTTAATGACAGAGAGTTACAGGGAGAAATCTTTCAGAGAATGTCTGGCAGAACAGGATCTTACCAAATCAGAAATATTCAACTTTTCCTTCTTTCCTAGTATGCGAATTATTCCCCTCATAACTTGAGTCTAGTGAAATGGTTATTGATTTGGATCCAGATAGCCTGATTAAAAAGTGACTACTGCCTCATAAAAGTGTCTCACTAAATGAATCATATTCCATATTGTTTGGGGTTTTTTATTAATATAGTGGATGGACTAATTCTCCTACTGAATAATAACAGCAAGAAAGCAAGAGATTCAGCTATAGGAAGAAAGTATTTTCATGCAAGGTTTGATTAATATGAAGGAGGGTATGATAAGAATAAGGAAAATGAACATCAGAAAGACAAGGTGCTTCGGGTAGGAAAAAGAGGTAAAACAAGAAGTTGTACAGGTCTGTTTATAACATAATAAATTATGTTTAAGTTAAATAGAGAATCCCAATTAAACAGTAGGAGGTGAATTAGCACTGATTCCTGGTTAATTTGTGAATGAAAGATGCAGAAAATTCTTTTAGACCTATTCTTTCAGTTATTTCATTGCCACCTACAGGACTGTTAACAAAGATTCCCAGAAACAGTCACCACTTTTCATATGACTGCAGAGTAACACCCTTGCTTTGGCAAAATAACAGTGAAAAGGTGTCAGACAGTATTGCGAGGTGGTTGGGTTTTTTTTTTTTGGACTTGGTATGAAGTAATTTTCTTGTAACATGAAGAATCATCTTTCTTAGACATCACACTCTGGCTACTATAAATAATCCTTTTAGCACGTTCTCAAGCTTTCACCTCTCATATATTCAAGCAAAAATTAACTGTTTAAATGTGTATATTCAAGGGGGAAGACTTGTTGGATCAACATAATTGTACATAAGAATGACAAGTAGTTGTTAATTTGTACTTCTCAGAAGATGTTTTGTTTGTTTGTTTTTTGGAACTTTTTTGCTGTTACTTGAGTTCAGAGTGAGAATGAACTGTAACGCTTTTGATGTGTATTCAACAGAAAGGTCTTGAATGTCAAATAGTAAGTTCATGTACAAAAGAATTCTCTTGTCAGCATTGACTGCTGTATATTAATGCTAGTAGAGAAAGCTTTAGTTAAAGCTGCCGAAGGCTTGTGGAAGCTGCCTTTTCTTTTTCTTATTGTAAACACCTGGTTTTGATTATTCATAGTTTTTACAAGAATCTGAAATATTCATATGAAATGTTCGGTGCTTTGCTTCTGCCTATTAGGATTGTGTTGTGTAAAAGACACCTGCAGCGAACAAGAGGCGACTGGGTATTTGGCAGAGTGGATTGACTCAGCATGATAAATCCCTTTTTCTTCGACAAAGGTAAAGATTTAAAAAAAAAAAAAGAAAAATACTCTTTTTCCCTTCAGTTTCAATGACCTTTGAAACAGTTGTATTCTTTTTGAAGTGCTTTCAAAATGAACTCTGCCTCTGAGAAATCAGTTTTCCTCTCTATCCTGCTGCAAGAGTTGGCACACACAGGGTGTGATTGCAGCAGCTCCAAACAGGGCACTAAGAACACAGCAGCCCATTTGCAGTTTAAATGTAACAGGAAGATTCTTCCAACAAATAAAATGATTGCAAAAGCGTAAATTATTCAGCCAGGCTATGGTACATCACAGGTTGTGCAGTGCTGATCTAAGTCTGAAAAAAGAATAATCTGCAGCAAAGGCAGGATTCTTAACCTGATCTGCTGAGGGAGTAACAAGGCAAAATGAGGAAAATAACCAGCTTTAGTTGTTTATCATCCAGTTATCTTTCTGCTATATCAGGAAATTTCTAGGCATTGGTTTCTGTTTCTACAAGTCATTACTAAATGATCCTAGGAAGGCACCAAGTAGGAAAATTCCCTAAATTAATGGTTTACATCAGTATAATATATACCTAAAATAATAGGTGCTATTGTAATGTATTCCAGTCTATTAACTCTTTGCGAAAAACCACAAAAAAGCCAAGCTTTTTTTTTCTGTGTATAATAAATTTTAAACCTTACAATTTTAAATTCCCAGGAGTTATGCAGAAGGTCAGTAGTTTCCCATTCTACAAGAGTTTCACGATATGTACAAAACCTTAATATTGTCTTGAGGCTTTATTAAAATTATTGTGGTGTGTGTTTCTGGTATTTTTGATGAGGAGAATGTGAAGGAGAGACTGGTGCTATTATGTGACTCTCCTGTTGTGTATTGGTGTAGAAATGGGCCTTTTGTCCCACCTTAAATTTACTGAAACACGTGGTGTCTAGAGGGTGTACAGTGGTGGTAGTCGCCTTCTGTTTTGACCAGCTGTATTATTAGATCCAGCGACAAAACGGGCCAATTAAGGCAAACTTTAAGCGTCGTATGTTAATGAGAAGCTTAGCACCAGTGTTACGGGCGAGCTTGAACCTGGTGCAGGAAAGTTCGAGGAGATTTTAGAGGATACAGCTCAAGACGGAGAGGCAATGAAAGCATAAACGAGTCCCTCAGTATTGGTGGGGATGATGTATTGGTTTGTTTAGCCAGCAGGGCGTTGATGGTAATGGGTTGGGCTGCAGGCACAGGACATGTGAGGAGAAGGCAAATTTGGTGTCAGTGACCAGCTACCAAATTGCAGGCAGTGGGGACTAACTGGAATATACCGTCACGAAGGAAACGGGAACAGCCCTCGCTGCCAGCAGATAGGTTTATGTGGTTTTGTCTTTGGGAATCCAGGGGGGTGTTGGGTGAGATGACTGTGGAATTTGCAAAGGTTGCAGAAGTTTGGCACCATTTTAGGGCTGATGTTATATTCATAACATTCTGTTCCATGGCTCTGACTTGGGCTGATGACTCCGCGTTACTTCATGGTAACGCCCTAGTGTTCTTCTCCTGAGGGCTCGGGTTACTCAGAGAAGTTAATTATGTGGCCAGATAAAACTTTGCGGTTATTGTGACATCATGTTGAGATTTATCTGGTGACATTTAGAGCAGCATTTCAGAAATTCAGGGTCCTGGATTCAGTGAAAGTAGAGAAGGTAGTCTAAAAGTATTAACCAAACTCCATGGTCTGATATGGAGTACCATGAGCATTTTTGGCTGCCGATGCACAAGTTACTGAAACTAAGACAGGTGAAAAGAGAGGCTGTGATAATAAATCAAGTAATGGGAAGATGCAAGGGGAAACCATAGAAGATTTTAGTATGTAAATTCTAGAAAGAAGGGGTTTTATTTCTTTGTCTAAATATCTCCAGGCAAGAAGGGTCTGGAGGACTGAGAAGAGAGTTATTTAAACTAAAGAGCAACAGCAGCCAGAAGTCAGGTAGTTTTAAGCAGGTTGTAAGTAAGATTATGCAGGAAAATAGAATAAAGTTCTTAAGCGTTGTATCACTGAGGTTTGGAAACAGCCTTCTGATCAAATGAGTTTTAAGATGGAGCTGGATGCGTTTTTGAACATGGTGAAATGCTGTGGGAGCAGGATCTCAGTGACGCAGGATTTCCTTCCTGATGTCTCTCCCTTGCTCCCCTCTCCGTCTGCATCTCTAAAAGTGAATAGTGGCATTGAGGCTGTATTATTAACCTGTTGTGAATTTGCAAGCCTGTTACTGTAAGACGGTAGAGCATGGACAGTTATTTTAGAGACATTACTTCACTGTAAATGGACCTGATTAATTTCCATTTACTAAGTCATGTATCATGGCCATCTGCTGAAGAGTCCTATTTGGACAGGCAGTAAAACTTTGCCATTACATAATTATATGGAGAGGCAACAGCAGTCATTTCCCAGCTTTCCCAGCGCAAACACCGATGGCCCTAATATTTTGCTTCAGTCCCTTTCCGGCTGGGGGTGGTTGCAGCTTTCTCAGTGGCTTAGGGTATACCTGGGACAAGGAGAGGAGAACTCCTCCGTTGGCCCTCTGAGCTTTGTCCTTCCACTTCTGTGAACTCTGTTCTTCACTTACTGGTTGCTCTTGCTAACTGTGAAATTTAAGCAAATTTTGATGCACCTAAGAGTAAGAAAAATCATTGGGTACCCCAGTAGTCATAAGAGGTAAGGCATGTAGCATCTGCAGCTTTCTGTGTCATATAAAATTTTATAAAATATTTATCCTTGCTGTTCAGCATAGTTTCCCACCCAGTTTTTTTTAGTATCAGAAGGAATGTTTAAGTTCATTATATTATTGCTGCAGGTGATGCTGTTAGAGCATCTTGATCACAGTACAAGGCCATCTTTTAATCCAATTTTGTAACCAAAACTAAATTTAAACTTTTATCTTATTAATGACAAAGATGATGTCTTAATGATGTCTTTGATGATGTCTTTGCAAACCCAAACAAGATGAACTCTGAAAAAAATCTCCCTGAAATACCAGTTTAGGTTAATACAAGATAATTTAAATGCAGCTTTCCCAGGTCATGTATTTTGTAGCGAAATCACATCACTAGATAGTGAAGAATGAGAAAGTGTATGTATTTGCCATTAGTCCCTCCTTATAACTGTTGAATGAAAGGAAATACTCAGATTGGCCCAACCGTAAAATAAGGTTATGTTCTTTTGCAGTCCGTTCCCGCCTTACATTTGTTAATGAAAGCAGTTTAATTCAAGAGTCTCAAACTTAGCTGTCTCAGTTAATCTCTGAATAGTCACTTGAACAATTAAGATGTCCACAGCGCATGATAAATATCTGTAGTTTTCACTCCTTTTTTCTTTTTCCTTCCCCCCCCCCCATGTGAGCATCATGCATGTTCACCCTCTGGGACCTTTCATTTCTGCCAGGACAGTAGTTTGCTTGTGATTCATATGTGAACTTCAGAAAATAGGGACACTAAGTGATGATTTCGGGGATGTGATGTTACTTACATCCTTTTCAACTTTTTACATTTATATCATCACTGTGTCTGGAGTAATATTAAAGAGCATTGCAAATAACATTTATTTGGAGCGATGATTCTTTCACAAGACTGCCTGGCACATTGCAGGGTTTTACCAGATGTTCTGATTTACAAGTACTGTTGCTCATCTTACAAAGCAAACTTATTTTAAATAGGACCAAAACAGCTTAAAAAAAAAACAAACCCAAACCACTGCATAATCAAGTATTTTCCTTACTTACAAAATCTACCTATGGAAAACTGGGGTAGAAAATTCCCTGAGTAACTGCCGTATCAATGCTGCTACTACCAGCAGAAATGACAATTTTTATAATGTTTAATTTTTGTGTGTGTGTTGCAAAACATCGTGTTGTATCTAAAAAATATGCATTAACGTCTTCTGAGAACATCTAGCAAGAGAAGAGATCCTTTTCCATCGCTGTGATAATTCAGGTAATAGCAATGATCGTTTGTTCTCGTCAGTCTCGCAACAGTGATCTACAGCTTTCTTGGAACAGAGGGCCAAAATCGGGATGTGATATTATGGATAAAATTGTATAATAACTGAAAAAATGAAACAGGAATGCATCGCGTGTCTTGGGTGCAATGCTTTTGTTCAGGTATCAGTGGGAAGCTTTTTCCATCTCCGTGTGAGAACATTAACTCTCATTTAGCTGGTGATCCTCAGGAAATCCTCAGTTCCTTTGAAATGCAGCCATAACCAGCCATCGTGCGTGTTATATTTGTGCAATTGTATTTTCCTGTCTGATCCATAATATGTTGGGTTTGATCTTTGAATAGCATCCCAGGTTTTTTGGGAGTATCTTCAATTGATCAATTTTATTTGTAATTCTAATCCTAATTTTGCCCTCTACCTTTTGGGTCATCTGCTAATATTCTTAAAATCCACGCACGAACATCTTGCATGTTTTCTGTCTGTAATGGAATGGAGTTTTTCTGGACATTAGATGCAGAGTTTGTAAAACTAAAAAAAGAAAAACAACTTAATAACCAACCCTTTCATAAGGGAAATCATTGTAAAAGTGCTGTTTACCAGCATGATGTTACACTGGAAGATGCTTAGTACCTTCCAAGACTAATTTTCCAGATAACTTCTACAGAAAATGGTGTTAGACTCCTTTTCTGTAGCGATGCATTTCACTATCTGTGCTGTCTTTTATCTCTAATGACATCCTGACAGAGGAGTACTCTGCAGGAAGATCTGAAAGTACAAAGGGCAACTTGAGAGGAAGAGCAAACACATTTGAAAGTCTAGCAAAGCTGCTTCTTGACGGTAAAGAAAGGCTGTAGGGGACCTGAAAGCAAAGAAGTATCTCATGTTCTTAGACTAAGATAAAAGTCTTTGTAGCAGCAATGAGAACTCTTGTGAGTGGGGGCGGAAGGACTTGCTGTGGTCAGAGAAAAGGTTATTGTCGTTACTGAGAGAAGGGGGGAAAGTCGATGCGCAGGCATCAAAAGCTGGTGCTGCAATAGTCGTTACGGCTTTTTAGGAGTGCGTAGAGATGGCCGTATTGTTATGATGTGTAAGGAAAAACTTTGACTTCCGTGTAATTCAGACCAGAAGTCTAATTTGTAGGTGTTGTCCAGGTTGTGTATCTGAGCATCAGAAACATTGGTTGAGAGAAACAAAGGCTGGCAGAAAAGCCAGTGAAGAGACAGTTTTGGTTTTGCCAGGTTGAGCAGACGTCCATCCATCTGTCCGTCCGTCAGGGGATGTCAGGCTGAGATTTATTCTAGCTAAAAGAAAAAGGTACGGGTTTTCCTCAGCTCAGCTTTCAGTGGCCAGAGGGCTTTGTCAAAATGCTACCAATGTTTGCCTCTTCGGCTTTTAGGACTGTCTTTGCTGGAAAACTGGCTGAGTACCAGGCTGTGGCACTGAGAGGTCATGGTAAGCGTGGAATAAATCAGTTTCGAGACATACAGTGACAAGCCGTGTCTGTCGAAGGCTGTCAATGCCGTCTTGTGGAAGCAAGTACAGCATGTATCGCAAAGTGTTACGCAAATTAAATGCCCAGACAGAGCCAGTGCTCACTCATACAAATACTTGTGAAAATTACTGAGGGTTAATTTAATCGTGTGTCTCTAGATCATGAAAATGTCTCCGATTTTAGCATGAGTGGTTTCGATTAAAGTTTCAGGCTGGAGATCCAGCAATTTTTTTTTTTTTTTAATTCATTCATTTCTAGCACACAAGGTCGGAACAAAACTGATGCTGTGACTTATTTAGGTAATCAGCAGGGCTTTCTAAATAAATGATGGCTTGTCTGGCAAAGGCTGAACTTCAGTGCTGAACTTGACTGCTCAAATAACAAGTTTACTTCCCCAAAAAGCTAGTTCTCAGCAAAACACGGACTGTTTACTAGCTGCTCTGCAGATGCTCTGTTTCATGCTGTGGTAATTCATTCTGTCATGTATCATTTTTGTTCTATTCATCATTTTCAAATCCCTACCAGGAAAATGCATTTTACATCAGCTCTAAGTAAAACTTAACTTTTGCTGTTGCTCTTAGTGTGTGCTGAGGACCGTTTATATGATTAAGAGAGAGTTTGATGGGATAAGGTGTCCGAGCCGAAGGCAGTCAGGGTTTTTTAGTGAGGTTGTGACTGGCTTTCATTCGATGGGATTTTTTGGTTATCAAAATACCATGATATTACCTTGGTGAGCACAAGCCACTTCTGTGCCACAGCCTCAGCTATTAAAGGACAGTGTCCTTTATGCATCCAAAATCTTTTCAAAACATGAGCTGCGAAATATTAGCGGTAATATTTTGGCAAAGGCTTTGCCGGGCTACGCCCAATTTGAGGTTCTCTATCAGTCTCCACATCCCTGAGAGCATTGCAGAGGAACCAGTAAGCAAACCACAAATGTTTTTCTTTGAAACAAGGCCAGAGCAGAGCAAAGCAATATGACCTGTGTGGTGGGTAAATAGGCGAAGATTTGTGAGCTCCTTCTCTTAGCAGGTGATGATGAGGAAGATGAATACATTTGATGTAATCAGAGTTATCTGCAAGGTTTGTATTCAAAGACCAGTTCCTTTAAGCAGAAGAGAAATGAAAGAGGTGACAGTTTTGGCACAGATTTGAACATCTTTCCAGCTTATCTCCTACTCATAATCTCTCTGGCATTTAAGATTTGTCCCCAGGAGGACTGTCAGGACACTTATGCAGAAAGAGTGCTGTTCCAGCCTTGCCCTCCCCACTTTATCACCAAGGTTCCTGTAGTCCCTTCCACCTGTGTTTTTTATATTTTTTTCTCATGGTATTTTTGTTTCTTCAATTTGAGTCACTCACACGGTTGCACCAGTGCAGTCTGCATTTTCTTCAGCCACGGAGAAGTCCTGCTCCTTCGCCTGCTTTCAGCGAGGAGCTGGGGCACTTCTGTTGTTTCTGTGGCATTTGAGAATTCATTTTTCTCCCAACTTTTCCATCCTCATTCTTTAGATCTACAGCATCAGACTCCAGAGGCAACCTGTGATGCTGATAGAGAGGAATTTTGACGTTGCTTGGAATCGAGCTGTGTTTTATGCACTACTTTATTTACTAGGGACAGGAGTAACTAGGGCCACTTAGAGGATTCTGCTCCTTAGGGATCCTGGCTGGCATTTGCCTTTTGAGCTGTGGACCCAAAATCAGATATGTTCTTTTATTTGAAGCTTTTACCTACAACTTTATTTAAGTATTTGCCAGTGGCTGTTCTACATTTTTCTATAGCAAGAGAGTTTGGCCTTGCTTTAACTGTGGACTAGATCGTAGCTGTATGGTACAGATTTCTTGATGCCTCTCAGACATTCTCCAGGAGTGGCTTCCTTGGGACACTTCATGCGATCCAAGCAGAAGGAAGTCTGGATTTATTGTTTATCCTGCTTTTCTGTAAGCTGTTTAAAGGTTTGGGGGGATGCTCATCTTGGTCCATAGCCAGTGGAACCCCTCTGAATTGCAGGTGAACTCCCACATCAGATTGACTGTGCGATTGCACAGGCACTGCACAGATTTTTTTTAAAAAAAATCATGGTTGAGAGAGTTTCTACTCAGAAGGTCGTCTTCGACCTGTATGTAAACTAGTCTGTAACTTTAAGTGGGATGGGAAGTTATTACTAAAAAAGCCAGCTGCACTTCACTGAATTTCAAGGCACTTTGTTAAACTATCAAGAACAAAAACTTCTTACTTTTATGTGCTAGCTCTTCTCATTTTAGGAAAGATTTTTCTAATGCAAGTGCTCTAATTGCTGTAACTCTTTTTTTTTTAGCATACATTTTTATCCAAGAAATAATCTCACCTTGTTCTCAGTCCCAAAATAGCCACAGCTTTATAATCCTGCCGTACAATGAAAATTGAACTGAGGTTATCTTTCCATCAAGCTCTCTTCTCCTTGCAGCGCTCACATAGCTATACTTGAGACCACTTCTGAACCTTAGCTCTGCAATCTGAACAAATTCATGGCTTGATCATGCTCCTCACGCTGTTCATAAATTATCATTTGAATCTATGTTTGTGTAAAATACTAACAAACACTTCCTTTTATCCGTATGCCTTCATCTGGCAGCAGGTGTGCTTTGTTTCCCTTCCTAGTACCACATTCATCAAGCAGAGGACGGGGCTGTGCTGGCTGCCTGGCACCAGTTGCGTGCTGAAGACGCTGAACAGCTGAACTCGATGATCTGAAAAGAGACTGGAGTTGGGTAAGTGTGACCAGACATGCAAATGGATTTATAAAAAAGAGTCTGCTTGCCAGTTCGGGATCGCGTTTAATGTTATTCACGTGGGCATGGCTGGATGCGCTGGGCTTGGATGTTAATTTTACTAGTGCAGTGCCGCTGGATGCGCGATGTGCAACAGCCCTGTGTAGCTCCGGCAATCGGCTGGGGGTTCCCTTCTGCCTCAGCTCACAGCCAGAGCTACCCTGTGCCTCAGAAACTGTGTCCAGGGAAACAAAGGACAAATAAAGTCATTTGCTACGGCTGTCTCAGCTCCCATGGAGCAACAGCTCCAAAGTGAGCATTGATATGGGCAGGAGTCGAAACCATCTCCGATTTCCCAGAAAGAAACAGGACTGTGCTGGAGCAGGTCATTGACTGCTTGAGCTTTTCAGCATTAACGAACATTGGTGTAAAGGTGTCCTAAATTTCCAGACTTCAGTGTTTCACTTCTTAATACAGTGTTGAATCATTGCAGATGATATCCGTGTGGTGACTCTATGGACTCATCGCTCAGCATCGCTTCTGAAGCAGAGATTGCAGCCCAGGAGGCTGGAGGAGCCTTCATCTGCCCACGGCCTTTCCGCAGAAACAACGCGTGAGACCTGCCCAGCAGCTCGCCCATCTCCACGTATGTATGTCACGGCACCTCAGCAGGGGTCAGTTTAGGCGGAAATGTGCTAGACGGCTTGCTCTTGTGTCTCTTTGCCTGGGTGATTAACCACAACCAGCGCGGTGCTGGGGGCGCGTCTGTCCTCACATGGTGCTGCATGTCCTGTTCTCCGCCTGTGTGCAACTGGGGGGCGGGCGGGCGGCTGGATTCCAGCCTCATAAACTAATCCATGGATTTCAAAGGTCGTAATGTGCCAAGTTTTTATTGGCAGGAGCCTTAGATTTGAGCTGCCAGAACTAGAAATGCCTCTGAAGTAAAGGGTACCAGAGCTCCCACTTGCATCCCAAGAGCAGAGTCCTGCCTGTAATCGCCCCGCCGACGTGAGGGCGATGACGACCACTTTACTCATCAGCCTTCTCTTAGCTTAGCACCGACTGTCTGCATCTTACTTGGCAAGTAGATGCTTATCTGTCAAGCGCTGCTACTCCACCGTCCTCATCTGAAAACTTGTTTTCCCTTTGACCCACAGCTCTGTCTGTTCTGAAGCTGGTCAGTAGCTTTTAAAATCAGCCAGCGCACAAAGCAAAACAAAAAACCCAGTGGGATTTCTCTCTCACGGGACTGGCACGCTGGATCTCCAGGGAAGGTGGGATGGGGAGCCTGACGGCCACCATGGAACAGGTGATGCTGGTTCTGGACTTTATCCTTTCTGGCAATTGGCCCCAATTTCATCCCTGAAACCCCTTTTTGGGCCTTATGCCTCTGCTAGAACGTCTTTTCAGAGGGAACTGCACACCTTTTTTTTTTTTCAAAGTTCTGCATCTCAGCATGTCTTTTCCTTCAGCTTTTAATAAGGAAGGATCGTTTCCAGGAGTCAAAGTGGGTCCCGTTGTGCCCTGGCAAAGGCTCAGCCGTAGCAGGGTGGTTTCGGGGCGTACGTGAGCAGGCGGGGGCTCGGGGCAGCACTGCGGCCGGCGGGCAGCTGGTGTCCTACGTGTGTTCTCCTCAAGGTGAACTCCGGGAGATGTGTGTGCCCAGCTGCGCACTGCTGGGAAGCCACAAGGTGTCACACTGATACTTAAAGTATCTATAAATTAATCGCTGTCATGTATAAAACGCATTTGCCATCTTTCCTAGGGTCATTTCATCGCGGTGGTGTAGTTAGTGAAATATTGTCATGTTTGTATCTGGGTAAGGCCCAGGAAGGGAGGAGGCCGCCAGTGTCATGGGATGGGAGTTCGTTACCTCCCCAGGGAATCTAATGAGGCGTGTAGAAGAGGATGGCAGCACACAGCAGGTACCGCTGCTGCGTTAACTGTTTACTCAGTACATCTCTGAACTACCCCAAAACAATTGCTCTCACTGGCACCACCTTTTTTTTTTTTTTAAAAAAAAAAAAAAAACCAAAACCCGCCCAACTATTATTTGTGGTAGTGATGTGTTTCTTCATTTTCTTTTTTAATAAGAACTTAAGATTCTCATATACTGCTCCTAGCATGCCAGAAGAGTGTTTACTCTGCAGTTAAGTAGACTGATATTTATGGAGGGACTCTCACTCTTTTGATATTTTTATTATTATTTTTTATATGCATTGGAATTATGGTGACTCATTTCATGTCTGGCAATGAGTTAAGTATATTTATGAATAAACACTGCCTTTATATGCAGTAACAGTTCAACTCGGCACGACCCATCTCCTCCGAGAAATGAGATGTCTCCTGGTCAGCAGAGCCTGGATAAAACAAGAGTCTTGCGGTAAGTGCACCAGTTTCCCTCACTTTTTTTGCAAAACCGAAGGCTGTGGGGAAAATAGTGGCACAAAACCCAGGAGACGGGGCTGGATTTGTGCCCACTGCTGCCTGGTTGGTGGGCACGCTGCCTTCTGCCTGCGCTGCTGGCACTAAGGCAAGCGCTTTACAAATGGGAAAGGTTCTTTTACAGTGATAAAAGTCAACAGCAATCTCAAAGGCAATGGGAACCTTTATTTTGATTATTTTCAATGTAGTGACATTGTCCTTTTATGCAAACCTAACTGTAAAACACTCTTGAGATACTGCATAGAAAATACACATAGGAAAAAAACATATATACACTTTCATAAAAATAGAATACATCTTGGCAAAATTACTTGTGTACAGTGTATTGACATTATTGAACCAAACTTACATCATCTTTGGAGAAAAATGATCCATTTGCAAAAAAACCCAAAACATTTTAACTGATGGAATTGGGAGTACTGAAATGGATATGGTTTTGAGCTAAATAAATGGCTATACCAGAATGTCAGAGTAAAAAAAAAAAAAAAGTTATAAAATACCAGCTGTATAAAGCAGAAGTAGCCGTGGTTGGGTTTTTTCCTCCAAAAATAGTGACATCTCTAAATGTGCATGGAAATGAAATGTACCGGTTCCAAATTCTACTGTAGATTCTTTAGCTGAAAACAAATAAAATTTGTTTCAGCATTTGCAACCATTAGGCACAGCGGTATTTGGGGGTTTTTGAGCACACAATGTAGTATATTACAGCCCTAATTCTATCAGGTATTTGATACAAAAAAAATCTAATAGATATAAAATTGTAAAACACTTAGCAACCCTTAAAATATGTAAACCACTTGAAATTACAGGTTGGTTTTTTTTTTTTTCTTCTGGATAGGCTTTTCTTTAGTTGCTTTCAACAGAGGCTGCTCCTTGCTTACTGTTCTGACCACAAACTTCAGCTTCTGCTTTGATTTTTCTGCTGCTTTTCAGAACAAACTGTGGAAAATTACTACTCCAGTGTAATAAATAAAGCAAGTGGTAACAGGTATTCAAAGCCATGGATTTTCCTCTTGAATTGGATTAACGGGACTAGATAGGCAGCCTCAGGCAAGGAGGGAAAAAGAGCAGAGCACCATTTTCAAGTGACATGGTTCACAACCGTTTGGCCGGCAGCAGAGTCAGTCTGGAAGTGGCGATACCCACCGCATTTACGAATGTGGTTAAAATACTGAGATTACTGTCAAGTCCTGTGGGTGTTTAATAGGGATAGGCCGACACAGCTATATAAACAATGAAAGTTGTCCGATACTCGATATTCCCATCGTCGCTGTAAGATAAGGCTCTGACTCCCATGCGGTAGGTCTTTGGCTCTCGCAGCGCTCGGGTGGTGAACACGACTCCTTTCAAGTTCTCGTCTCTCAGGGCAAAGGGGATTGCTGGGTCCTCCTCTGCCATTAAGAAAGTTGTCCTTGGGTGCATGACCTGGTCGTGAGTATAGGCCACCAGCCGGATTAAATCCTGACCAGCAGCTATGCCAAAGGGGAGGGAAAGGAGTTTGTATTCCAAGGCGTAGGTGCTCAGGTCACACTCCAAGTCGTTGGCCGGGCAGTTTTTCAGACAGAACCTAGGAATAAGCAGAGCACTTTAGCCCAGGGAGAAGGTATGGTGTCGGAGTCCTGCAATATGTCTTAAAGGACAAATTCTTACCCTTTTTACCCTCTTGCGTAATTTAAATTTCTCTATAAAGATAATATGCTCCTGCACTCTTTCTCCGTTTTTCCTCTAAAGTTGCAGCCCAGTTTAATGTCCCATTTTCTCTTAACAGGATCATCTCAGAAAGTGCCGAGAGGCGACAGAAACACACTGAATACAGTATTTGTCACTGAAGTCAATAGTGTATGTTTTAGCGCCCTTGCTCTTAAATGTTTGGTTTGAAATATTCCGGGCAGCTCCATTTGAGGTGTCTGTGTGTTAGATCACAACATATATTTGGCATGAAGGAGGGCAAAGAAAATTTCACTTCTATTAATCAAAAGTCAAAATAGGACATACCTCTTAGCCTGCTTGTCAGTACTAACAGAGGCCAAAGAACACTATCTGTTTCAATTTCAGTGTCATTCCAGGTCAGCTGGATCACAAAAGATGGTTTCTGACTATGAAACAACCTATTCCCTTGACTATATTAAAAGATTAAAAGAAAATGTTTTTTTTCCAGAACAAGGAAATAAGAGTAACTTAAAAAACCCCAACCCTACTATGAACTGTAGCATTATTTTCATGACTAAATGCATATTGTAAATGCTTTGACAGTGATGGCAAGTTAGGATGTAGAGAAGTCAGTCACAAAACTTAGATGCCAAGGCATGCCCGTAAGTGACGAATGACGCTGAATCAGCAGAAAGAATCGCAGCGCGCTGCCCACCGGGGTTCATACAGTGAAGGGACATTCCGGTGCTGGTCCCTTTTGAACTAACAGCAAAATGCCTGTGGCTGAGAGAGCTGCCCCCCTGGTTTATGGTTCTGCTGCCGGGGAAGCATGGAATACTGCTGCTCAAGAAACCCATGATGACCTGGAGTGGCAGCACTTTACCTTCGGCCAGTACGAGCTTCCCTGGTGACAGTCAAACTTCATCTAAGTTTGTGCTGACGAACACAGGTGAAGGATCCGAGCGTGGGGTGGGTGTAAAGGGGCTGAAAATCAAACATACCCAGAAAGAGGGTCTCGCTGGTAGTTTGGTGGACAAGGTGTATCTATGCACTGGTAGCTTCCTCTCATGTTGAAACACATCTGATTCGATCCACAATTAATGTTCTGTTCGAGGCACTCATCAATATCTGAATGTCAAAAACATGCAGATGATCAGTTGCTGGCAGAAGAAATGAAGGGTGAAGAAGTAGCTGGGCCGGTAAAGGCTGAGCAGAGCAGAGAGTGCAGCCCAGCACACAGCAGAAGCCTTCAGAACCCGCTCTGCTCAAGTAACGGGCATTTATTATTGTTGGCAATTTATTACTGCGCAGGATGGCGTATTGTGTAGGAGGACCAGAGCTGCCTACAGCCACGATCCAACATGAGCCATAGCTGTCTTGTCAACAGAGACTAATTAGTTCATTTTTATGGGTTTTTTTTTGTGGATCAGAAGATCTGACAAGTACCTTTTTTGGACAGAGGTGGGTTAAGGGTCATATTGGGTCTGACCCTAGAGTTGCTGTTTTCTTGCCTGGAGTTAAATGTGTAACATATGGTCACGGGAGACGACTTCAGAGAGTAAGGAATTACAGTTGTCTAATTTGCTGGTGTTTTATGGTGTTTTTCTATTTCACATTTTATGAAATGCAAAATATTAAACTTCCTGAAACATGAAGTTTTGAATGGCCAATCTCATACAGCAAATTGACCGATAAGGCTTACACATGTATCGAACATGACTTGTATCTTATTTATATACAAAAATGCTTCTGACCACGCAAGGCGATCTCCGTACCTTGACAGGTTTTGCCGTTGGGCGTCAGGCGATAACCAGAGGGACAAGTACACTGGTAACTCCCTGGGGTGTTTCTGCATTCGTGCTGGCAGGTGTCTCTGGTTTCACATTCATCTACGTCTGCGGAAAGAAACACGAATGCGCCCTCATCAGCGTTATCTGAGCCTGGCACTGAACCGAGGTACTTTTTGTCTCACTTATATACAAGCGTACGGACAGAGATGGTGGAAGTTGTGTGGATCTTGTTTTCTGGTGCAGCTGAATGTCTAACACTAGCAAGTCTCGTCACACCTTACCTGTGCCATTCCTTAAACTTTTTAATAACCAAAGTCCTCGCCTCTTTTGATGCCAGACATAATTTGTATTCTAGCTGGGAAGGAGGGGGAGGTGCAATCTGTACACATGGATAAGGTTACGCAAACGCAGTCTTGCCCCCAAGAGCCAGCTGAGCTGCCCGACAGTAAGCTTTTGGGCAGTAGGGTGAGGAAATGCCCGGATTAGTTATCGCCTCCGAGGGAGCGCTGGCAGCGGGGGAGTTGTTCTTACAGTTAATCCCTCCTCAGGCAAAGCTGCGTCCCTTTCAAACTGATCTTCCTCATGCCACGGGGGTGAATTAAGCTCAGTATCTGGGAAGTTTATCAATAAATGCTCTTAACTTTTTTTTTAATCTCTCTCTCAATTATAGAAGTACCAGTCCACTTTATGTAAAATTTTCAAATCAGACTAGTGTGATTTAGGCACAGATCATATATAATTATAATTTATTTTGAAACATCTGCCTAGTTCAGGAGAGCAGCAGAGATCCTACTCAAGTTAGTCTTGTGCAAGAGTTAAGACCTGCATGATTAAAACAAGTTTTTGCTTCCCCTCTAGTTGTCTGATTTACAGGGGTTGCATTAGATAAAAATGTAAACATGAAAGAGAAACAGATATTAACATTTACAGTAAGGTTTTCTCAAATCTTGATGGTTGTCTATTGAAAGAAAAAAAAAGTATAATTTGGGTGTATTTTTCACATTAAGCAGTAATCTTTAAATTTAGATGCTTATTCCAAATTTAGATGCTTATTCAAACTGGAAGGTGGGGTGAAGATCACAGATTTGAGCTCAACGCTTTCATCAGTGATGGCTCTGTTCCTGGGCCTTTCAGTCAGACTGCTGTCCCCGGGACAGCCTGCACGTCTGCAACTACGGAAATGTCTTTACAATGTAAACAGATCTGATGCCTCACTATCTGTAATTTTTATTACTAAAAGTATATTCACATTTTTAAACTTTATACATTACATATCGCTAGAGAGCTACAGCAGTAAGCGGTTGCTAGGATCTGGCTGTAGGTCACGGCGTTCAGCCGGGAGGTGCGCTGTGTCCGCAGCGGGTGCCCTTGGCACGTGTGCCGCGGTGAGTCCCACAGCTCACGGGCACAAACTGCTGTCTTAAATGCGCTGGGACAAGCTCTAGTGAGGCCCAGACTGAGGTACCCTTAGTCTTGAACTCAGCAGTATTATTACAAAATAACTTAATTGAATAATTTTTTTCTTAAGATAACTCAAAATGTGAGTTAAGTTGGCAAAATCTGGCTCAAGAGAAGCATATTTCAAAAGATGAACTCATTTTTTTCTCTCCCCTTCTGTCCTTCGTGTCAAGCCCCAGGTCCAGTGATCCCTGCCAAAGACGAGGCCAGCAGTGACCGCTCTCCAGCCCGGCTCTGCGGGGACTCGATGGAGGGAGGCCGGGCCTCAGCACCTCTAGACCAGCACTTACAGAAGGTCTACGGCACTAACTACCGCTGCGGGAGGGAAAACGGACATTTCTAGCTTTTGAGCTATAGTTTGGGGTATGTGTGTTTTTCAACTTCTTAATTTCTTCCCCTTTAGTACAAACCAGTCGCTGAACAGCACAGGCTGCTGTTCCTTTTGACTTTCATGAGGAGCTGAATTCAATTTCCAAAACCTGTGCAAATAGCAGCATTTCACCGAGAAACCTCAGGAAAGCTCACGGAGGAAGTGAGCAAAATGCTTGATAGTTAGAGGTGCCAAAGACCTTTGTTCCTGTTGGTCTTCGAGTGTGCTCTGAGGCTTTGCACGTCTTAAAAAAATGAACAGTGGGGCAGAGTGTGCCAGTTACCATGACCCGCCTCCTCGCGGAGAAAGGAGGGGCAGCGCTGTCACTGTCACTGCTGATGACAAACCCCCATTTGGTTATTAATCAGCCTCTCCCTCTCGGTGAACTGCACCACAACCCGCTAGACACCGTCACAGCTTCTGCTGCTGTGGCCTGCAGGGCAGTGACTACCCCTCCTGTAGCAGCCCTGGCAATGACCCTGCTGTGCTCTGTTCTAAAATCTTTAGGTTTAAAACGTTTTTGAAGCAGATTGTAACTGCCAACAGCAGGAGTCTGACACAAGCAACACCCCCAGGACTAGACGGGGTCTACTGGTGTTTCTTGAAGCCTGAGAACATTCACAAAGGTGAGCTGCCGTAACCAGAAGGAAGAGAATAACAGAGGGAAATAATTTGCACACACACAATAAGCAGCACAATTAAAACAAGAGGTTACGAGAAGAGGTTTGGACACTTCTGTGCTACAAAGTGCTCAGGAGACAAGAACGTGCAGAACTTTCTGAATATTTATCAGGGTAACATGAAAAAAACAAATTGCCAGAAACCATCGGGCCCTGGTATATACGAAACAGTAACCTAAGAATAAGGACCAAAACAAGAGAATTGCATAGACATGACTGACATTTACCTACACATCTGTCATTTCTTGCCTCATAGCCTTCAGGACAAGTTTCTCTAATGTTCCTTCTAGTCCTGGAGAAAGGTATTCTGCTGTTTCTATACTCCGAGAAGGAGCTGTAGAGATTTGAGGAGTGCCTGTAATATTGTTGAGGTTGATAGTTGTCTCTCAGAGGGGAGAACTGAGCATAGTTATAGCTATTGTAATAGGCACCATAATTTGGCAATCTCTCCAATCCAGCGCAAGATTTCCCATCACCTAATAAGTGTTGTCCGGGGGGACAGCCACACTTGAAGCTGCCGGGGGTGTTGGTGCATTGAAATGCACAGGGTTTAGGCACTTGTTCACATTCATTAATGTCTGCTCATGTGACATGATCCAGAGCAACAAACCATGTGGAAAGGAGAAAAAACAAACAAACAACAACAGGTAACTACATGTAGATATACACATATACACTTCATCAGTCTGTGGAACAAACTGAGGACATAAAAGTAAGATCTCGAAGGCGGTAAAATCTCGAGAACGCGTTGCTAAGCAGACAGGTCATTCTACCCTGTGCAGTTCCTGCAACTGCTCAGGACCTCGGGCTGTGCTGAGGCCGGACAAGAACTCTGCCTGGCGGTGGCTGAAGGTCTGGCTACAGAACGGGGAATTCCAGTCTGGCCCTTGAGGGAAGCTCAAAAGCTCCGACACGGTTATTGTCCCCTGCATCGGGAAAAAGCAGGTCTCGAGGACGTGTCGCAGGGGGACAGGAGGTCGGGTATGTTCTAACCTCTTATGTTGTTTATTGGCCCCTCCAGCTATGGAGAGTTGGAGGCTTAACGGTAAATATTAATGCACTTTTGTTCAATTATAAAACAGAATTATTTTTGTTTTCCTAAGGAGTGCTTTTTTTTTTTTTAAGTTTATTTTCCCTTTAATTTGTAATCCAAAGTAATTTGACCAACCCTAGCAGTAAATACCCATCCTTAAATCAAATAGAGCGGCAGGCGTTCAAAGCACAGGACCAGGTTTAAGGATGTAACAGGGTGAGTGTCCTTCCCTCCAGTGAAGCCAACAGGATGCTCTTGGCTGCTGTGGAAGAGCCCTTCCCCGCAGCCCCTCTGACATTACCAGAGAGACATTTTCTGAAATTTCCATAGAGTTGCTCCGGGCCCAGCTGGAAATTTGACACACAGAATGTTCCTCTGCAACCTCACAGCCACTCTTCACTAGAAAAAGACAAACACCTGCTAATTCCAAACCCGAATGTGCAACTCCAGAAGGACCTTATATTAAGATTCATAACAACATGACAATAATTGACTTATATTACAAACCTTGTTTCACTAAAACTTAAAGATTATTTTAATGGTGACTCAATAAGGGTTTAATTGTATTATATTAGTGCAAAGTGTATATTTTGTCAATTATTACTGTAAGAATGCCATTAAGCTACAATTAGGTCCCCCCTAAATGTAGTGTTTTGAGCATAATTTATATCCTTCTGAGATAAGCAATGCATGATAACAGTATTTTAAAAGTTATACTGTTTAGAAATATAATAGAATTATAGATTGTATTTTTATTAGCTGTTTAATACTTCATGTATTTTAAACTTTTAAATAATTTTGGAGGTTACTAATAATTAAATGTTTTGAGAGTCAAAAATCCAGGGATAATTATTGCAATATTTTTCAAATAATTTCACAAACACATAACTGAAACTTTATGTAATAGTTGGGATATCATTAGGGTAACATTTTCAGGTGTTATAAACACAAAAACTTCAATTTTAACATGATGATAACTAATATGACTTTTAAGTTTATATTCCTTCATTGTGTGCACAAGATGAAAAATGCATTACTCATGTACACGTAGGAGAACACTGAAACTCGATATTTTCTTAGCACTCAACTATTTTTTAATTGCCGAGTTTAGCATTCTTTACCTGCATAAAATAGACAATAGATACATGCAGTAACATCTTTATACAACCAGTGTCCTTGGAAGAGGTTGCGTGTGAGCAACAGAAGACTCATAGAAACGATGAAAGGCAGCGGGTGAAAACTGGAGCGGTTTCCCCTGTAGACGCGTCCTGTGCGGCAGAAGCAAACGCGAGGGCAGGGAAGCGCTGGCGTTCCCACCAGAGCCATCCCTGAACCGGGGCCCCTGCCTGGCTGCTCCGCCTCAGCCTCCACTGGACAGCATCCCTTCGATTACACACCGTAAATATGAAATATTTATAAGAACAACCTGAAATGGCTTGGAAACAAAAATAGCTGAATTCTCAGGCTTTCTTGAATTTGAAGAATTATATTTGATTTTAAATTCTAGATAGGCTTGTGCATGCTGTATGCAAAAATGCTTTGCAACAGCTTTCGATAATGCCTTTCCTTCTCTGATAGGGCATGTGGAGATCCAACACGGTCCACAGAAATACTGTAATCTACTCAAATGGGCATGCACATATCTATGGGTGTTGGGATGATGAAAGAGCTTCTTACCCCCATTTAACAGGGAATCGTGGCACAAAGGACTTACACGGGATAAGAGTAGCACAGGTAGGAACACAGTTCAATTCTTCTGTTTGTCTACTTACTTTTCACCTCTTCCCTGTGTTCATTGGAAACAATAAAAACTGCATTTCATTAACACATGGGAACCGGTATCTTTGATGAGTCTGTATTTTAAGTATATTTTTAAGCAGATAAAAAAATCAAAGGTGCATAAAGGTCTGTCTTTAATTTCAGAGGAAGCGTTCAGTGGTCCTTGGCCAGCAGTCAGCTTTAGGGCAGCTGCTAGTGTTTTGTGAAAATCCATAGTCCTAGACTTTATCTAGCTTATTACTGTCAGAAATTCAAATGGTTCTAATATATGTTCCGGAGTCTGGGATTGATTTCACTTGTGTAGAGAGGCAGCTGGTGGGAGTAATGTCTTGGTCTATAGCCAAACAGTTTCTTAATGCAATTTAATCTCCTAAATAAAAAAATTCCTGGCTTTTGGTAGTCCGAAATCTTAGGTTGTGTAAAAAGAAAAAAAAAATTCCTATTCTCCAGAGCAGCTATTTATCACTTATAAAAGGTAATCATGGAGGAAAGTCATCATGGAGGAATGCTTCTCTGATAGGAGAGCAACTGAAACCAGCTTCACTTACTGTCATAAACCAACACTCAGAAATCATTATTATCTGGGTGGATCAGCTATTACATCTTAAATATTCCACATAAATATGGAAAGGGTAAATCTAAACGATCCTAGTGCCAGCCTGGGGGCAACGAAATGCCCCAGGAAGTGTTTTACGCACTTGCATGACACCATCCGTTAAGCTCTCCAGCTATCCACGCTAGAGCTATGAGAGCATCCTTCAAATGCCACCCCTGGGCGTGGGAGAAAGCTCCGCACCTTTGAATGCCAAAAGGTTCTACGTAAATAGCAGAGGGAGTAAGAACCCGGTCAGCATTCCTGTGACCATGCTGTGATCCACCCAAACCAGAACGGGGGGCGTTAAGTGATAAACGTCTATCAGCTTCCTCCTCTCTACCCGTGGGGGAGCACCCTCCGCAGCTCCGGCGGCTGGGTAGGTGTGTTTGTGCCACCTGCGTGTATGGTGCCTCCTGCGGCTCACCTCCTTCGGGCGTGCTCCTTTAGAGGAACCACGTCACTCCCTGCTTGCCTGCCTTAAGGTGTGACCCGATGTGGCCCAGGGTAGAGGCAGGCACGGTTCACTGTCCCGTCACTCACAGATCGGAGTGAAGCCTCTGTGCGTGGCAGCTTGCCACACCCATCCAGCCGCGCTCTGAAAACCTCCTATGCTTTTCTTCAAAGTGCAGATTTATAACCATATCCGTTTGGAATCTTTTAGTTTTGACTATTAGTTCTAGATGGGTAATTTTGAACCTCAGAGCAAATTTGTCTGCATAGCATAGTCTTCAGACAGGACAGCATTGTTGGATCGGGAACAGCGGAAAGCCCTGGCGAAAGCAGCAGCAGCAAATAGGTGACAGTGATGTGACTGCCCAGCTTACCCACGCAGGGCCTTCCAACGCCCTGGGACCGGTACCCTCTCGGACACACACAGCGGTAACTTCCTCGTGTGTTCTCACAGATCTGGTTATAGCGGCACTGGTGGGTTCCGTCCCGACATTCATCAATGTCTGCACGTGAGGAGGCAAGAGGAAGTAGTCAGATTTCTCTTGAAACTTTACAGCTTTAACTTCCTAACGAGCAAGGAATGCAATGAAGCCACAAGTGAATTTGGCGCTCTAGATAGATTTGGCCTGTGAACACACACTTTTCTTACCTGGCGCCATGGTCAGGCAGTACTCTCTAACGGTTTACAAGTCACAAAATGTGTTTCACAATCTGAAAGCAGATTTTGAGCAGGTCTGCAGATACATTTTTCAACTGTATTGCGTTTACACACACTGTTTCTGTTACTTTTCAAAACTTTCCATTGAGGTTTCCAATTTAATTAGTTGCTCCCGAAAGAGACATAATCCACCTTCCCGTCAAATCCCATTAGAAACAAAGAGGATCCGTTAGTCTGCGTGACATGGGTTATACTCAAAAGCGTCCTGGATAAGCACAAGGACCCGTGATCTCGAGTCAGAGCTCCTGAGACAAGCTCTGAAGAAGCAGTCTCGCAGGGGCAGAACATTTCACTCAGTGAACAATTTCCAGAATTCAAGACAGAAGGGATCCTGAGGAAAACCCTCCTGTTCTTTCTTAAGAGCAATGGAAAAATACAAGTGGCAAGGAGAAATCTATGCTTTTAATACCAATTACAAAAAAGTTAAATACATACATTCATATAAATGAAAAAGAGTTGGTGCTTTATGTGCAATTCTTAATAACTGGAGACGGACTATCTCCAAGATGTTTTTTTAAAAAATACTGATCATTGTCCCCATGTTTACCATCATCATACAGTACATCAACACTTCTACTCACCAACGCAAGTTCCATTTTCCACTTTGGTCATTCCATTAGGACACAGATCAATGCACTTATAGCCACCACGGGTGTTTTTGCAAAGCTGGTCAGGCCTGCATACATTCTGCCTGCACTCATTCACATCTTAGTTAAAAAAAAAACAAGAAAAAAAAACAAGAAAAAAGGCAAGAATGGAAACCCACTCACCTCCTTATGCTCAATTCCTAATGAGCAGAATAATCCAGCTGTAATAATCCAACTGCGTACCTGCAGCTGAATGCACTTCATGCACATTTATCAGCCCATTTCCCACTTCCTCTGGATTTTACAAACAAATTCAGAAATACATACTGAATATAAACAGGAGGATTTTCATTCGTAAAGCTTTCTGATAACAAATCTAGTAGCCAATAAATGTTGAACTACGTCCATTGGAAAGAGGGAATGCACCCGCAAGAGCTCGTTCGTACCTATGCATTTTCTGCCCTTCAGCTGGTATCCCGGGTCGCAGCCACAGTGGAAACTTCCTATAGTATTGAAGCAGCGCTGATGGCAGGAGTTGGGCTCTTGACACTCGTTGACATCTGTTAACAATACAAATCCTTGACATAATACCTGTGAATTTGTCATTTACCTGAACAGTGTTTTGGTCGAGGCAACGTTCTGGCCTGTGCTTTGAGCTCTAGTTATGACACTACTGGGGTATGCTCAGAAGAGTTTACTTCTTTCATTTCTTGGTAAAAAAACGGACACGGGACATAAAAGGAAGAATATGAGGTTACTCCCTGATAGGATTTAAAATTTATCTCTAAAGATGGAAAAAGCAAAAGGTTTCAAAAAAAACCAAACAAAACCCCAAAACCCCAACATTAATACTGCCAGTTTATAGACACCGTAGTTGGAGATGCATCTTTTAAAAAGTGACTTTCAATTGTGTGAAAGACCGCATTTTCAGCTCATGAAAGCTGACACCAAAACCCAAAGACCCCTCCATACCTTGGCAGCTAAATCCATCAGCTGTTCTCCTGAAGCCGTTCCCACACCTGACCACGCAGCGGTAGGAGCCAATGATGTTTTCACAGTCTTGGCCAGCGTGGCACGTGTGTCCACCTAATGCACACTCATCAATATCTGCAAGTAGAAACAAGCTGTAAACCCCACTGTGTCAAAACGAAACACAGATTAAGTAGTGTCTTAAGCACAATCAACTAACTCGATTGCAAATATATTTAGATACAAAAGAATTGGAATACCACCAATAAATTATATTCCTACAACGCCAAAATGTCCCACCCCAAACCCAACCTTTCCCTAGGGATTAAGGTGCCACGGGGCTTTTTGTGTCCAACCTGTCCACAGCAAGGCTTGTCTTACCCTGACACGTTCTACCGTCCGCAGAGATCGTCAGGCCTTTCGGACAGGAGCAGTAGTAAGATCCCACGGCGTTATGACAGGTGTGGGAACAAGGATTTCGCACAGCACATTCGTCTTCATCTGGAACAAGGAAACGTCTTCAAAACCAGTGAGACTTCCCGAGACTTTACAAGAAGCTATACCAGGCAGACCCTTCACAAGAGGTGTAAGCCTGGGAGGGCCCCGCAGGGCAAAACTAGATCTAATAAGGGAGCAGCTTCACAGAAACACTTTGGTGCATTTTCCGCTCTTATTTTCAGGGCTACCAAACCTACACACGTGGCTTGCTGGCACCTTGCGTTAGCTCTGCAGGACTGGGTCGCTGCCACGGTAATGAATGTTTGGTACAGTCTTTTACGAGCATCTCTTTACAACAGAACAGATGGATTCCAGTGTTAGACTTGCGGCGGCCCAGATACACATGCAGAGATTACCCTATTTCCATACTAAACCTGCAGAACTCTTTTACAGATGATACTGCAAGGGGAAAGTTGTTTTAACAACCTTATTTTCAATTTTCCTGGTTTTAAACTTTTTTGATGGTGTAGTGTATTTTGTTTAACTTAACATTAATTTATTAACTTTCGAGAGGCAATGAAATAAATCCACAAAAGTATATATATATAAAAATCTATTCTCCCCAAAACATGACTCAGTCATTTAGAGGAGAGAGCTAAGATGCTCGTGACCTCCTCTTCCCCTCCATCCCCCAACAGTCTGCTTTTTAATGGGCTGTTGTCTACTTTGCTAACACTCGTCTTTCCACCCACACAGATCAAGCAAATGCCGTGTTTCGCAGGCTCAGCAGACACGGGGGCTCAGTGTCCCCTGACGGCACCTGAGGTACTGCTGAAAAGCTGTCTGGGCGCTACTGATGTTCCACATGAGAGCAGAAGCAGAGTCTTCATCTGCCTTTGGATCCACACCTTTTTCTCAATGGTAACTTACACTTTTTTCAGGATGTACTGCGTGCTTTGAAGCAGAAAGGCGTAGATTCTGGTGGCTGAATATTGCACCCAGCTTGGGGCCCTCAGCACAAGCCAGACACGGACGCCTTGGAGCAGGTCCAGAGGAGACCACGAAAATGGCCAGAGGGCTGGTACACCTCTGCTACAGAGCAAGGCTGAGAGAGCTGGGGTTGTTCAGCCTGGAGAAGGGAAGGCTCCCGGGAGACCTTATTGCGGCCTTTCAGTATACAAAGAGGGCTCATATGAAAGATGGAGGGACTTTTTACCAGGGCCAAAGGGCCAGGACAAGGGATAATGGTTTTAAGTTAAAAGAGTGCAGATTTAGATTGGAAATAAAGAATAATTTTTTTTACAATGGTCAGACACTGGCACAGGTTGCCCAGAGAAGTTGTGTATGTCCTGGAAATGTTCAAGCTCAGGCTGGACGGGGCTTGGAGCAGCCTGGGCTGGTGGGAGGTGTCCCTGCCCAGGGCAGGAGGGGGCTGGATGAGCTTTAAAGGTCCCTTCCCACCCCAGCGTTGTGTGAGTGTGTGATGACACACGACACTTGTCCCATCGTTACCTGAACAGTAAGGCCCAGTTGAGTCCAACCCAAACCCAGCAGGGCACTGATTGCTACGGTCTCCTGTAGGGGAAAGGGAGCACATGTTACTTGGGGATGAAAATGTGGCCATTTTATTACTCTTAAAAAACCTTTAACATTAAAAACTGCAGCCCAGCTATTTATAAAAGATTTATCATACTTGGACACTAAAATAGAAACTTTTAAATTCCAGACTGTAATGGTTTCGTACTTGGGCACTAAGAGTCAGGAGTACATGGATTCTGCTGTTTTGAAAAGCATTAAACAGGTGTAGGGTTTCCCTCAGAATTCCTGCAAGTTGTATCCCAGCCCGATACATCCTGCACGGCTCCTCCTTTGAGTTTTCATTATTAAAAGAATAAAGAGCCTTCGGTTTCACTTCATGTAAAGGGAGGGAAGTAAACCCAAACCAAACAAATCACCGTGTGGCTGTGGGAAGGCCCTGGAGCACACCAGTGCGTACTGTGAACTGGGACGGGAAACTCTGGTAGAGACCGCTCAAAGACCACATGTATTTTGCTGCTTGAAAACCGATTCAATAAATATGACATTTTTAAAAAAACACGATACTAATTGTTGGAGGAAATAAACACAAGTTCATTAAAGGCTTGGCCAGATTTATGCAGAGGCATAACTTGATCTGGAGACCTCCTTTTACCTGGACCGGTTTTTAAATGGAAAATAAAAATCTTACTTGGTTTTCAAATTGCACAATGAGTTCATAGTCTGGCAAGTGGGAAAATCATTCTTTTGCTTCACTCAGAATATTGTTATTGAAAAGAAAGACCGAGATAGGTGATCCCACTGCTTCATTTACTTTCAAACCTGAGTTATTTCATTTGAATGATGAAGTTAAGCCTTACTGTGTAAAAAAAGCCCAAATAGTATTAAAAGAAGATAAGAGGACTTTCTGCTAACCAATTATGACTTCTCAAAGAAAGACTCGCTTACACAAAAATATGCCCTGCTCCTTAGGGTCACTTGGGTCTGAGGTTAGGAAAGCCAGCGGCCAGCAATGCTCACCGGGAGCTCGCCGCCTCTGAGACGGACTCACCAGACGTACAGACCACGCACACGTATGTGGCTACACAGCGCTGCCTGACTGCCCATAAAAAATATATCCATAAAGTACCACTAAAGTGTTCAATCTGCAGCTCAGCATCATATTTTCTGTATACGCCAAATAATTCTGGAGAATTTCCGTCTGCGGAATGACTTAGGCCATTTTACCCATTTTAGTGCTGAACTTTTCATGTTCTTCCACCTCTGCAACCTCGTTACTACCTTACTTACATTTACGTAGTTTTTACTGTGAGAAGCTGTAAGAAAAAACTCCTTTTTCTTAATAGCTATGCAAAACCAAGCAAAACCAGAAAACCCACCAAAACTTGACCCCACACAAAACCCACAGTAATTTCATTTTTAGAGAATGAAAGGTACATTCAAGGAAATTGAGAAATATTTTGACTATCTGAAGCTACTGGTGATGCTTTTAGCAGTGTCAGCAAATGCAGATGTACATCACTGATGAGAACTGCGGGTGAAGAGTAAGTGCAAACTGCAACAGCTCTTACAGTCTATGGGTACACTGTAGACAATGTAGATCCCAGGATCTAAGTTACCGAAGTTTAACGGCATTTCCTCTTTCAAGGCCACACCAGTTCTTGCGAATACAGGCAATGAATTCTAGGAAGATAGGATATCATTTTTCAATTGATTTATTTTTGTGAAAGATTAGAACAATACCTTTTGCAATGGAAGCGTGGATGTTAAAAGCCACAGTTTCTTCCAAGGGGTTGTACTGTGTTGTAATAGAGGAAGCGTGGAGCGTTTCCACCAAGAACGGCATTTTTCCTTTCGTGTAGTCATAGGTGATGGTGTGGTTCCATGTATAGGGAACACTAACTCCATCGACAGTGAAGAGACGAGTAGAATGGGCGTACAGTTGCCCAGGGCCGGTTTGAATGTAGTCTTCTGTGTAATCCTGAAACAAGAAGATTTCAAGCATCAGCCACCGAGTACAGCCAACAGCACTGTGATCTTCGTACTTCAAAGTGCTATGAGATGTATTCTAAGCAAGGTTTTTTTACTTAACAGCTGAACAAATCGTGTTTCACAAAACATGTGCCTTTTTTACTCTTATTTTAACTGTTAAATGTCAACAGTATCTGGTATATTTCTTTACGAAACAAGCTGTGGTACTGAGGATCCTGAAGATGGGGGATAAAACAGAGCACTTCAAAAAAAACCCCAACCTGAAAGTGATCTTACTGTTCAATAACAAACTTTTGAGGACTAAATATTTTTTTCTCCTCTAAGCCAGATGCTGACAACACGTGCTAAATAAACAATCAGTAGAGAAAAATTCTGCCACTGAGAAAAGGTATAAATATTGGACATGCTACATATTTCAGTGTGTGAAAATATAAAGAACTTCATGTATATTTCTTAAAACATTTTTACTGGTTACCTACTGCTAACTAGTTACCGCCTTTATAAAAACAACTTTAAAGAATGCTCTTTCTTTCACGGTAAAACCAATTATCAATGCACCTTGGTTTTAAAACAAAACTTTAACACCACTTACTATGTTAAGCAAACTCTTTTTCATGCCTTACACCGAACCCAAAAGGCAGCTCCACCTTTCTATCAGGAGTACAAGGTGAGTGCTAGAAGCTGTCTTACTAGGAAAGCGGAGAATATCTCCTAGAAACAACAGGTAGAGCCATTCAGTAGGGAGATGATGTATTTTGCCATACCATCGTGCAAACCACCCTCTCACCATTCCTGACAAAGTTCATGGAGAAGTGCCAATCTTTGAAAAAGCAAATTCTGTAACTATTTCAGATGAATTGCATAATAGGACTGTTTGCTATAATAGGTACCTCCACAGGACAAAGTTTTGATGCTACAGCAGAGGAAGGAGCACCATGACAGCATGCATGATAAGAGCACATAAAATACCCTGTGACGTAATCCTACCCAGAACCTGGCAATCCCCCGTCTTTGCACCTTTACCAGCCACAGCAACGTTTCTCTGCCAGACTACGTATAATTGTAGCCGCAAACAAATAACCAGCAATATTCAGAAAATTTTGCAAGGTGTCATGGCATAAAAGAGATGGTGTCATCCTCTGGGAAACCAACAAGTCCGACAGGCTCAAGGTGCGCCTTTGTAGCTCTACGGAAAGCAACTCCTGCCGTATGCCCGCCTGTGGTAACTAGCCCCATGGGCACTTTGCCATGCTACCTTCTAACAACTAAAAATCTGAGTGACCAACACTGCCTTCCTGAGGACAACTTTTTGTTTTCAAAGGCAATGTTAACATCTACCAACTAAACCAGGCACCAAATAAGTCACATACAATAATACAGTTTTCAGGACTTTGTGTCTACTGCTTTAATATAGACGAGAGAGGAAGTATATGTCCATGAGAGAGGAGGGTGGCATCTCGAGTGGCTTTACCTTCACGTTAACATCAGCCACCGACTGGAGCTGCAGCACGTGGCCACTCACAACGACATCCAGCAGCAGGGCTCCGTCTGAATCCAAGCCCCGGGCAACGTGAGTCATTCGCAGAATCTCACCTATGAATCAGGAGAACACTGATTTATAAAACACCCCAAGAGAGACTCCTGTTAGCCACACAGTATCTGAGTTGAGACCCCTTGACCAGTTATCTATACTCATATTTTTATAAAGCACACCATGACTATAATGTAAACATTCCATGTTTCAAATTACAGCTCTAAAGCTGTATTTAAGCCTCAGAAAGCCATAGTCAATAAGAAACTATTGGCATAGGCGCAAGACTCATAGTTCAGCAACAGTTCTGTGATATTTTTTAAGAAATTCAGTATTTATCAAGCTAATTGAAAACAGGAGGAGATGGTGTATCACAGGTAACTAACCAGTTGCAAACTCCACTTGAGTTTCTCTCTTGAAGACCGCGTCAGTCAGTGTAAACCCATTCATTGCTTCTCCGATTTCTTTTGCAGTTGTCCAGTAAATGGGGCTGAGCAGAGAAACAAGCTTTCTCATTGCTGGGCCTGAAAGAAATGCGACATAACATTTGAGAGCTTTTTTTCCCAACATCATGTGACCCACATCAGTAGGAGCTGAATATAAAGACCTCAAACTCGTGTGATTCTCAAGATTTAAACCAGAAAAAAGAACAAAAAAGTACTGCCATATTCAGAGGAATCATTTTATGAATATTAATGGACTGGAAGTAAATACTGAAGATTTCCTTTTCCTCTCTCTTTTAGTTTAGATCAGTTTTGTCAGCGAGACTTAATGAAATGAAGTGGTGAAAACTGCACTGCACAGAATTCAGCCTGGCTTAAGGAAATAAAGCGATTAATAAAAAGCTTACCAAGGCTGCGAGGGACATTTGTAATCTTTGCCTGTATTACTCTAGTTTCAGAGTCAGGGCTGTCTGCGACTGTGGCATTCAGGAAAGCAATTCCAAATTCAATATTGTTGATATTTCCAATGATGCTGCCTTTGGCACGTGAAGGCCCACCTGTGCAGGGCAGAGAAGGGAGGAAGGGAAAAAAAGGTCCCATGTGAAAGCTCTGCTATCTGGTATTTTTGGGGAGCCAAAATTCAGAAATATTGTCCAGCATTTTAAAAACTAAATGTATTTCTGCATAACGTGGCAGGTACCTTATGCACTCACCCCTGTCTAAAAAGCAACAGTGGTTTAACAGCACGATCTAGTGCTGTGCAAGGGTTAACAAAAAATTCATCCAGCTGAAGTTGCCTGGGGAGGTTTAAGCCAAAAAAAAAAAAATTACTTGGTCAACCGGCCAAGACACGGGAGAATACGAGTCCAATTAGAAGTGCCGCAGGCCTGTCACAGTGCGCAGGCTGTAAGTTAACTCACCGGGGCAGGCTTGGGTATTACACCTGGATATTTGGGAAGAGTCTCCAGGACAAGGACGTCCACGATTTAATGGGGCTGGATTGCTGCAGAGGCGTATTCGGGTCTGCTCTCCTCCTCCACAAGAAGCAGAACACTGGCTCCATGTTTGCCACTGCCCCCAGTTTCCATCCACTGAAGAAAGACAGAATGAAGAACGTGACTTTTCATATCAAATGCTTCAGGCTGCATCAGTGACGCTTTTGTGTCATTCCTTCTTGATGGAACCAATGTGATAGGGAAAAGGAATAGCTAAAAGGATGACAAAACCACCTTAATGGGCATGTGTGAACACTTCTCCCCTCAGAAACACATCACCTTTAAACTTGAGTTGGATCTCAGCTGTGTTGGTGACAAGGAGTCTCCTCCAGGGAATGTTTCCATTGTAACGGTTGGAGACTTCGCAAGAGCTGGGTCAAATTCCTGCCTGTTTGGGTGGAGTGGCTGCCCATGCATTGCTCTACTGGGAGAAGAAATAGGCGACCACCCGCTGCCTGACTTCAGCCAGCCCCTCTCCCCGGGAGGTTCCGCATCCATGCCCTGCCAGTATCAGGCTACACAGAAGCCGATTTCAAAACTGAAAAACGCCGTTGGGTGTATGCAAATCCATCACAAACCAGCTCGCAAAGAACAGCGGTCAATATTCAGATTCTCCTAGTGTAGTTTTTGGTAGCCTGTCACTGCAGAGACACCCTAGCTGGCTAGAGCTTTAGCGCTTTTACGCCTACAAAGAAAGACTGAGACTGCATGGGTATATAAAATTGCCAGAAACGAAACAAACCATAAATCTTGCAGATAAAGAACACGTGTTCTATCTATCCAAACACTCAGAATAGGTCAGTTAGATTTGGCTTGAAGTCTGCACAGCTTCCTTTCTGTAGCATGGCCTTGATAGCAACAGACAACAGGTGACACAATAGGAACACGACTGGACACTGGGTGAGCACGGTATCTGGAAAGGCCTGATCCAGTATGACATTTTCCCAAAACTGGTCTTGATCAGAGAAAAGTAACAATGAAAAAGTGTGCTTAAGACAACCATTAGCCAAAATAACAATAGCAAAGGAACTGAAAAGTACAAAGTCAGCAAGAAAATTTGTGACTGGGGAGGACAAACCCAAGCAAGAGTGGGGTAAACAAGGAACAATCAGACTGGGCTTGGCACTGTAACATCCATCGGGGCCTAATGGAGAACTGTCCTCACACGCCACGAGCAGCTGGTCTCCCACCAGCGGGGCTGATGCCACGGGGTGCAATAAGCAAAGGCCTCACCTTGGGATGTGGCCTGAGCGGGGGCTTTGTCAGCAGGGTTGGGTCAGCAGCGTGCTGAGTGTGCCTCAAGTACACAGCTGGAGCTCCTCCGTCTCCCACAGGAGGAGGGCGCATAAAGGGGTGTGCATAGAGGAGGGATTTAATAACTTTTTTAATTATTAGAACAGATTTAATAATAATAAAATAATAATCCCTTCCTGGGATGAGTTATAGAAGGGTGTTTAGAAATTTGTAGGTGTTTAGTAAGCCTCTAGCATTGTGTTTTATCTGCTGTATTGCTGATGTTGCTGGTGAATGTGTAAGTTCAGTGATTGCCCCTTAGTTTCGTATTGTCAATAAATCAATTAACTGCTTTGATTGATGCTTCATTCAAAGCATTTGAGCTGAGCATTCTTCCCTGCTCCTGGAATACATTATGGCAGCTCACTGGGAGCCTCAGAAACTGTATTTACTGTAAAAACGAAGTAGAATTGCTAGGTGTGGGAGAGGTTTTCACATGCTATTTCTTGTTTTGAATTATTCCACCTCATTTTGAGAAAACTGAACATGTGAAGGGGGAAATCCTTGTAAGGTGACAGTCATTTAAAGAAAAAAGTGAGAGTGGATTATTAGATCATATGAAATTGTAAGTAATTAACAGGAGTCTTATACGTTCCTTTTATAATATGAAAATCTGACATATGTTCTGCGTACCCTGAAGTCTTGCAGGGAAAGCTGCGTTTAATTTCTGCTAGTCTGAGCACTCACCAGGGCAGAGTTCAGTGCTGCATCTCTGGACCTGCATGTCAGCCCCTGCGCACGCTCTGCCACCGCTGGCAGGGCGAGGGTTGTCACAGGTCCTGTATCGCCTCATCTGGCCTCCGTTGCACGTTCGACTACAAGTTCCCCAGCTACTCCACGGGCCCCAGTTGCCGTGAACTGTAAAAATAAGTCAGATTTTCTCTGTCTTCCTCTTCATAACAGATACTTAAAACCAGACAGTCAAGCTAGGAAAATAGTCCTATTGGAGAGTAAATTTTTAATTTCTTTTCTGTCATGATTTGGGTTTAGTTAGTTAGAAGAGGATTAGCTAAAAAGTGAAATTACTGAACAGTAAATTGGTTCTGTTTTACCTTAAACCAGGACACTTTTCCCAAAATAAAAATAAAAATACCCCAAACAATAAAAGATCTAAGAAAGTTCTCTTGTCCTGCATTCAGCGGTTTCTCAGAGTATATTAACCAAATCCAGAATGTTGCCCTTCACAGGAAGGTATTGCAGGAGATATTACTGACCAAGTGAGTCACTTGGCTCTCCTGTGAGACGCAGAGGAAGTCGCTTGGCGGTACTGCCGGACGGGCAGCTGTAACTTCAGAGGTGCGTGACCTCTGACAGCCCGGCAGGAGCTCATGCACCAGCTGCTGCTGGTCTGTGCTCCTGATAGTTAATGTTCAAAACGTCCCAGTCACGCTGACTGATGAAGAGATGCTTTCACTCTTGCCAAGCAGCTAATACCACTCGCCTGTGTTCAGACCCCTAGATTTTTGTGGGAGTGTGTGATTTGTGGAGAGCTTCCTTCCTCTGGAGCATACATGCAAACCCAGGAAGCGGATGAGCAGCCTATCCCAAAGCACTTACTTGGACAAGGATCGCTGTTGCAAAAATCAATTTGTATGTCGTTTCCTTCGCATTTGTGACCCCCAAACTGCGGGGCTGGGTCCGAGCAGTGGCGCGTTCTCTGCCTGCTGCCTCCTCCACAGGACACGGTGCAGGCACTCCAGCTGCTCCAGGTGGCCCACTTCCCATCCACTGGTGAGAAAGGCATAGCGTGGTACAGTTACAGTCTCGGACATTGGAAATAACCAAGCAAATCAGTGCTATATCAGGGTAAACCTGACGGTAGGATGTTACTGATTCTCTGTAGAACATCTAAGCTACATCAGGATTTCTACATAGGGATTTCCACAAGCGAAACTGGAGAAAAGCATGACCTGTCTTTTAAATAATCTGTAAACCTGACCAGAATCATGATGAGGGATCCCTCAGTCCTCAAGCTCACAGTTTTAGGTATCTGTAAGCAAGTCAAACCATATACAGATCCCTGAAATTACCACACTGAGCAGATACCAGTACTTGTGCCATCCCCCCAAACCCAGTCTTTACTCCTGTGTCCTCCTCTGGTTGCAGCGGCCTGAAGATGTAACCATTACCGCCCTTCTCCCCTCCCCTTCCTAACCAACCTTTGATTTACTGGCTCAGCTGCTTATAGGAGGTATTACTAAATTATCTCACGTGAGCCAGGTTTAAGCAGTTGTAAAGTAGGGTCTTTGATCTCATAAGACACGGTGACACAAACTGTTAGAGGTACATCCGTGTGAGCACTTGAGTTGGTGGCTGAGAAGAGGCTGATGGGTCTCCATCACGAACTATCTGTAAGCAACAGCATCCTCAGCAGCAGCACATCGAGCCAGAGCAATGTGCAACACCGAGCCCTCAGCTGCTCAAGTACCACAAGGTCAGTTCTCTCTTCTACCCCTGACGGTTACAGTGGGGACTCAGCACAGGATCTCGCGTGTGCAAAACGGAGCATGAAGCCAGAAGGATCCAGTCTGAACTCCTGCACATTCCACTTCACGGAATTTCCCTTCATTATCCCTGCACTCAGCCAAATACAGAGGTCAAAAATGTGAGTTTTCCTCTCCAGTCATGGAGGACACAGTGAAACGCGGAAGAAAAGGATGAATGAAAAACAGCACCTAGGAAAACTTTAAAAAAGAAATGTTTAGGAAACCTGTAATTTAACTGCCAAGGATTTAAAATGCTGCTCTTGCACAGTGGCAGGGTGAAGAGAGAGAGATAAGGATAGAAGAAATCCTATACGTTAGTTCTATAGAGGCATGCTAAAGTGATGGGGGCCAGTGAAAATAAAAGACTTGAAGGAATTTTTTCAGGGACGACACTTTCAGAACTGGAAAGCTTCTGATATAAAATAAGCAGAATTCAGAAAGGAAATGACAGATCTATTGTCTTTGTGTCTGACACATCTTACCTGGGCAGCGTCTCTTGTTGCAAACCTGCATCTGCACATCAGACCCCTCGCAGTATGACCCGTCGTGCGAAGGAGGGGGGTTACTGCAGAGCCGCAGTCGTGTCTGAGTTCCTTTCCCGCATGTCTCGCTGCAGGGACCCCACGGCAGCCAAGAACTCCACTCACCATCAACTGCAAAGGCAGCACAGCTCTGAAACTGTTTAAACTATACAGCTGCTTGAACTTGAAATTACAGCTCCACAGCCTCAGGCAAAAAAAAGCTACGTTGTTTAATATCAGTAAATGAAATATCCTGAATAAGCCTTTGAAAAAACCTTTGCCTTCAGCAAGAGCTGAAACGGGATCAACAGTCTGCAAAAGGGAGATTAATTCTTTCCTTTTTGTTTTCTGAATACATCACCTCAGAACAGTCGTGGAACCACAGAACCGAACACTTGATGAAACCTGGTGTTTTCCTAAGTTACCTGGCTCTGCCGGCCCTGTGCAAGGTGGCAGCTCCCCGCAGGGGAAAGGGCACGCCAGCTGAAGGCCGGCACACAGTGTCAGTGGCTACCAGCACACAGGAGCCAGAACCGATTTTGTTGCCAAGATACAGAAAAAATGAATCTCAGGCCGGTGGATGAACGTTTGGCATCGCGGTGGTAGCAGAGCTGGGGCAATAGGGAAAAATCCATATAATAAACAATTGTATGGAAGGAAGCACACCAGTGGTGAAGCGTTATGAAAAAACTACCACCTGTCCAACATGGGAAGTGCTACAAAGCCAGGAAGGAAACCCGAACATTCAGCTAGTCAGGAGATAGATGTGGCTGAAAATTAAAACAACAGAAGAAAATATAGAGATAATATCTTAAATTATTAACCATGTTTTATATGACTTCTTAATCGGTGGTGGTTTGGGGTTTTTTTCATTTTAATTTGCTTTGCAGAGTAAGTTTAGAGTATTGAGTTTTACTCAAGTACTGGAAAAAATCAAAATACAAAATTAACAGTTTTTCTGAAGAGAAAAAAAAAAAGACAAACTGCTGACAGTATTCCTTATTCCTTATGCTTACTTTTGTGAGTTCTGTTGCCAAGAACTAGCACCTTGAATAAATTACAAGCAATTTTAAAACAAAAAAAAAATTTGGAAAGCTTAATTCTTTTATAATCTAGCAATTTGAAACAAGCTGAGAGAATTTGGGTTTAGAGAAAAGAAGAAAGCTATCTGGGCAGCCCCTTGTGCAACTAATTTGAAAGCGCTCCTGCCTTACCTGGGCACGGCCTAATATTGCACATGACCGAATCCACAGCACTGCCGTCACAGGGCTTCCCGCCATGCTGAGCTGGTGGCTTACTGCAGGTTCTGGTCCTGGTCCTGTTACCTTGTCCACAGCTCTTTGAACACTCTTCCCATAGCCCCCACTCCGACCAGTTGCCATCCACTAAGAAAGAGAAAACCCCACAGTTACAATTAAAAAAATATTTTTGCGGTATTTATTGACATTTCCTCTTCCTTTCCACAAAAGTCAAAATGAATTCCAGCTTCATAGGAAAATTAATCTGTCTTGAAGATCCGTGGTGATAACGGTTCATTGTTAGGGCACTTAACAGAAGGCACGCTGAAAGTATCAATTCATTGAAGAAATACCTGGACACGGCTTGTTGCGGCAGCTGCGTACGTCTGTGTCGGGCCCCTCACACCTCCTCCCACCATTTGCTGGCAGAGGGTTGTTGCACTGACGGACTCGCTCCTGAACACCTTGACCGCAAGTTACGCTGCAAGCTCGCCATTCCAGCCAACCCGAAAACCCACCGTGCACTGCAACAGGAAAAAACACCCCCTACTTGTAACATGCTTGTGCTTATCATTCTCTCAGATTGACACAGCAAAGTGGAAAACACACTTCATAAGCCATACTTAAAAATCCAACTTATTTCGTGTCTTCATTACTGTAGAAATATCTTACTACAGTTCAGAGAATACTTCAGAGAAATATTTATTGCCCATGCTCCTAGTTGGGACTGCTACAGAGAAGCGTTTAAGCTATTCTTTAGAGGTACAATTGAACTATGATATGTGTTCTGAAGATGGGATCTAGTTCAAGATCCTTTCGTTATTATTTATGTCTCTCACTCCTTCACACTCATCTGTCTCACACAGCTGGATGAGGGTAATGGAACAAAACTTCACGAAACAGAAACCCACTGGCATCTCAGACCAGGCTCAACACACACCTAATGCACATATCGAAAATAAGATAAAATATCTTATCCATAAAATACAGATAAGAGAAAGTCTCGAGCATATTTAATCTTGATAAATGCTGTAATCTACCAGTTTGACAGCTACTGTCCTCTATTTTGCGCACCTACCCTGGACAGTCAGTGGTACCCTGACAAGAACAGATCCCATGAGATTCCTCGCTACACACTCATACTCAGAGGTGTCTTCCTTCTGTGCTGCGACAATACGCAAGGAGCCATTAGAGAGGACAGTCACCCTCTCATCGCTCACAACCGGATGACCTTGGCGGGACCATCGGATGGTCGGAGGAGGCTCTCCATCTGCCTGGCAGTGCAGCATTGCTGTGGCACCGGCTTCGGTAACCGTCCCTACAGGTTCAACAGTAATGACTGGAGGACCTGTAAGAGAAAAGTTGCTTTAGGCAATAGCACGTGGTTACATTTTTTTTCACTGTATTGAATGTTAAAAGTCTGGTAAGAACAGGGGCAAAAAAAATACATCAGTTTTTTGTTATTAATACTGTTGATCTTCCACTGCCAAAATACACGCAAGTTAAAAGGGCAATGACAAGCTATTTTTAATACATAGCAATCTGAGGACCAAAGCTGGGACTGAGGCCTGACTATTCAAGCACATGGTCTTCCTTATTGCTAAAATGTGTTACTTTTCATAAGACCTGCAGGAAGATGCTATTAATCATGTCCAGAGGCAAGTGAGAAATAAGTAACAGATGAATACAGCTTGAGGCTACAATGGAAAAGGGATGTTCAGAAATTCTACCACTAGCGAAAAAATAATTCTAAAATACTATTTCTGTCAAAAATAAAATATTGTCACTGAAAGCTGGGATTCATCTCACATAACTTTCTTAATCTAACAGTTAAGAGTCTAGTTTAATCCATTTGTATAGGCTATAGGCCCTTTCAGAAGATGATTCACCCCACTCTAAGTTGGTTTCTAAAATGAGGCTGAATCGCGCTCTACGTGCTTCTCTGCTTTGACCTCAATCACTAGCTTAGACTAGACTCTTAAATATTAATGATGAGAGATGAATCTTAACCTACAGTGCAGTGCCCAACCTCCAAAACTTCAACGGGAGATGCATACACCTACCCAAACGTAGGTTATCGCTCCAATCTAGTGGAATTAAACTTATAACTTTGAGTCTTACTCTGAAGCGTTAGCGTCAGACTGCGTTCCACCACCCCAGCATCATTGGTAGCCACGCACTTGTAGTCACCAGCATCTTCATTCTAAAGAACAAAACGCAAATAGTCAACATGGATGTAACGAGAGTTTCCACTTACAGGGCACCTCCTGTAAGTGCATTTTCTGCACCACAGCATGGCATGCCCTGGATCTTAAGAGGCACGCTGTGAGATTCTAGAGTACCTCAACAGTTTGCCTTTATTAACATTAAGCTGATACTGCAAATTATTTTTATTATTACATTTTTTTTCCTTAATGCTGAGGATTTTTATTATCTTTTTTTTTTTTAACTCAAACAAACTCAGGGGAGCTATTGTTTTCAACCCCATTTCAAAATGCAGACATAAGTTTAAGGGTGGGTAAAAAAGGGTCTTGCCATTCGTATTAGGAATTCAGATGCTAAGAGATTTGAACATGGAGAACACAATTTCTTTTCAGCTGACATGACTTTGTAGAAGTTTCACTCTCAAGGACAAAAGCAAAAATCTCATTTAATTGGGAATGACGAGGATTTCACACACCAACAATTATTATGTAGATTCAGTCCTTCCGACAATTAAAGAAAACTACAGCCCCCTCATATTTTTTGGACACAATAATTTAAGCCTAATACTAGTGTGAATTAAAACAACATTTGTTAAAGGTAAAAGCAAAAGCGGGTTCAATGTCTAGCCTCACTCTTTCAAAACAACGTGATCTGGAATACCTTTATTAACCAGATACAATGCAGAAACTCATCGTAACAGACCAGTGACTCACCACAGTGCCGTAGATAGCAAGAGAGCCGTTGTTAAGCTGCCGGATCCTTTTGCTAATCTGAACGCCAACTCCTTTTTTGCTCCACTGGATGGTTGGAGGTGGATCTCCTCTGACTTCACAATTCAACATAGCATTGCCACCCAAGGGCTCGATTCGGCTAGAGTGGTAATCTCCTTTGAAGACCGGAGGCTCTGAAAAAACAAGGGATGGCAGAGAAACAGCAGAGTCAAAATACAATGCCCTTAATGAAATTGATCATTCACCTCTGACTTTCTGAAGTGCGAATTTCAACCTGTTTTGTCTTTTCCCATTTAGCCATAGACAAGGTATCAAATACTAGGGGCAATGGTTTTAAACTGAAAAAGGATAAATTCAGATTAGATATTGGGAAGAAATTCTTTACTCTGAAGGTGCTGAGCCCCTGGCCCAGGTTGCCCAGAGAAGCTGTGGCTGCCCCATCCCTGGAGGGGTTCAAGGCCAGGTTGGATGGGGCTTGGAGCAGCCTGGGCTGGTGGGAGGTGTCCCTGCCCAGGGCAGGGGGGGGAACGAGATGATCTTTAAGGTCCCTTCCAACCCAGTCTATTCTATGATTTTACTGTCAAAACAGATGGCTGTGTGAAACTGTCCAATACTGACCACAACTACTGCTATTTTACATACCTTTGACATACACAAAACCAATGGCTTTGATTGAGCCAACTGTGTTTTCTGCTGTGCACACATAGGTACTGGAGTCATCTTTAGATACTCTGTCGATAACAAGTTCACTGCGTCCATTTACATCATCATATTGTGCTGACGGGAGAACACACAGTAAAGGGTTACTTCAATGATTTTAAACATATACATCTCCGCGACTGGTATGTCATAAGACTGTTCGAATTACAGTGTTATTCAGCAACACAGCTCAATGGCATCGCGCCATTTCATTTCGGAGACATCTTAGGAATGCACAGAAGAGTCACTACTATGACATTTGCCCACATGCATGCATTCACTTAAGTTGTCCCTTAATTTCAAGCTTCGTGCATCTGCATTCTGTGAACTGCTGAGGTTTTCTTCATATTTAAGAGAAACAGCATTAGTTGTTGGATGCTGAGTAAATATCATCACACAGTGAATGTTTGTAATCTGTTACATTATTGGCTACAGAAGAGGAACAATTTCTTAATTGTGTGTTTCTAGGTCTCAGAGGCAATTTAATTACATGATGCGTAATGCTAAAGATATTCCTCACACAATCATTTCCTAACAAGTTTGTTTTCTCTAGATTTTTTTAATTCCTTATCCTAAACTAATTGCAACGCTCCATGGGGGAAAACAACTCTAGGGCGGAATGACCAGTAAGACCTGGCATTACCCACCTGGAATGATGTTATTGTTAAAGGTCCATGTTATTTTGGGTACAGGTATCCCAGTTGCTTTGCAAGCTAATCTGAGCTGTTCTCCTTTAGTCAAAGATATATCCCCAGGCAGTTCAGTAAAAGCTGGAAGGACGTGAACCATCAGGGTGACAGTGTGTGTGTCTTCTCCAGCAGCATTGTTAGCAATACAGGTGTAACTACCAGAATCTTCAGGCTGAAAGAAAGCACATTGGGGAAATTTCAACTGTGATACATCCTACACAATACTACCACTTGTAACAATAAGAGACTCTCAAAAGCTTTGGGACAAGCATTCAGTAGAAATGCTAATCTGAAATCTTTCACTTCCTCTGTAATTGAGAGATGACCTACACTTCCTTTCGCCCTTCCTCAGAATTTATCACTACACATTCTTCACAGATATTCTACTCTTCAGTGGAAAATGAAACATTTATGAAGATTCTGGAACATTAAAAACAAGAAAAAAAATATAACAGAAACTGATCTAGAAGTGGGTGAAAATGAAGAGAAGCAAGGTCTTATTACTGCCAAACCTGTCAAGTCATAGCTTAGATTTAGGGAACTTACAACAACATTGTCCAAAATGAGGTCTCCGTCTGGCACAGCCCGGTATTTTCCTACTATCTCTGTTAACAGTGTATTGTCCTTCTTCCACTTTATTGTTGGTGTTGGAATCCCCTCAGCCACACAGGAGAGAACAGCCTGGGAGTCCTCCGTGACTGTGTACTGCGCCTCCGTGCTGTGAATCTTGGGTGGAACTGAGAGAAGGTTTATTAAAAAGATTTACCTTTCTGTATTACCCAAGCAGTACTGAAACAGCATACAACACTGGACTGAAGAAATCATTCCCTGGATCTTCTGTATTGGTTCTTGTCTCTGTCAATGACTTACATTAAGCATGCCAGAGAAATACTTGTAACAAAGTATAAACCGAGTTAAGGAAATGCAATCTTCTTCCTAAATTCAAGCAAGTGGCTGATGCTAAACCCCATTACGTAGCACAATTTTCATGAACTCTTCCCTTACACACTAGCTCCTTACCCTCCATAGGCTTCTGCTGTGATAATGCCCATCGCTTCCCTACAGTCCCACTTACTGTGCACGGTGAGCTCCATGCCAGAGCTGCTGGACCCTGCCAGGTTTGCGGCGATGCACGTGTAACGGCCGGCGTCGCCAGGCTGCGCAAACACAATCTGCAGCGCGCCACTGCTAAGAATTCTTCTTCTAAGGGACTCCGTTATTTGCTGCCCGTCTTTATGCCAGCTGATCTCTGGCCCAGGGTGGCCTTCAGCCTCACACCGCAGAGTGACAGACTGATCAACAGGAACAACATATTCCTTGAGGTGGGTCTTGATAACAGGAGGAACTGAAAAAGAAATAAGAAAATTCTTAAAAGCATTATATATTGTAAGAAGCATGGCATGCTTCAGTTCTTAGTGAAAATAATCCTAAAAGTGCACTTTCCATCCTAAAGTAGAAAGACCACTAAAGAGAATAAACCTCCCAGCCTCTATTCAGTGTCAAATCAGATAAGAAAGCATTAGGTCCATTTGTGTTCCTCAGAATTGACTAACAGAGCACGCACAAATTTCTCGTCTGTAAATGACTACAGCAGGAGTTTAAAAGATGATTTACCTTGAACTTTCAGTTTGATCTTCCCCAGAGCAGTGCCAGCTGGATTTTGAGCAACACACATGTAAGTGCCAGCATCTTCAACAGTTGATTTTGCAATCTGTAAACTGCCACTGGGAAGAACCGTATAACTGTTGCCTAAAATAAGTACAAGCAAAGCATGAGACTTTTTGTTTGGGGTTCCTTAAATGGGTTTGTTATATCCAAGTTCAAGTACTGAGAAAAGAGAAGGTAAGTTTCTGTAAGTTTCTGAGTTGCAGCAAGTAGGCTGGAGTTACAAGCTTTAAGAGGATACCTGTTGCGATTACATTGATGCCCTCCTTTTGCCATGTTATTATGGGTCGAGGTGTACCCGTCGCTTCACAGGGTAGCAGAATGGGATTGTTCACAATGACGTCCAGCGCCCCTGGTTGAGTCTGGATAACCGGTGGTTCTGTGGAACGAAATAAAAAGGAAAATGCATTTGGTTTAACCTTTAAAGCTAGAAAATACAGCAAATACTGAAATCACACAACTAGAGAGTCTGAGAAGGCTAAATTAGCAATGGTTGTATTCTGTCATCCTTATGAAGAGCTCAGTGGAAATGCTCTTAAATATAACAACATGATCAGGAGTATGGGTACGGAATATGGCCTGACTTAGTACAATTTGCCATCACAGATACATTTTAACTTACAATAAAGCAAAGAAACAAAAATCTTTCAAACATTCCTTCCAACTGCGTGGACTGTGGGGACTCTACCCAAGGTATCAGAGCTGTAACTTGCAGAGCAGTGACTTTGTGAAAAACCCGTGCATCCACCAGGCAATTCATCTGAGCAAGACACTACTTGCGATGGTTCACTCTGGCTTCACCATTACTCTGCAGCACACGTACCTATGAAACGAGCAGCGCTCACTGACCGAACGCGCTGGAGCTCCCCATCTTACCCTGAACGCGCAGAGTGGCGTGTCTGTGGGCTGAGCCGGCCGCGTTGCGGGCCACGCAGACGTACCGTCCCGCGTGCGCTAACTGAGCAGCGGGTATTTCCACAGCACCTGCAGCAGAGAGAGACTGCGTTCAACACACCACAGCAGCCTTCCTGCATTCACAGTAAAACCCTCTCACAGCATCCATCTTAAGAGGCCTATATTTTTAAACTAAGAAATTGGAAAGGGGTTGTTTGGGGGATTGTTTGCATTTATTTAATTAATTACTTCTAGGTGGGCACAATTGAACCCTTTCACTGATTTTCTGCAGCTGAGCTCCAGTCACACACAGTACCTGAAGAGAGAATTCTGTAGCCATCTCCTCTGGGAAGCAACTTTATGCCATTTTTGGTCCAATGAACTGAGGGGACAGGAACCCCTGACGCAGTGCAGGAAATTAATACTGGAGACAGCTTGGTTACCAAAAGGTCTGTGGCTTCATCTGCTATGGATGGGGGCACTAAAAATGAAGATCAGTGTAAAGGTTACACGCCCATTTTCAGTTTTACACATTCTTTGAAATAACTTAACTTTCTTAGGAATACCAGAGACATATGGATATCAGTATCATAAAAGAACGACATAAAAATCTCAACATTGGAATGCCCCAAAGCAATTCTGGGTGCCACACACACATAACAGCAATATCCCCTCTACCTTGAACAGTGAGCTCAACTGCCCTTTGGTCTTCTCCTGCGTCATTTGACACAGAGCACTCATAGACAGCAGTGTCATCCACAGTGGGAGAAATGATTACTAAGGAACCTGAAGACAGAAGCCTGAACAAAGAAAAGAGAAGAAAGTAAAAGCCATTGAAATACTTCTTTTCTCCTCAGGTAATCAGACCACTGAATTTACTGGCTATGCAAGATTACATTTAAGCACGGCTAGATTTTTAAAGTGCCAAAATCATCCCTGAAAACTTTCAACCCCTGGTGAAAAGAAAACATCTCTCACCTGTATGTATTCTGGTTCTGGTCAACACTAAGCAGATGCCCATTCTTCTTCCAGCTAATTGCTGGTCTGGGAATGCCAGTGGTTTCACAAGGCAAAGTGGTCTGCACGTTTACAGTAACTGTAATATTCGTATGTCCAGGAGCAATAGTTGGAGGAACTAAGGACAAACAAAGCCTAATTATTCAGAATAATTACACCCATAAGCCCACAACACCCCTCTCACACCTATATATATAGGGCTGAACCGCCTGTACACATTTATATTGTTTTTATAAAGAGACAGTAGCAAACTTAGTAAACATGTAGCATGGGATGTGTCAAGTCTTTCCAGTTCCAGGGCACAAGAAATAAGTATTTTCTCTTCATGAACATTTGGGTTGTATTCCTAAGACCATACATTCCTTCCTTTTTTTTTTTTAATTTTTTAACCAGAACACCTAATAAGGGGCTAAACTTAAAATTGGATCTGGCACAACAAGAAAAATGATGTAACTGGACTTCAGACTTGTAAAAACATATAGATTTATCTAAACCCAAAACTTTTACCAAGAACCTGCAGATCAATTCGTTTGCGTTCAGTGCCGGCTGCATTGGTTGCCATACAGACGTATCTTCCTGTGTCAGTAACGTGTGCCGAGTGGATGTGTAGAGATCCATCCTCTAACATGGAATATCTGAAACAAAGCCACATTTTATTTTTTTTTCACTATCCAATCAACAAAGCCATAGGCTATGCTGGTCGTGCAGAAGGAAAAGATGACTCAGGGTACACAACAAATAGCCTGAACACATGGTGTCTTAATTTGGGCACAAAGAGTTTTTTCATTTATTGCATTTATTCTGACTTCACTCTTTCCCAGCACATCCATTTTCCAGAGAGATTATGAAATCTAGCTGACACAGTGATTCCACACAAATGATGACAGATTTGTGGAAAATATCCAAAAGCCCTTTTTTATGGTTTCTCATTTAAAAACCCTACTTAATGCTTGTACATTATCTTTTTGCTTTGAAATATAACTGAATTCTTTAGTGTTTCCTCAGTTCTAGAAAATGACAAACTACTTCCCTTAAAAGAATCAGAAGATAGAAACCAGTCACTACAATAAAAGTTGAAATTAGAACAGGTATAGGAAGTTTTATATATTAGAAACTCAGAGTACACTCAAGTAGCTTTCGGTCTGCATGAAATTGCTTGGCATCATCCTAAAACTCCACATATATAAAAAGATACAAAGATTTTTCCATGTTTACTGTTCAAAATCTTAAATATCAGAAGAATTAGTATTCCATTCAGTGGAATGGAATGTCAAAGGAGTTTTTTGTCACAATAAAAGGATGAAAACTTTGGTACTGCCACTTTTCTTTAGAAGAACTTATTTGTATTACTGTTTCTATCACCATATTTTCCACGTTTGAGTCCACCTGAGATGACAGTACAACTATTAGCTCTGATCTGCGAAAACAAAACTAATTTACAAGTCACAGATGTCTAATTAAGCTTTCTGTAATTAACACATTCTGAAAAAACAATGACGAATATTTACACTGACTTCTGGACAATACCTCGTATTGTTTCCAGTAAGAATAGCCCCATCCTTCCTCCAGGTAATTCTCGGGGCTGGTACTCCTTCTGCAACGCACTCCAGAACAGCAGAAGCGTTCATATGCACAACAGCCGTCTGAGCGGTGCTTCGGATTGTAGGAGCCACTGTAAAGGGAAAAATGATATGCTGATGATATGGAAAAAAACCCACTTCGGGCTGAAATGATTGAAAGTAAACACACGAAAACAGATGCAGCAGCAGGCATGGGGATCACTGCAAAGACAGAAACAAATTTCTTACCATTTTGTGTAGCGCACGATAATTGCTGTGATGCGGCAGGTAATAAAAAAGAATGTTTGTCTGAAATGCCTTTTAAAGAACATCTTTGCAAGTTACTGCAAAGGTTATCCTATAGCTAAAACAGTAAAAGCATATTTAATTTCGCAGAGTAAGGCTGTGGTGATAATCCTTGCTTCGTAACTATAAATGAAGGAGAAAAAAGAATTTGAATTGGACCAGTAAGGACAGACATTGGCAGGAGCACAGCGTAATGCAGGTACACATGACTGGGTTGTGAACAAAAATTAGAAAAAAGTTTCTTATCCTCACCAGAGCGTGAGAATAGAATAATTTCTCATCAGACTAGATATGAGAAAATAAATAGGGCTAAAATGAAATTCAGGGCAGGTACAAGTACAGGTATCAGGATGCATAGGGCCCTTCAAGCCCTATCTTCCTACTCTCTCCTGCTTACAGGTGCAGAGAAGCTGACACAGTTTTCACATAACTTGCAAAACTGGTGGCCAAGCCAGCTATGAAACGTGGTACCCTGAGGTGCCAGTCAAATGCTTTTAAGAATTTCTCTGAATTTCTTAGTCCTGGATCTGGGTGTTCATTCTGGATGTATCCTGGCTCCGTATCAGCATGAGGGCTGGATGCACAGCACCCTCCGTTAGCAGAATTTCTCCAGATTAGATGGAGAGTGAGCCACGGTGAGGCACCAACAGGTCCTTGAGTGTGGGTGACAACTGTGGACTCAGATGGGGGCACACGTGAGGTAATACACATGGTCACCCACTTTAGACACAGCCTAAGCAGACAACACTGGGACAGAAAGAGACTACTAATGCTTCTTTCTTGCTGTTTGAACTCCTGCAAAGATGATGCCATGCAAAGATGAAAATGCACAAGACCGGATCCATGATTTTACCGTGTACTGTCAGCATGAACTCCCTGGTCATTTTTCCTGCGATATTACTTGCCACACAGGTATAGCTTGCTGTATCGCTGAGGTCAGCATTATTGATCTGCAGGTAGCGCCCATTGGATAGGATTCGAACACGAGGAGTTCCCTAGGGGGAAAGAGAGACAGTTTGACAAATTTAGCCTTGCCATTGTTCTCTTTATCAAGACAGAACATTCCTTCATTGCAGAGTAATAAAAGCCACGAAAGAAGGCCAAAGATAAACTGGGGACTGAATTCATTGCTGGCTTAACTTTGTTTGCATCTGTGAAGATAACAGGGTAAACAAAGTTCTAAAAAATTATCACTGTTTAATGGTTTCCCCTTGAAATCCCTACTGGAACTTGTGCCTGAATAAGACAGTTTTTTGGGCTATGTAGCCAAAGGCTTCTGAGGTTTTATGCAAAGGAGCAGCTAATAGCACATGACTAATTTTTTTTTTTTTTAAACCCCCACACACTACAGGCAGAGGAAATACAAGTTTCTCTATGCTGTTCTTCAAACATCACCCTCTTCATCAGGTGGGATCCAGCACAAACACCCTACTAAGGTTACTGGCCAGCAATTCTGAACAAGAGGATACCACTGTCTCAGCTCTGCAATGACTATACAGCACCTTCTGAAGTCCAAGCTTTTGTACCAAAACTAGTCTGGATCAGATCTGCACGAATGACTGACTACTATCGACTGCAAGTGTTCAAAAACCTGATAAAAAACAATAGAAAAAGAACAGAAACTCTAACTTTTCCAGGATGCGCTATTCACACCTGGGATGAAACTGAAAGCTGACATTCCCATTTACTCTTGAATAGAAGATCTGAGAATAGCAACTACAGCAGACAGGTGAAACTCCTCCAGTTCTGCACTTCTCGGCACCGGTATCCTAGGACACTGGTCTCGTACTAGGCACTGAGGTAGCAAGCCCACCAATGCAGAATAAACAGCCATGCTGGAGCCTCGCAGGTGAAAGGATTCACTACCACACTGGATTATAGACAGTCAGATTTTGGGTAATAACTGCTATTTCCTGTTGAGTGCAAGGCCTGTGCTATGGTTTCTAAACACAGCAGCATACAGATGACAAAAGACAGGCAATGAAGCTATCATTTAATCCTTATGCTCTGTCATAAACCCCATCTTTGAAAAAATACAATTTCAGCAATTCTTTGAGTGTTTAAATAAAGACAGATTAGACAAAGGCGCTCCTATCTACTTCTTTTCTAAACACTCAGTGTGCATTTCCTAATCTATGAAGAGTGCAAGGACTCCAAAGCTGCTCGAGGCTACATCTTTCTGTAGTTCTGCTCCAGAAACAGTGGTGCTGCACAGTTCCATCATTAAGCACACAGAGGTCTAGAGCAGACCTCAAAAACTGCTCAGTAGAAGACAACAAAACCAGAAGGAATGACACCCCCCACTGCAAGGCTGTTTCACAGAAAGCAGCGATGACTGAAACTGAAATAACACTGCAACTCAAAAACCTGACGTTCTCCAGTCCTCTCTTGTCACTGTGAAACCTCTAATTTTTCCTAGGGTAAGAAGGATGACACGCCAGAGAGCACCACTCTTTACACACCCCAGGAGAGCTCTTTCCCAGCTGCTCAGTATTAGTAGGCTATTACATTTCTTTGAGGTGGAGAAAGCAACCAGGCATTCAGGAGGACACTAATGTTTGCCTGATACACATTTATATAAGCTAAGATGAAGAATTAAAAGGACAGTAGGAAATAGAATGTACCAAAGTCTGCTTATTAAAGTACACATGACAAATTAGGAGTCCCATCTCTAGACTAAGTTTATAACTTAAATTTAGTGCTGGAGGAGAGCTAATTCTAGAGATTGAAATTCCCTGTTCTATTATAAAACAAAAGCAGGGGATTGACCGTGCCACACAACCAAGACGCCTCAGCCCTCACATACTGACATGAATTAATGAGGCAAAAGGAGAACTAACACTAAAAAAATGAATTCACAGGTTTTCAGCTGACTATGTCTATCACAGTGTTCCTCTAGTATTTTGTTTTCTGGTGAGTGTTTGTCAGCAGTGGCTAATTTTCATGGTTTATTTTGTTAAGTTCTGCTTTTAAAACACAAGCTTTCCAAGGAAAAAAGTATTCAAATACTTCACTTCCAAGCACTGTTTAACCTTGCTTTCATTCAGAAGAGTGTTTCTCTTCCACTTATCTCTAGCTAGTTCTCGTGCTGTATTCAAGGCAGCATTTCCCAGCAGCACTTAGTAAGACATATTTGCCCACCATATTCTTACTTCTTCCACTAATATTTAATTCTTCTGAATTCACAACAGAGAAAGAGTCTGAGGAATGGCATGTCAGAAGGAAAGCAAACAAGCAGAACTTCAAGTGATGGACTACAGTTAAGAGGACAAAATTCATAAGCTGAATTAGTTTCCTCTTTATTAATGAATAAGTATCAATTGAGGCAAAATTATCAAGTTCAATTAATAACTGAACTTAAATTGATCAATTGGAAAGCACCTAGTTTCTGAGTGATCCCAAGGAAGAGGATGGGAAGTAAAAAATTCTTTCTGTATAAACCATCCTCATCTTGATAACTGCCTTTCATCCAAGCAAAGACTTGATGCCTTAACATGACATCACATGGAATTCTGAGTGAAAATGATGCATTTGATACAAAACTGTGGTGATTAGCAACCCATTTTCTTTTCTTTTTTTCCAACATAAAGAATTTTACTTCCTTTCTAAATGCTACTAGAATATGAGGATGCATAATAAACCCAAAGGAAACATATAGTGTAGTCTTTTCTCAGCTACCTTTCCTGGGAAGCCATTCAGGAGTATACCGAAGGCTTCTAGCATTGTTCAGAGGATCCAGGAGGAGCAAGGGATCCCCCTAAAGGAAAAAAGAACAAGTAACAGTGGGATGGCCACTTCACATGCTTGCTAGCTTCAGGTACTCATTTAGGACTAACTCTATTTGTACTGGGGCTACTCAGCTTCTCTTGAATTCAAGGCACCGTGACTTGGACTGCGCTACAGGGGCAAGTGAGCAGAGTAAGAAACCTCAAACACCGTGTGTAAAAAATAAAGGGAGCAAAAGACTAGTACAAATAATGTAACCACTATACCTCTAGAAGTTCTCCATTTTTAAGCCAGGAGATGGTTGGAGGTGGCACAGCATCTGACTTGCATTCCAGTAGAACTTGTCTGTTCTGCAACACGGTGAGGTCCTGTGGACCACCAGTACCAGCAATGTTAGGAGGAACTGTTACCAAGATTAAGAAAAAAAAATAAACATGACACATAGGAGTTACCATTAAAATTATCCATTTAAAGTTTCCAGTTTATTTCTTAAGTTTAAAATAAATGCAAAGCTACAGTGCCATTAATTAGTTCTACTTTTCAGTATCACGTTTGTTTAACCGGTGAACCTGCTTCCTACATCACACGCTGGAAACTACTGTGGCAGAAATTAATGTAAAGTCCATTCTCAATGATGGTACCAGCATTTAAGCCAGATGGAGCAGAGATCACCAATGTTCCCTAAACTGTCCATCAGTAAACATGGAAGCATTAATCTTCAAGAAAAAACCCAAGGCATATTATAGAACTACAGAAGTCCCATTTATACTTCCTTTACTCTCATTAAATTTTACGTATTTGTTTCTAAATACATTTCTTGCCTTTTTCTACTGAAAAAACAAGATGATCATAGATATCAGCATACTTCATTTTTCAGTAAGCACAATAAACTCAATCCAATGAATACTGATACCTATAACCTTCCTAGGTATTCAAAATATAAGACTTGGAATTATAACAGAAATCAGTGGAACCTTCCCTTTTAGTGGTGTATCATGTTCAGAATAGTTACCCTTATTCAGAAATGTTAATTATGATCATATGGCATAATATCACTTTTGCAAAACACATAATATTTCTTCTATAGTAATATGTAACTTGTTAAATGTAATACTGATACGTACCTTAGTATTTTACAGTTTGAAGGAATATTTTTTTTTCCTAAATTAAACTTACCATGCACTTTTACAAAATATTCCTTATCATCATCTCCTGCTGGGCTAGATGCCAAACACGTGTATCTTCCTGTGTCCTCCACCTAGAAAGACACAAACAACTTCATTAGAAACCTCCGAATATGGGAAAAATTCAGAAAAACTGAAAGAGAACCATTGACAGCAACATATAACAGACAGCATTTAAACAGAAAAACAATAGAGAAGGAATGCCGGTAAATAAATTAATAAATTTCTTGAAAACCTCCATGGTGGACCTGTACAGAGATGGCTTAGGAGCTGCAGGACCCCATAAAATCTCTATGAATAATATGTCTCCAGCAAAACCCTTCTCTTTGTGATGCTTTTTGCAACTGGTAATCAATAAAGATGGAACAGGCTGTAGCTCCCCATCTAAGCAAGGGTCAGTTCTGGGTACTAAGGAAATCTTTTTGTGTGCTCGTACTCATTGATACCTTTATGCTTTCTCCTTCCTGTAAACTTTTCATTGTAAAGACAAGAATTGTTTGCTTTACAAACAAAATGAGCAGGAATCAGACCTGAGCCCTGTCCCTCTTCTGTTTGGTGAACTTCGGCCTGGCTGTCCATAGCTGAATACAGCTTTAGTTTATTGGGGTGGGTTCAACGGTTATTTTTCCCTTGACTTTTATTGTCTGAATTCATCTGGAAGTCCTTTTTTTGTCTTTATTTATTTTTTCTTAGCTTGCACACAGATGACTGCCAACGCAGCTCTTCTCTGTAAACTACGGCTTATACATGTGAGAATCAAATGGATACTAGGAAAATCCCGTTTAATAGAAAGAGAAGAAAGGCTGAGGAGGAACTACAAAACATGAAAGAAGAAAAGCCATACGTAGTAACAAGAGTCAAATAAGTAGGGAACGAACAAGAACAAGCACAGACTCAAACCAGAAAAGATCCCAGAAAAAAGATCAGTCCCTAGCATTGATTGTTCTCCTTTGCAACAAGAAGCACCAATAAATAAAAAAATTACAGAACTCTGAAATGAACTTGAAGTAATAATGCTCAGAAGAGGCAGAAGTGCTTGGACACTCTCAGCCTGTATGACTACTTGTTCTGTATGGAAAACTCAACGGCAAGGCTTGAAAAATATATTCTCCAGCTGCAAAGGCGTGTGAATGATTTTATAGAGGCTTTTTAGGACATCTCGTAGCGTGGTCCTAATAGCAGGCTGATCTGCTCACTCCTCTAGGGCTTGCAAAACAAATCCCATATTGAAACAAATACTTTACCTGAGCACTGCTTATTCGAAGGACTTCTCTTAGGACATGAACGTTATCGTTCTGCAGAAGTGGGCGCCCATCCTTCATCCATGAGATTATGGGGACTGGAATGCCAGAAGAGATGCAGAGAAGTTCAAGGGGGTTGTTAACAACGACAGAGAGCTCTTCTGGTTGATCTGAACCGTTGATGTGAGGTGGCTCTGTGGAAGGAAAAACATTCGAGTTCTTTATTGACTCAAAAAGCCTATAAAACCTGATACACAGCCTTATGGTCAGAGTTTGTAGAATTAGTCTATGTTAGTATTATTTCTGACTGTATCATGAACTCACCGAGTATTTCACATAATCTCCATCTGCCTCTCTCTATTAATTTGCATATTTTTTGAGTTGGAATTATTAGTCAGAAAATGTTTTCACAATCTCAGGTAAAATAAACTATACATCAGTGAATATGTATTAGCCCTTTAGCTGTTGTGCCTTCAGCAGTGCTATCATCCTGTCAAACTGTATTTCTACTAACCAAAGCTGTTCATTTAAACCAAAATACTTTGTAAATCAGTTTACTATTAGTTATAGCATATTTTAGAACTCGGTGAAAAAAATACATACTATATTACACATTCACATATCTTTAGGTATCTTCCATTTCTTATTTCTCCCTTTTATCACAGCAAATGCTTCTTGAAAATACCTAGAGATTTTTTCAATTGTTCTCCTGAGTAGATACACACTTACTGCTCGTATTTGGTTCAACTGAATGGTTAATGCTTACCCAGTACTTTTAGGGAAAAGTGCTTGCTGGTGTCTCCAGCTTCATTGGATGCTACACAAGTGTATTTGCCCGTGTCGCCAATCTCGGCTTTTACAAAATGAAGGGTCATTCCGTGGTTGCTTGACGTCAGGTGAGCCCCAAGGCTTAAAGGATGCCCGTTTTTAAACCAGGACATGGTGGGTGCAGGACTGCCATCAGTAAGACACTTAATCGAAGCTGAACTGCCTTTTACTACAGTGACATCCTCTGTTCCTCCTGCGTTATCCAAGCTGGGTGGTACTGCCGAGAAACAAAGATCTGATTCATCCAGAGTACGACCCAGATATTCATTCTGAATACAGAAGAGTTGGAATGCAGCTACCTTTTTGTATTTCCCCACTTACATTCATGCTCAGCACATGAATTAAAATTGATTTAGAAATTATATCTTTTTATTCTTTCTAAAAAACCTGTGACACATTATGGGTGCCAATTAAAGTAAGGACTCTTCTAGGGCTAAAACACTCGCCATTAAAGCTTCCCTAGTGATTATCTATGTAAGATATACGTGTGGCTGTCTACAGCTTCGGGTTGGTGAGAAAGAAAACTGAATATTAGTTTTAAGAATTATGATTCTTTACATAAAGCATTTCAGAGAAACTCACCAAAAACTTGGAGGTTGTAATGTTTGTTGTCCACTCCAGCCCTGTTAGATGCCACACAAGTGTATGCACCAGCATCAGATATCTGCACTCGGGCAAATCTAAAGAGAAAATCATTTTAAGCAAGCTGTAAATGGAATACATTCTCTTTATTACAGCATGGTTTGGATCAAATTTTAAAAATAGTAGCAGAATTATGCTGATACAGCAAAAGAGAACCAAAACCCCAGCTAGCCAAAACAGATGGAAACCAACCTGAGAATTTGCCCAGCTGACAGCAACCTGATTTGGGAGGAGACAGGCAGAGGAAGGCCATTCTTTAGCCAGTTTATCTGTGGTGGTGGAGTTCCAGTAGCAGTACATTCAATATTCAGGGAAGTGTCCAAAAGGGCGGTGAGGTCCTCTGGTTCATCTTTATTATTGGCTATTGTTGGAGGAACTACATTTTGTAAATGTTGAAAAGGAAGATGTTAAAACCAGCTCCTAAAATCATTCCATGTTTTACCCTGCAGGAAATCCTGCACCTAATGCCCCACAGGCAATTCAATAAGATGGCCACCACTTTTTTAGAGTAAGTCCTCCAATGATAATATTGAGCACTAATAAATTATGAATTTACATATTTTAAATCATTTGCACTTTAGAACAATAGTGGAAATCTCTTTGATTTCTCAGACTGTGTCAAACAAGTGGAAGCTGAGAGCCCGAAGCTCCTGGGGAGAGCGACGCCGCAGGAAGGAGCAAGCGGCCGAGCCTCATAGGGGATGGGCTGAACCGCTTAAGGGCCAGACGGGACTTAGCATTTTGCTGCCATTCAAACTTACCTCCTTAAATAAACCTTAAATAAAGTGAAAACTAAAATCATACAGGAGGAGAGTTAGTTTATTAACTTCTAGATGTATATGTTGACTTAATTCTTAAATGTAGAAAATTTCAAAATGCCTAGTTAAGTATTCCGGCTCATTATTCTAACAACTGCTTTTTGTGCTTTTTAGTTTTATAGGTTTGTTTGAAAGTCTTGGTGCTGGGGGCAAGAGGGGACTCACTATGTAAGAATGCCCAGCCACATGCAGCTCCAAACTCTGTCTGACTTAAGATCCCATCGCGTACCACGACAGCTGCAAAGATAAGACTATTTAAGTTGGTTACTGCTTGAAACTCAAACAATACAAACTGATCAAACAAGTCTCCACTGTTGTGTAGTGTTATTCTGTCCCCAAAAGATGTGATGTGGTCATTCAGTATTGTTATTGATTATATCAAAAGTCATCTTTTGTTACTCTGTTCATGCTTGTATTCCGATTGATTCTGCACCGCTGTATAACTGGGACAGACACGGCTGTGGAACGCTGCCTGTGCAGAACTCTTCACTCTTTCACGCTAGTCATTGTACTTCATGAACACATTTTTCACAAAGTAAAACGTCCACTCTCTACACTGCTAAAGAAGAGTTATGCTTAATATCTTCTGTTTGTCAAATTGTGCAACAGAAGAATTTCATCCAAACCTCTATCATTTTCTTTTAAACTCTAAATAAACTGTTTATCAGGGAAGGGGGGGACCTTTAACTATTAGTTCCCTACCAGACTACTCTGGTTTTAGCTGATGTTCTTTGATTGGAGTTAGTGAAGATAAACTAATGCAACAAAAAAGCAGTATCATAGTAAATGAGCCCCAAGTGTATCTTCCTCTACAAGAAGAAAGAAAAATCACCGCAAGCAGAATTCTTCTATTATGAAATACACCAAAGAAATTAATTTGTTTACCCTAAACCATATTTAACAGCTATTTAAATTGTTTTGTCACTGAAAGAACATCCTGTGTAACATACTGTGATATCTACAATACACGAAATTGAAAACACATGCACGTAGTATTACACTGAAGACAGGCATTCATTTCTTGGCTCTCTCTTGGGAGAGCTTACGGAGATAGGGTTATGGACCAGAATTCAGTTTCACATCTGTGAAAACTCACCATATACATTCAAGTTGAAAATTCGGTCCTCCTCTCCTGCAGGATTAGTAGCCACACAAGTGTATTTTCCTGTATCAGAACTGAGTGCTCTGAAAATGTTTAATGTGCTGCCATCTGGAGTTACCCTACAAGGAAGGTCAAATAATACAGTGAGTTTGTTTATTTATTCCTATGATCTGGCAAATAAACAGTCGGGTTTGTAAATTTAAATCAACACCCTCTATCCTCTTGGGAATTCAGTGAGAGAATCATTGGTTTTTGCAAAATATTGTTACTAGAGATAGGCTAGGAAGTTCTTCCTACAGATGTCATGTTTAACCTTGTATTAGGATTCAAATACAACCAGGCTTTTGAAGAACCCATACTGAAAAGCATCAAGAGTATAATGTTTCCATGCCTCGAATCTTTTCCCTCTAAAGGAATTTGAGAGAACTTACTGACTTTAATAAACTTTATGAACCTGATGAACTTTAATGGAACTTATTAACTAAGAAAGAGACAGATATCATATACTTATCTCTGTGCAAAAAAAAAAAAGAAAAAAGAAAAAAAGTCAAAGTAGTAACAAAGCATACTTGGTTTATAGAAGCTAGAGAGGGAGATAGCGTTCTTAACCTGGCTAAGCTAAGGCTCAGGCCCTCTTCACACTCCCTCCTTAGGCCCCTCTTTTATGCTCACTCTTTAGGGCCCTCAGGTTTAAAATCATACAAAAAGAGAATGCAGTGTCTGCTTATTTTCGCTTGCCTTATTCTTTGTGAATTGTCACTGGCAACTGTTTTTCCATCTTTAAGCCATAGCACAACAGGCGCGGGCACTCCATTGGCATTGCAGACAAGCTGGATGCTTTCTCCCAGGAGGACGCTGACCTCACTAGGCATTTCAGAGCCAACAATATTAGGAGGAACTGGAAATACATGATTGAGGGAAGAGAAGAAACATAATCTAAACTATAAAGAGCTACAATGCAGTAGAGTTACTAGCATTTATTGCAGTACCTCCATTCAAATCTAGTTCAGAAAGTAAATAAACCACAACAGAGTATTTCAAGCCATTTCAGTCACATTTGATCAAACAAGCAGCCTGACAGTCAATTCCTAAAGGTGGGGAAAAACTGGCAGGCAGACACGGAAGCACACAAAAAAGGCAACAGGTATCACTGCTGCTGAATCCATATATGTGTGGATGTGTGGTGCTCCACACTCAACCAACCCCTATAGCTTCAGTGTTCAGCAGGAGGAAGGATGTGATGAGCAGCAAGGACACACAGCCCTCCTGAATCTTTTGAAGTTCCACAATCAGAGGTGAAGAAATTGTTTTTCATGCTAATTTCTGACTAACAGTATATCATCCTCTAACCATGTTTCCCCACTGGCTGTAGATACAGAAATAACGGTTCAAATTCTCCACTCTTCTACATGTTCATGTTATATCAGTGTCTCTAGTACAGACACAGCGTCATACTCTTCCAAGTCTCATGCCTTACCTTGAATGGAAAGAACATAACTTTTCTGAGCTTTTCCCTCTACGTTTGAGGCAACACATGTGTAGGTCCCACTGTCTAGAAGCAGAGAGCGAGCAATCTGAAGCTTGCTTCCTCCAGATAAAATATGAACTTCAAGAGAATCGGAGTTTTCTGAAAATATGTAAACAAGTAGTCATTCCAAACCAGGCCACAGAGAGCAAACGCATCTTGAGAAACTTTTCCATGAAAATTTCAGAATGAAACAAAACAAAGATTACAATCAGTTAACGTAAGAATCTGTCTAGAGACAGATGAAGGAACACAAAATAGAGAGCAAATAGCAGAGTGATGCCCCCAGAAAGGACAAAAAGAGCAGAAGAGGGTGTGAGGGAATGTTACCTATTGGTTTTCCATTCTTAAGCCACACTAATGTTGGTGGAGGAATTCCAGTAGCATCACACACAAAGGTAACAGGATTACTGATGGTTTCATTGACCAACTCTTGCTCAGGACCTTCTATATTTGGTGGCACTATAAATTGAATGGAAGCAATAAAAGTGGTTTGGTTACCAACTATTTTTGTAAACTGATTTTGAATTCTCTACTCTACAATGTCAATCGTATTAAAACAACTACTGCAGATCATACAGAGTATGCTCACCATAAACATTAAGATGGAAATTTTTATCATCTCGCCCTGCAATATTTATGGCTTTGCACACATATTGGCCCGTGTCAGAAACCTAAAATAAAAATAAATTTAAAAAACCTTATTATGAAGTCTTATTTTAATGCTACAGTTCAGCGATATTAACAGCCTTTGCCTCCACCAACTCAAGGTCCCTTTCACAGAATGAAAGGCCTCCAGCAAATACCTCTCCTTTGTACAGACAGTGAAATAAAAAGCAAAATAATTGATTGACAGTAGCAGAGTAGTGGCGGATGCAGCGTCCCACAAGCCTGGCCTACCTCTGCACCCTTGATTCGTAACGTTTGCCCATCTGCTAAGATCTCCACATTTGCAGACTCAGAAATTATGTGTCTGTTCTTGTACCAGGTGATGACTGGTGGTGGAATAGCGTTGGATTCACACTCTAGTATCACCGGGGTGCCCACTCTCACGTTCAGCACCGTCAGCGAGGTTCCACTATGGTCTTTGATGCTTGGGGGCACTGCAGAAGAAGTTTAAGAGCTATTTCTGCCTTTGTTTTGTGACAGGGCAGAAAATAACCTAACAAAAATAAATTTTCGAAGCAATAGATGCTATTTCGGAAAATTGTAAAAAACAAACCAAGGACAGTTAGGAAACTCTTCTTCTGACTTTCCCCAGCTTGGTTTCTGGCAATACAAGTATATTCACCGTCATCAGATAGTTTGGCTCGGGGAATCTGAAGAGTCCGAGCACCTGAAGCAGAGAGAGAAAGCTTGAGATGTACCTCTGTGGTTACTGTATCAATCTCAAATGCTATTTAAAAATTGCAGGTCCAATAGACTGAGCACAGGCAACAAATTAACCTCAGATTCAAAAAAGCATTGCATTGCCATTGCTCTTTAAGGTTCATTATTCCTTAAAAAATGCAGCTAAGAGAACTAAAATCTGAGGGTAAATCTCGTAAATGCTGTTAATTATACATTTGGACCACAAATACTCCTTTTAGACCTGTTTCTTTCGTAGCTGCTAACTGCTGTCTCCTAACATAACTACATCCTTTCCACTGAACTCGGTCACTATGCCATTCTTTATTCCCCAGTCTCACCTGGCTCCATTTGTGAAGCTATTTACTGCCTGTGCATAATTACTAATCCGTACTGGTGCCTCTACTGCCAGTAAGCTATTTCCACGTCTGTGCGTTAGCCTATGCTGTAACACAGCCCCCGTCTCATAATACCAGCAAGACAGGACTGAGCACCACATAAGTGATCTGCCCTTGATACCCTGGGCTGAAGATAAGCAGCAGGAGCAGAAACGACACAGATACTCAGGGACCTTATGTAGTGAGTAGCTTCAAATGGTTAAAACGACCTTCAAATACAAGGATTTCTTCCTGAGAGTTCAGCAGGGTTAATCCAGTTCCCACTGAATTCTATGGGAAGGTTTTTACTGCTTGTCAGTGGAATTTATCTTAGCCAGCGTCACAATTTCTGATCATTTCTTTGAAAAGTGAGTCAAAGTGACTCAACTTTAACCAATACCTGTATCGGAGCATGTCTGGTATGCAACTTGCCCTCTAGTCTTTTCCACGCAGTTTATTTCAGTGCTTTCAGTCTGAACAGTGAATCCACCCAACCGCCAAGAAATTATAGAACACAGTAGGCCAAGTGTCTCGTCTACTCACTGGAGCAATACTAGGAACATACTGGCTTCATAAATAATGGCCACTGCCCTTATCAAGACAAAACAGAAGCTGAGTCCAAAGGCTGTAGAAATAGCTGAGATTCCTTACCAGGCACAATAAAAGTGTTGCTATTCGAACTGATAGGTTTGCCATTCTTGAGCCAGCTGAGATCAGGAGGTGGAAAACCAGTGACCTCACAAGTCAGAGAGATGAAATTATTCACGACCACAGTCAAATTCTCAGGATTAGTACCAACGACACTTGGAGGAACTGCGGAAAGAAACACAATAATATTATCTATCATAGCACCAGCCGACAAGATTCCACAAGATCATGATTTACTAAAATAAAGCTGAGTTGCTGCGTTCTGCCAAAGGGTCAAGCTGCAAAAATCTTTCACAGTCTATGAATGGATCCACCGCTTTTTGGATGTACCTGCAAATATGACTGAAGCCAGTCTAACAGTCATTCCTGTTCCTGCAAATCACAAAAATTTCAATGATTTAATCTGCAGTCCTTCTGTACTTGAGATCTGAGAAAGCTATTTAACCTATAAGAGATCCTGCAGCTCCTAACTAATGCACTAGCAATTTTAAAACACTGTATTCATGGGACACTTGCTATGTAAGGCAGGACAGATTAAATTTACCTTGTCAGGTAAATTTATACTGACAAGGTATAAACTTATAGTCATATACATAATGTACTATGTACTATGACTAAATATAATTTCTTCCTGGTTGTACTGCTCCTATTCTTTCTGAAATAGTCCATTTTCTCATTACAGAGAACCAAAAAATTATTCCTTCTGATACAGTTCATAGTTCTTTTGTTAACCAGACAAACCTATTGTTTAATGGTGAGTTAAGTGGTTTAAAATTCCGGCATGCAAGCATTGCTCCAAGGGGTGCATTTTAAAACTTACAAGTCCCAGTATTTTTAAACACAAGAATATTTTGACATTTGACCTTTCTACAAGAACTATTTAAAACGAAATAACTGTAAATCTCTTCCTTTTAATAGACCCCAAGTTTTAGTTTCCATGTTTTTGCAGTGTGGATATATAAAACACTTTAGAGGAAAGCAAAAGCATGTTCTTGGCGCTCTTGGGTGGAAAAATCATTCCAAAGAACACATGGAATCCTCTTCTTCAAAGACAGAAACGTTAAAGTATTTTGGACCAAATCCACCATAAATACTCCAGCTGCTTTCTGTCACTTGAATGACACAAAACAGTCATTAAGCCAAGTTTATTGCTCCTCTGGGGCACTGCAGAAACAAGAAGAGTCAATGTAAATGGGTGAATTCGGTCCATATTTTTCAACTTGGAATAACTGAAGGTTATTTCCTTGATAATGAGAGTAAAATGGTTCACTAGAAAAAACATGCAATTCTGATCTGATGACATTTTATAGTTATTTATATTTATTTACTTTTACAGTTACTTTCCCACAGATGTGATTATTGGCAGCGCAAGACAGTGGGACAAATACACAGGGCTAAATCTTAGCTACCTTTTAATGAGTTTTGCTTAAACTGTATAAACGGTACCTTTCAAATTTGGCAGCCTTTGTGGCACATGCAAACAACTCACAAACGTACCGCAGCTAATCTGCATACAGATGCAGTAAGGGGCTCCATTTTAGTATTCCGTGGGAAAATTACCTGGTCATTATATATTAAGGTTAGAAGGTGAGATTTTAAAACTGGATGCTTCAATGTTTTGGAAGGTTTTATTTAATTACTCACCTTTGAGACAAGAAGTGAATCATTTAACTTATTAAAGATCATAATCTTTAATATTTAAAATTCAATATTTATGCATACAAAAATGCTGGAAAATAACCTTTTTTTGACACTTACAAAAGAAAGATCATGCTCCTTAGGGATAATGCATTTTCATCAGTGCTTCACCCTGGGTGGCCTTTTCCTTAAGAGCTATAGTGTAATTTTTCAAATGAAACTGCTCTCGGAGATTAATAGACCTAAACTGGTAGTACTGTTGAGCTAGAATTCATGCAAATATTTATTTTAAAAGTATTAGACTACAGTCATTATAAGCAAATATTTTAAAGACAATAAGTTTAAATTAAAACAGAAATGTCATGAAAAGCAAAATATTTTGACTTTAAAACAAAACTCAATCATCAGGAAATCTGGACAGACTCCGCTGAAAGAAAATAACTCCTCGGAGAATGACTCCAGGGCAAATTCTTCCCATGACAACACTGGTTTTGGCTAATTGTATTACTGAGTAGAAAGAGACACTATAAATTTGTTTCACTTAGAATGTAAATTAGCTGCACGTGTGAATGAGAAAAAATTTATATCTTCTGTATGTAATAATCTGAATCATCAAATTCCTTGGATGCTGGTACTGTATTTAAGCGAGAGAGAGAAGACAGCATTTGTCTTCTTCCTGGTATGTAATACAGAAGATTAGCCAGTTAACAAGGATGTGAAAAAGGAAACCGATCATATGTAGAAGACCATGATAAAAGTCTTAAATCGTACTGTGAAAGTAGAGAAAGATGTAGCTGCCAGTATCCCTTGGTAGGTTTTAACATGTACTCATGCAGATGATTTGGTGGGAGTAATGCTTATTTGATCTTCAACTCAGAACAGAAAGCTGAAAGTGGTGGGAGGAAGAGTGGGCAGAAAAAAAAGAAGTTAACCTTAACTCTGAAGTGTTAATTAGAGAGAGCCTGATTTTCTGAAGCTATGAGGAGAGGTAAGGGAAGGTGGCGGAGAGATTGTTTTTTAAAATAATGGAAAATGCCTTAATTTCTTAATTGTATTTGTTTTAGACTTGTGATGCCAAAGGCTCAAATATATTTGAATCCTATTGTACCTCAAGGAACCTAAGCTTTTACAATGCCCCATCTCCTTGATATCAGTTTGTAATTTATGATTTCAGGGCTTAGCAACACCTACACATATATAAACATGGCGACTACACAAGGCTTCCTCAATACTATTTTCCACCTACATGGAATACATACAAAGAGCTGTAGCCATGGGGTATCACAAGCTACGTTTTGCCAAGGTACTTTAAAATGACATTTGATTTCTAGTACATCAGAATCTCCATTACAACCAATAGAACACCTTACATACATACAGCTAAGTATGTGCCAAAGCACTCTGCTAAAATTAACATGCTCAGGCTAAACTAACATTTGAAAGAAGACCACCAGAAAATCATGGATTATTGTACTTACCATGAACATTTAGGTTAAAATACTTTTTGGCACTTCCAGCTATGTTTTCCACAATGCAGATGTACCTCCCAGTATCTGTTATTTGGGAATTCAAAATCTAAGAAAAAGGAACACGATGGTTGTTGAGCTAATACAGAAGAAACTTACTGTGAAAGCATCAAGTTTTGGTGTCTGCAGGGGTTTTTTTGTTTGATTTGGTTTTTCGCTAATGCCTTTGCAGCGTTGCGAAGAAGCCAATCTGAGAATCTTCCACTGATGCTACTCCTTTCAGAATCTCTTATGCAAATCTGTGCGGCTCAAGCCCCCAGAGAACTCAACATAGTATCTTTCACATTAAATTCATTCAAATTGAACAACAAGACAACTACTCAGAAAAAATACTTTAAATAAAAATTGTAATGTTCTATATTTCTTATATTTTGTTGTATTCTTAGATCACACTATGAAAAGGGAGATAATTAAGTTCAGCTCTCTGTTTTAGAAGTTTCATCCAGTATGATCCACTGGTTGTGTGGAGGGGTGGGGAGGCAGGGGACTGTTCTTCAGAATTCACTATTTTCTTCAAATAAATACAAACCAGAACATGTTGCAATAATTAAACTCTGTTAGGGGGACCTGGAAAAAATCCACAACAACAAGTTGTTCCCCACAAAAATGAACATTATTTTAAACCAAGTGATTTCACGGAAGCGGTTCGCAGCACGACCCCACAAATAGTTGGGTCAGCACAAGCACACAGGAGTGGGAAGAAGCAGCTGAGGGACAGAGTTAAGGGACAAAAACTCCTCATGTTTGCAGCACCTTGTGGGGAAAAAAAATAATGCAGAATCTCATACTCAGCAAATCTAAACAGTTTTGTCTTTATGGACAGCTTGTGTTTAAGGTGCTAAGAATGGGTTATTCACTCAGAGCTACCTGTAACCTCCTTCCACTGGAGAGAAATGTGTGTTTGTCATCTTCTGCTAGGAGGTGACCATCCTTTTGCCAGGTAACACTTGGAGAAGGGCTCCCACTTGCCACACAGTCCATCACCGCAACCTGGGTCACAAGCACAGTCACTTCTTCAGGCAGATCACCATCAGCTCCACTGATGGATGGTGGCACTACAAAAGAGAAAATGTGACAACAATACTGCGACTTAGTATTTCATGGTGCTTTTTGTTGGTGGTTCTGTGTTGTTTTTTTTTTTTAAAGACTGCCCATCAATCTTTTAGATTGTGTTTCCCTAAGAAAATAGTGAAACCTTCAGTGAATACAGTGAAAGATAATAAAATCTCAAGAGTAGCTCAGCTGGAACACATCCATGTAACTTAAAAGACTGCAGGAGAAATACACTTATTCACAGCAGCCATAAAGAAAGAGGTAAAACCTCATGTTCCAGCTAATCCATCATGGTTTTTGCTGCCAGAACAAAAGAGGATTTCCAAGGCAGGCCCTCTTCCTAACGATAAATCAGCACTTTCAGCTGTAGATACAGAAACAGAGGTAAAGAAAGAAGCTTTTCCAAAGGCAAAAGCCTTGCGTACATCAACAGACAACGCAAGCAGCATAGGAAAACCGCCTGGGCAATGTGTGTAAACAGATCATACGAAATGGACTCTGCAGGCATTAAATGGTTGATGTAAATCATCAAATGCCCTTACGCCTTTGGGAGTTTTACGGGTATTTTAGAGAATTATGACCAAAATAAAGGGGAGAGAAAAGTCTAGTAGGTCAGAATTTTGAACTGGAAACTGGATAGGGAACAAGGGCTACCACGACAAAACCTGCATTTCTACATACAGTTTTCTTTATGGTGAAGTGTGATAGGGATAACACAATTGAGTTCCTTTAATGATAGCCTAAAAATATACTGAAGTAACAATATTAACACTATTTTCATGCAATTCTGTATATTTCTACAAGACACTAGCACTTTATATAAACATATTGATTTCATAGTTTACAAATAAGCAGAATTTATGAATTTTAAAAAAACAATAAAAGTTTAAACTCAATCTATAATGCTTCATTAGTTTCCACAGAGCTCTTTTTTTTTGTCATTGAGAAGAAAAAGGAAAGCAGGGAAGCTCACAGAGCACGCGGACATCGTAATGAATGGAATCCTCCCCAGCTTCGTTTACCGCCACACACATGTATCTCCCGGCATCTTCAGGCTGTGCCCGTGGAATCTGCAACACTCGGCCTCCTGCAAAGAAAATCCATTCAAGATTTAAATGCAGCATCAAGCAGTTTCCATCGTTCCCACAACACATTTCACTAGAGACCTGAGCAAGCAAATTTATGAATGGTCAGCATTTGTTCTGAGCTATAACTAACTAAAGACTTTTACTTCCGAGCTGCTTTTCTGACTGGCGGATACTTGGAATTCAGCAATGTCCATACTGAAATGTTAGAAAAGAGTAATTAATTCCACAGAAAGGAATAACATTCTTCAGCAATATGCAGCCAGACATTATTCTTCAATCAAAACCAGAAATATTTCTCAGCAAGGTGACAGAGAACTAATAGGCAGAAGGAAATACAAGCACATGATATTCTGTTTAAGAAAACTGAAAAAAAATCACTTATAGGTAGATACTATTTTTACTTTTCACTCTATTCCTCATTTAAGGCATAGCCACGCAAATAACCTCAAAAAGAGAGGGCATATTAGGAATACATTTTGGGAGTGGTTGTCATTGTCTCCCAACAGATGAGCAATAGGTAGACAAGAAGACATCATCCCCCACACTGCCCTTCTCTACTCACGCCATCCCAAACCATCCTTTGCACAGAAAGGCTCCCTTTTTGTACTCTCAGCATTATAAGCACCTCTCTCCCTTTCCCACATGCGGTTAAGTAAGAGCTCGTGGCCATTTTTCCGCTGGAAACATTATTTTCCATGCCTCACACCCTTTTTAAGAGGCTTTTCTATTCCAATTATGACTTTGCTAAAAGCAAAACTTAATAAAGAAATAAATCAGGAATACATCAGAGAGAAGGTATCACTACTTTATTTTGCAACACGTCATATGAAAGTTCAATGGTCACATTCACACCGCTTCAGGGAGTGCTTTTAAGGGAAAGAAGGAAACAGTTTAAGTCCAAGGACTGGAGGAAAAAAAAATCCAGTAAAGAAAGTCTGAAAAGAATATTAAAGTAGTGGTTTGAAGGGGAAAAGTTTATTACTACACAAATACTAGCATGAACACCATTTCTTCAGGTTAGAGTGACATCTTAGTACTCACCTGGTAATATGAGTACTTTATCACTAGAGCTCAGGGGATAGCCGTCTTTATACCACGTAAGAACTGGAGGAGGAACAGCATTGGTCTCACAGTACAGCGAAAGGGGATTGTTGACAATCACATCTTTGCTTTCTCCACCTCTTCCTGTATCTACCGTATTACCGGCTTCCCATTCCTTATAAGGCTTTTGGAAACTAGGAGGAACTACAACCAGGGAGGGAAAAATGTTAGCATTTTACAGCAGCAAGAGCTAGTTTTAAAGTCAAGAAATTAAAAGATACTGTAATTGCTAAAGAGCATCAATAAAAATTAATGGTATTAAATTAACACTTCCCCCCAGTTTACATTAGCCAGGAAAATTCTAGTTCTTCTCATTAGAATGAACAATTGAGCAATTTTCTGAAGACTAATAAATAACAGCGTAAGAAGACCTGACAACAAAACACAGAGGGTATTAATCAACAAGAATACTTCAATAGTAAACTATCTGGTTTTACTCAAGTTCTAATTTTGTCTAAATTTTCAGAAATTACTAATGATTGTTTTTTTGTATTTACACATTGCGTAGGCCAACAGAATGCTTATGTCTGGGGCTTCTAAGTACTACTTTATACAGATAAATAAAATATGTCTTAGTTTAAGCTAAATTCTAACTTTTTCATGTAGTTTAGAGGAAGATCAGAGTTACTATGCCATTCTACTGACTTCAGAAACACTGCATATGTCACAAAATATGAAAGAAAGAATAATCAAATACTGTATTTCTTCTGGATGAGCAAAATATACATGAAATAAAAATCACACAAAACACAAAAGCATTGTATTACACCAAGCAGGTGTAAAGGATACAAAATTATAAAGAATTCCAACATCCCAGAACACTAGAAAGGGAGGCTAGGAGAAGAATTTTATCATCTGAACTGTGTTTACCTTGTACATTTACATCAAATTCCACTTCATCCTCTCCAGCAATGTTGGATGCCAGACAAGTGTAGCGACCAGTGTCTGATATCTGAGGTTCCTTAATCTGCAGAGTATGGCCACTAGCTTGGATAAGGACATGATCGTCTGGTTTAAGGAGCTGTAATGGAATAACATATGGAAATTAGTACTTGGCAAAACATACACTAGAAATAGCCATCTTTGTGGAAGTAATACGATGCCATCTCTCTTCTGGTCAAATTCAGGTTGTTTCAAAATATACTGGGAAGAACCTATTTTGGTTCTGGTATTTCCTCTGTGTTGATACCACTACCAACAGAACACCCTTCAATGTTTGTTAGTGTGCACAGCAAGACCCGCTTTCAATCTACGCAAAGAAAGCAATTGCTTAGGACACCAAATGACTGAGGGTCACCACTTAGGACAAAGTCCTAAGCCAGGTGCTCCTGGGACAGCAGGCTTGGCCACAGCATGCTGCAGCTCAGCTCTTCTCTCCTCTCTTCCTCCTTTCCCTCAAACCAAAAGCTTTTCCTCCCTGAGAAAACTTGATCAAGTTCCTGGAGACAGCTTTCTTTTCACAGTTGTCAGAAACTCTGCATCTTCACCTTCCTGATCTTAGTACCTGGTCTCCTCATAGGATGTGGGTTTACATCACTCCTAACCTCAGCTGCAAGTTGCTGCTGAAAGGAGCAATGCCATCCCCATGAGGCAAGGGCTCTCCTGACATTAAATCAGGATGATCCAGCCCCTGAACTCACTGGCCAAGTTGATGAGCTGATGGAGAATCTGCACATCTGAAACTGTCTGTTTTCTATGAGGTGGAACAACTCAACCTACCTCACCCTACAGCCACACAACCACTAGGATCTGCTGCTCAGCAAGGAGGTGGCACGAACATAACATGTATGCAGCAGAGCTGCACAGGCTTAGATGTTACTGCCCCTAGGATTTACATCGCATATGATAGTAGAGACTACACTAATACAACCTGTATCTCTCAATAATGAAAATGGAGCACATTAAGGAGCCGGCACTGAACTCCTGTACTGCAGAGGACAATTAATTTAGTCCATGGATGTGAGTGAAAGCCAGGACCAACCTAAGAAAGAACGGCTGCTCTGGGAGTGGCAGCAGACTGCCTTTCTTTGGAGACCTTTTAACTCCCCCCAACGTAACTTTTCATTGGCAATACAATAAATACACCCAGGAGATCCTGGAATTACAGCATATGTTTGAGACAGAGGGTGTACGCACAGCCTCTCCTGTGACTCCAGGCTGTTCCTGCACGCTTGGTACATCCAGGAAGAGCTGGCCCAGCTGCAGAGGCACAGCAGTCTGACACACAGTAAGAGCTCTACCAAGAACAGCTAAAGCAAGAGATCATATTCGCCTTTCTTACAGAAGAGTTAGACCGTCTCTTTTTTATTTATAGACCACCCCCAGCAGACTGCACATCAGCACGATTCTGTGGCACTGCTCTTCCAAAGTGCTGCTCCTCCAGACAGATGTTGTTGTGAAGGCTGTGTGTGGCAGGAACCACACCTCATCGCCCTCGTAGAGGATCTAGATGCTTTTGTGGCTTTGTGAGCTGTGCCAGAACCCAGCGGGAGGCTCTCTGCAACTCCTGCAAGGGCAGCACTTAGAGGAACCAAGCATGGGGCCATTCTATAACAGGGACTTTGGGGACTTTACACAATGGCAAAGGGACATGTGGTCACACCATGGGATGGTACTTCTAGGCAGGGCTCTCCCCTCTCGAAGCACAGGCCAGTGGTAGGCCCGGGAAACTCGGGTGCCAAAAAAGCAAGGGTGTCAATTTGCAGAGGTCTGGCCAACAGCAAACGCCCTAAGACGTGTGAAGGGTGATCCCACCACGTGAGATCCCACCGTGGTGAGATCTTCCCACCCAGCAGGATTTCAGCAGTGCAAGTGAGCCCATTACGCTGCAAGAATGTTCATTAATAGTGATAGAGAATACGCCGTTGTTTCTGTACGAAATCCACCCCTTAGAAAGAATTAAATTTGTGACTGGCCTGTCCATCCTTGTACCAGCTGATGGCAGCAGCAGGAATGGCATGAGCTTCACACTCCAGGGTAAGGCTGTGGTTTACTTTGATCTTCACTTCTTTAGGGGAGAGACCCACCCCTGAGGTATCTCCTTTGTTAATGGTGGGTGGAACTGCACAAAAACAAAGGGAGCGAGAGGGAACTTTTGTGACCAACTGTCTTACACAGCATTTCAAAATTAACTGTACAAAGGGAAAGCCTGCATGATAACCTCAGGGAAAGCAAGTGCGTTCTCCCTATAATCTGCCTTTTCCCCATAGATGAATTTTTGGTTTTATATATGTATGTTAAACTACTTTTAGTATATGTATTATATATAAAAATATATAAAACTGTGTTTAACAGTTTTAGACATGCAAACCTGACTGTAGCCTTACCTAGCTATAGCACTTGATCATGTGTTTGGCCTGAATTCTATAAAATGGAGTGTACTGCAGTCATTAAAAAGCAGCTTAATGGAAACTAATATTCTCAGAAACATATGTTTGAACTGAAGTCCACACTCAGAGTAGCTGGTCAAAACTCAACATTTCCATTCCATTGAAATAGTAGTGTTGCAAAATCTCATTTCCTTCTGAATCAGAATAAAAACAAAACATTTGAAAATTCTTAACCTACCCCCCACCCTGGTCTCATAATATCTTTTAAATTATTTAAAATGCTTTCAAAGCATTTTCCGTTCTTTTTTTCAATGGGAAATTTTAAAATCTCCCTAATGCTTACAGTACCCTAATAACTGTCAGCTGCAGTGGCATTTGGGGGTGGGAGGGCTTTATGTTGCTGCATAGCCATACTTCAGTAATGAACTCTTTTGTCACGTTCTCATTATTCCGAATCCAATGGGGCCTTATTAGGGACCTAGTGTAATTAAAATAACAGCACGGTCACTGTGAGGGAGCAAATCAAACTCCAATTCACACTAGGAAATTTTAAAAAAAGATGAAAAATCATGCTTGACTGAGCCCATAATGAAGAGTTTGAGCAATAAAGTAGAGTATTAGACACAGATGTTCAAAGGACAATGTGCTGACAGGAAGGACTGAATGGGAAAGCTTTTGTGCATATGGCATTTTATGGAAGCATATAAAAATAGTATCCTCCTGTTTTACCTTACTCAAGAAAGGTTCTCATTACATGTTAAAGGCACCCTCCCCTCCGTTTTTCTAAAATAGTTTCTTTGCTCACGAGATTCTCTGCTCACATACCCCATTGTGCTGCACTCATCTGATCATTACCAAAAAAGCATTTCAGAAGAAACTGGAGTTCAGCATTTCTTAAATGTCCTCCCCTGCGTGGTACAAAGATTTTTAGCCCAACAGCAGCATTTGTATAAGATGCAACAGCAAACTTTGCTAGTCCCTCTCCTCAAGCAATGCCATGAGCTGATGCTGATGGTTGCTAAACAAAGCTACTAACAGAAATTCTTGTATTCACCAGACGGGTAACACTGCGAAGGGGAAAAAATGGAAGAACGAAAAAAAAAAAAGAAAAAGAAAGTGGAAGTGTTTCCGTACTGTAGACTTTCATTTCATAGTGTTTCAAAGTTTCTCCAGCCTCATTTGTGGCTATACAGGTGTATCTTCCAGCGTTGTCCTCCTGTGCATTTAGAATCTGCAGGGTTCGACCGCCTGCCAAAAGACATCACTTTTTAATCATCCACATTATACTCTCACTTCCCAATTATTTAAATAGTTTCTGCAGTATATTTTCAACACTTTGGTCCAAATCATGCCCTTAGATGAGCATGAAAAACTGGCTGCTTACTACTGTGTACACTGTGTAATAAATGAGTGCCTCATTTGGGGGAGTGCTTTAGATCACAGCTCCTGTTGCCTACAGATTCTTGGGAAGTGTGTTACCATAGTGCTGTATTGGAAATGTCTTGGAAGATAAGTCCTTCCTAAAGAAAAGGACTCGGGGGTACTGATGGACAAGAGTCTCAACATGAGCCGTCAGTGTGCACTTGCAGCCCAGAAAGCCAACTGTATCCTGGGCTGCACCAAGAGCAGCGTGGCCAGCAGGGTGAGGGAGGGGATTCTGCCCCTCTACTCCACTCTCCTGAGACCCCACCTGGAGCACTGCCTCCAGCTCTGGAGCCCCTGCTACAAGAAAGATATGAATGTGTCCAGAGAAGGGCCACGAGGAGGATCCGAGGGCTGGAGCACCTCTCCTGTGAAGGCAGACTGAGAGAGTTGGGGTTGTTCAGTCTGGAGAAAAGAAGGCTCCAAGGAGACCTTGTTGTGGCCGACCAGCATCTTAAGCAGGCCTACGAGAAAGCTGGGGAGGGAGTTTTTAGGATGTCAGGTAATGGTAGGAGTAGGGGAATGGATTAAAACTACAAATGGGTCGATTCAGAAGAGACGTTGGGAAGAAGTTCTTCACCATGAGGGTGGTGAGACACTGGAACAGGTTGCCCAGGGAGGTGGTGGGAGCCCCATCCCTGGAAATTTTTAAGGCCAGTCTGGATGGGGCTCTGAGCAACCTGGGCTGGTGGGTTGATGATCTTTAAGGTCCCTTCCAACCCTGACAGGTCTATGATTCTATATTTAGATAGGAAAGCGTGATGTAGGGTTCCACACTTCATTCACAGACAAAGGGAAAGGAGGCCTGAGCAGTAAGACTAAGCCAAAAGAGTCTATTCAGCACGCAGGGGTGGGTGTGAGTCTCTGAACTGCCTTTCTCTTTCAGTGCAGTACTTCATACGAAAGTGGCCCTTCACTCCCTCTGGAAAATAGACAGAAGCAACAGCCACAATGTGAGAAGCGTTAAAATGAATGATTTAAGAATTCAGGTGGCCTCCACAACTCTGACATCCATTAATTTCCTTCCCATAGTATCCTGTTTATTTATGATTTATATTGTCTGCATTCTGAGAGATGAGGCACTATTTAATTTGGCTGCAGCTCTTTTCAGACTTCACTTCTAGAAATTGTCCCCCTGTGCAGTGATTTAGTTCCTCACTATCAATATCAACTCACTCTTTCTCTGAACATTTGCAGTTAACAATGCTAAAGTACTTGTTTATTTGCTTAACTTCAGTGTTCCCAGTGAAGCTTGCTCCTGTTTTCCACCACCACAGATGTGCTAGGTAAGAGTTAGTGCACAAATTAAAAATGGCAAATTACTAACGACCAAGAAAAATGCCACCACATTCTTTTTACTAACATTGTTATTTATATCTCTCACCATTTAATTTCCACACTAAATTTCAACTTATTTACATTCATTATTCACTCCAATTAATTTGTTTGCCATCATTTAGCTTTACAGAACAAAAGAATGCAAATAAAATACAAGCACTTAGAAAATATTGGAATGGGGAGTGCTGCAAAAGTACAAATATTGCACTTAGTAGAAATATATCCTTTGAGTTTTCAAAAAAATCTGTAACAGGCAAATAAACAATGAAAGAATAAAGCGTTATTTCTCAATAACGACAAAAAATTTACCTGGCAAAATGCGGGTGTTTCTGTTTGATTCTAAAGGATTACCATCTTTCAGCCAGGTGATTGTAGCTGGAGGATAGGAGTAAGCCTCACAAACCAGTGATGTTGGGCTGTTGAGGATGACAGTGACATCTTCAGCATTCCCCTGGCTGTCTGCACCCACAATGGTTGGAGACACTAGAAACAACAAAAATCATTAATTAGAGGAAGGACGTCTATGAGAAGCCAATTTTCTGTTCCCTGTTCAGTCTAGGAAGCTGGTTGCAGCCTTAAGTAGCTGGGAGGCATCCACAGAATCACAGACTGGCAGGGGTTGGCAGGGCCCTCTGGAGATGCCCCAGTCCCAGCCCCGGCCAGAGCAGGGGCACCCAGAGCAGGGGGCACAGGAACGCCTCCAGGCGGGTTTGGGATGTCTCCAGAGATGGAGACTCCCCCACCTCCCTGGGCAGCCTGGGCCAGGGCTCTGCCACCCTCAAGGGAAAGAAGTTCCTCCTCATGTTGAGATGGGACTTCCCATGGTCAAGTTTGTGGCCGTTCCCCCTTGTCCTGTCCCTGGGCACCAACGGAAAGAGCCTGGCCCCATCCTCCCACAAGGCTGCACCAGGCTGGCAGAAGACTGAAAGCCAGCAGCAGGCAAACATTCATGGTTTTATGTTTTGTCCTTAGGTCAACAGCCAGGCCGTGCTGGTGGAATCCCTCCGCCCCCAGCCTTTGTCACACACAGGTCACCAGGAAGCCAGCCACCACTTCTTGCGCAGCAGCTGGCAGACCCACCGCTTGATGATTCCTGTGAGCAGCAGATTGGTAGGAGGCAGGAGCCTAGGAAATGAGGATGTGGAAAACAAACTTGCCATTGTTTGCATTTGGTTATGCAATAACCGTAATGAAAAAAAAAAAAAAGAGAACCGCAGATGGTTTCAGCTTTTATGAAGAGATCACAATCTGAAATGCTCTTCAGATAACTCCTTCCTTGGATCACAATAAGCCCATGTACTGTCCTGCTCATTCCACACAATCTCCTGTTAGAGTTCTGCATTTTCTAGCTCTATATTGTCTTAAGCACAGAACTGCTGTTTCTATTGAACTACTACTATTTATCACTTACTAAGCTATAAAATTTTAATTGTAGACAGGCAGCTTATGCATTGCTGTAATTGAAGTACCACAAAATTCCAATGTGATTATCTGTTTTTTCCTGAGATGAACATTTTCTCTGCAGGAGCCAGCCCAGCTGCCTTACCAAGTACATTAAGACTGTAACTTTTGCTCTTATCTCCAGCTGTATTGGATGCAATACACGTGTATCTCCCTGTGTCAGTGACTTGAGCGCTGTTTATTTGCAGGAAACGCCCACTGGACAGAAACTTGTGATCTTCATCCTCAGTTAGAGATTGCCCGTTCTTTATCCAGGTGATCTGTGGTACAGGGTTCCCTAATGGAGTAAATAAAATTGCAGATATTAGCTGTTGCATAGTCTCTAGGATATGCCAAGATTTCTGAAAAACACAAAAATACAGTTTCAGACGCCTGTTTAAAACACATCCTTTTCCTTTAGGGAGACGTTTTGGACTACGTATTCTAAAGTATTTGAACCTCCTGAAGTAATATAGACCTCCTCTTAAATTCCACAGGCCTTTAGAGAAGAAATATCACAGCAACTATCCTCTTGGTTACATTTTATACCATCTTTATGAGAAGGAGCGCTTAGTCCTGCTATAAGCACCACAGTTAAATCTAAATTTAAAAATTCCACTGAACTGAAAATTCCATTAGAAATACTCTATTCAGAACCAATGATGATCGACACTATGAGTTTGATCAGCAAAGATAAGAAATATTGTATCCTTTTACCTATTGCTTCACATGTTAGGGTAACTCTGTGCTTCTCTTTCACTTTCACATCTTCCAATTTATTTTCACCCACAATCCTTGGAGGCACTGCAAACAGACAAGAAGACAACATCAGCAAGTATTGCTTGCAACCGATTTTCATACAACAAAGACTCACTCAGGCTATACCTGAGTGCATGCTTCCCTTAATCACATCAATCTACGAATGACTCACATCTACCAGAAACAGGTCCAGATGTGAGACGCTGCAGAGTTAACCTGCCTGGACAACAGATACGCACTCTTCTGCGCCCCTTCACCATGCACGTCCACACAGCAGGCAAGAGGGGACCACAGACCCATAAAGTACTCACCTCACTTCGTCTGCCGAGCTAGGGAGATACTCAGGGTGCTGAGGAGTGTGGTCTGTAGGGTAGTATTTCTGATTATGGTCAGCAGGGCAACGGTGATGACCATTAGTTAGGGGGGCCAGGTTTGATTTCATACACCAGCAGGTTTTAGAAGTTTATAAACAAGTTCTATCACCCATATTTATCTGAAAGTGATTTATTTGTTCAAAGCCATGTGCTTAAGTTTAAGAGTTGTTTATTTTCCAACACTAATTGAAAGCATCTATCTAGACCACTAGGGAAAGAACTGATTTATTTTTAAAAAAAAAAAAAAAAGTCAGCTTGTCTATTGACATACCATATGGGGTTTTTATCCCTTACCAGCATGCTCAAAGCAATACAATAGCTTACTAACAAATGGATGCTGTGCAAAGGCAGACGTGTGTTTTATGCAAATACAGCTAATTCCATACAGGCAGATGAACAAACTATATAGGTCTAAAGGCACCTAGCTGTGGCCCAAACTATGTTTCACTAGGAAAAAAGAAGATAAAACCTTACCCTTGAAATACCTTCCTACACCCAAACAGCCAGCTCAACAGAAGCAAACTCTTACTGTATGGCTGACCACCAAATAATCTTGGCCAACAGGACTGCACAGACTCGTGTGCTATGGGATGAGGGAGGCCAGGTTATGAATGTGTCGGTGATTAGCTGTGGTGGTGAAGAGCTCTGATCAACTATGTCTTTCAAAGTAGAGGCATTTGTAGATTCAGGCCAAAAGAAAATGGCACTACAAATCAAAGTAGGCATGGAGTATAACAAGGTGAAAAGGAGACCTATAGTTAAAAGACAGAAATCTAATCTGCTAGAGATTTTGGAAAGTTTTGTAACAAAGCTGTCGGTCTAGGGAGCCAGATACCACACTTTAATAATCCTACAAAATTCCAACTTTCAGCCTATATAGAAGGCCTAAAGAGAGAAGTAAAATCTGTTCAGCAGCTTATTTGTGATCTGCCACTACATTGGAAGCAAAAGTTTTATAAAAATTAGAATAATGGTAATACGCAGAATTCATTGTTAACAGATAAAAATAATGTTACATCAAATTTTTTATACTAATGAAGGGTATAAACTAGAGTGAAGAAGATAACAAAAATAAATTAAGAGATGCTTGCATCTCACTTGACTGGAATGACAGACATACTACTTCAGCGTGGTGGCTAAAAGTTGGCTTCCGAACAGGGCACATGGTGAGATGCGGGTTACAGAACTGAGCATGCAGGAAGACGTGGCCAGTACTGGCGCCCTCACCAACTTGTGATGCCGTTATGATCAAATTTCCTACTGTGACTGTACAAGCAATCCAAACCAGACTTTTGTATGGGTTCTCGTGTCCAAATGCAATGACACAAAGACACATCAACTAGCTAAGGAATTAGATGGGGGAAATATAACCTAAAATCATAAACTTTTAAGTCAGGCCAAAAGTTACTATTCATAAACAAGCAGAGCAACTCATCGCTTTGGCCCCAAAATAATACAGTAAGATGTCAACACATATTAATTTCAGAAGTATGACAAAGCCACACAAAACATTTTGCAAATATATAAATATTATGCTTATTACACCAAGCTCTCCATGCAAAGCGGTTCGCCTCTTGTAACTCCTACACCAATTCAAAGAAACACTGGGATGTCTCTCTATAGTTCCTATTTACAGCCAGCTGGTGAATATTCCGTGTCGCTATCAGGCCACATTCCAGTAACTTTCCTCCAGAAAGACAAAGAAATTACTGGGGGGAGGGAAAAGAAGACTGAACAATGGAATTTTCCACTTAGCCCACTTGCACTGAGCATTTTCCTTCAAGGCAAACAAAGCCTATGCAATAGAGATTCCCAGAACCCTCAAGAACACCCTGCTAATAAAACCCTCCAAAGAAAACAGTAAAACAATGAATGCTTTTCAGTGTTTATCCATCTCTTCCATTCTACCAGACTTACACGTCCATGAGCTCATCAAATAAACACGAACTGACATGAATGTGAGTTATCATTTACAGGCTTCAGCCTAAGTCAGCTGAAGGAAGGGAAGCCGGTAGCCCTCAGCACCTCAGAGAAAAGAAGATTACAGGAAAAATATATACAGTAATGCTGTAAGACAACCTGCATCAGGCCGGGTAATTATTGATAAAAATAACAAATAGTTACTAAACCAAAAAGTAGTATTTTCTGGGAAAAACGCCATTTTTAAAAAATAAGTAACGTGACTAAATTACACATTAATGGCTCCAAATAGCCATCTAAAGAGCCTGCTGGACCAGTCCCTGTCTAAATACGTTACTAGGATCACCCACTACCACACTTGGTATGCATCCTTTACAATACCAAAGGCTTTACTGACTTAAGGTTTCCAGCAGATCAGAGATCTCTATTTTACAAAAACAAAGTCCAGCTCCAGCATTTAATTTCCCTGTTGGTTTTGGCTTTGCTTTCACACCTTTGCTGCAACAGATTATTACCACCACACCACTCAGCTATACATATTATACCCAGTGATGCACAGTACGCTGGGTTTAATTTGGAAGTATTATCATATGGGGTTGCATCTTTTTGCATTTAAGCATTAGATGCAACAGATTCATGGGAATTTCGTGTGGTTTCCCTGGGTCATAGTTTTCTTTTGACTCAAACCAGCTTAAATTTAGGCTGATGCCAAAAGAAATAGCACTATTGCCCTGACCACTCACTCTTGTCATCTTCCTTTCACCAGTACTGGCATTTACAGGCTGTGTGGGGAACCAGCAGGGAACTGATCGGGCAGAAAACTAACCTGATGAGGAAAAGGCAAAAACCCCACCTTTTTAGATCATCTATAAACTGATTCACCTTGTTCATCACGCCCAAGGGAGAGTGAAGCTATGAGCAACAGGAAAGAGGAGAGAGAGTGGGAGTCCGGCTGCCAGCATCCCCCCGACTTTTATCCTGAAGCCAGTTACAATGGCCTCATTCCTTTTCAGAAAAGAAACAAGTAAACACAAAACAGAAGTAGCTGCCCGGTATTCCAAATTATGCCTGCAGAATCTTCATTTTAGATGCTAAACAAACAGCAGATTCACACGTAGAAGTAACTTCTCTTTAAAATCTGATTTTCTGACCACGTTATCAAATGCACGTCTTTTTTTTTGCCCCAAGGACATATGTTTTGGCTGAGTAATTTTTAAAATACTGTCAAAGTATACAGTAGACCCTCTTTTCTGCTACTGTAAGAAAAAACATCACGTACATACCTAATACAGAAAGCTCAAAGTCCTTCCTCACCTCTCCTGCGGCATTGGTGACTACACAAGAATACTGACCCTCGTCAGCTACACCCGTGTGTGTCAGACGGAGCGTCCTGCCCCCTGAGGAGAAAGCCAAAAAAAGTGCAATTGTTAAAGTCCTGCCCCAACCAAGATGCTCCCAAATTGTCTGTGCTAACTCTCAATTTTTTGTATCTTTTTGTCAAATTTACAGCTGTAAATTTTTTTAATGCGATCTACTTTTTTAATGTGCTTTGTTTTGCTGCACAAACAGTAAGAGAAAGTGACCTTACTCCTACTCCCACCATTTCCGTATCGCTGCTCAGGCCCTCAGCTCCTCAGTGCTTTTAGATCTGCACTTAACATTGATCATAGCATTCTTCCCAGTCAGAAACTTCCAAACTACCCTCACACATCTTTTTTTCTTCCAGAAATTACATTTAAGTGAACTTTGAGGCATCCAGGAATTTTCTAAGAATTTCTGGAGGAAGTTAGAGACCAAACGGAACAATCAGCAAGAACTTGGAGACATATCTGTAGAGTTTGTGTAGAGAAAACAGAAGCTGCTCCACACAGGTCACTCAAACTACACGCAGGGGTACAGCGCACACATAACTCATTGATCAGCATGAGCCCACGTCATCCACTTTGTCATTACTGGGATATATCCCAGAAACTTGTGCTCCCGGTCATGCCCTTGGAAGGAAGAAACTGTTGACCTGGAGGGAGTTACAGTGAGACCAGGGCAGGCTCAGTTCTTGGCCTGATCCCTTCACCATCCACACCCTGAACAAAGCCATGTAAGACGCGCAATGAAATCGCTATCTGCCTGCAGGAGACCGACCTTCTCTGGTGTCACATACCACAGCACACCCAGGGCTGCTGCGGCAGGAGATGGTTTTCCACATTCAGCAAAACTTAATAAAAGCTCTTCTCTTTCCTAAAGCTAGCCTGCAGCTTAGCGCATGGGCTGCAAGGAAAGCAGAGGTAGTGTGGTGGGATTTTTTTCCCTTTTTTTTCTAAAGAATATGTAGGAAGCATCACCAAAAGGAAACATCAGCATGTATCTGAATTAACAGATTAAAAATTGCCAGTAGCGTGTCCACACACTTAAATAATCTGCAATGCCAAGTATGTTTTCAATTAACAGAACCAAATCTTGCTTTGGCAAAATATTTTACCTCTGAAATTAGTTGAAGAGGGGGATTTTTTGTTGTTGTTGATTTTTGTTGTTTACATCTTTACAAGCACAAATAAAATTCCAAATGCCATGTTGGTTACAGTTCACTACCACTATGTGCAGCTTTCTGAAGAACCACACAAAAGCACAAAATTTGCTGGAAAACAAAGCACTGAGTTCTGGCCTGTTTCCCCACTCCCACTGCAGCTAATATTTGGAGACAATAAACATCTTTTTGTCTCACCCTTCCTGACTTCACTCCAGGTGGTGATACGAGTGTGGGTGTAGAAATCAACAGACAGAACAGAAACAGTCAAGCCCAGAAGAAATTATTTTTGTTGATGGCAATTTGCACAAAAAGGAATGCACACCAACACAGATAGCCAGATTTATACCAGATAATAATCAGACACCCACTCCTTTTTCCATGCGCCACACGTAAAAATGGGAAAGCAGAAGACAGGACTACCTAGAATGTTAAAAGCTACACTGATGAAAAAAATCCTGACAAAATCCAGCTTCAAATCCAGTCTCAGCTGAGCTTCTAAACACCTTCCAGTTCCTTTACCTGCCTGATAGTTCTCCTCTGTTCATGCTATAGGATTGCTTGGCTTTGCATGGTGGCTACACTGGAGTGTTTGAAACTTCATCAACACTTATTTTCATGAAATTTCTAGCTGCGAGTGGCAAACCCAAGATGAAAGAAACATCTCAGTCATCATCTGAACTAGTTCTTTATAGGTTACTCCAGCTTGAAAACTGAGACCCCTGATGAATCGGATCTGTTTCTCTGCTTCCCTGTCCTAAGTTTCTTCCGATCCCTTGGACTAGTCTTCTTGCTAATGCAGTGTTTTGTGCTGTCTTTGCCTGATTGTCTAATCCCATCTTTTATGAGATGATGATATTCTGAAGATCAGATTCAGTTAGCCCCAAAGCTAGGAATTATTTACATCATTAATTTCTGAAGCTCATGAACAGGTTTCCCTTTGTTTTTATACGCAGACTCACAGAAATGTCATGTTCTGTTTACTGCCATATGTATACCTTCTCTCAAAGGTTTTTCATCTTTAAAGGGTAAAATAATTGTGCAGAGGAAGTGGCAGAGAACACTAATCAAATGAGAAAGCTAATGCAGTACATGACGGCACCGACAAAGCAAGATGTTACCATCTGACGTATTTCTGGAAATAAGCTTTGGACTAACAAACACTAACAGCCAGAATTACGGCTTATTCCATGTCACAGACCAAACAGTTAACACGTGTTTGGCCCATATACATACACTTTGGTAGCAACTTTAAGTTTATGTTAGCTATTCACCAGGCACTCCAGCCAATCTGACCCCATTTACTGAAAAGCTTGGCATCAAATAACAGTTTCTCTTCTTTCCTTGTCTTTACAGGTTATCAAACCAAGCCTTCTTTCACTGCACTAAAGGTGCAGAGGGCTCTTCACCCCCTTCCTTTTTATTTTTTAAAAAAACCCACACTCTATGGCTTTTTTTACCTGAAAGGATTCGCATTGAGTTGTTCAAAGTGACAGGCCATCCGTTCTTGAGCCATGTTATTGATGGCAAGGGAATTCCTGAAGCTTCACAAACCAGAGAGATGGGATTCTTCTCCACAATGCTGATGTTTTCAGGCATCTGCAGGTAACCAGCAATACTTGGGGGAACTACAGAAAAGAGTAAAGAAAAGCCATACTTTAGAAAACAAAAATTAATTTTGCTCTCAAAACATTCTGTCATCCAAATAATAATTGTCTGAAGCTAAGATAAGCTTGGCAAGTGAAGAGCTACAAAACTGAGACATTTAATACCATATAGAATCAGAATTGTTCAGGTTGGAAAAGATCCTTGGGATCATCAAGTCCAACCGTCAACCTACAAAGTTCTCCCCTACACCACATCTAAACAACTCTGAAAGACATTCAGGGATGGTGACTCCACCACCTCCCTGGGCAGCCTATTCCAGTGTCTGACCACTCGTTCTGGGAAGAATTTTTTCTAGTGTTCAGTCTAAACCTACCCTGTTGCAGCTTGAAGCCATTCCCTCTTGTTCTATCGCTAATTACCTGTGAGAAGAGACCAGCACCAACCTCTCTACAATGTCCTTTCAAGTAGTTGTAGAGAGCGATGAGGTCTCCCCTCAGCCTCCTCTTTCTCAAACTAAACAGCTCCTTCAGTCGCTCTTCGTAAGATTCATTCTCCAGGCCCTTCACCAGCTCCGTTGTCCTCCTCTGCGCTCGCTCCAGCACCTCGAAGTCTCTCTTGTATTGAGGTGCCCAAAACTGGACACAATACTCAAGGTGTGGCTGCACCGGTGCTGAGTACAGGGGGACAATCACCTCCCTGCTAATGACAATTTCTTACGTGTAATGGCATGGAAATATTAAAATTAAATTCTATTACCTTTATTTTATGGCTTAAGATCCCTAGCGAATAACAGTTTATAGCAGTTCTGTCCATTCTACGCTAATTATAATTTCCAGTATCTAATGAAACACTAGGGAAAATCCTAACACTGACAGAATTACATGGTTTTTTCTAATGGAAAGAACAACCCCCTATTAAAATAACTAACAGAAATTTATTTTTAGCTTTTCTTTGCTACAAGCAAGAATATTTCCACTGCAGTTCTGCAGTTCATACTTTAGAAAATAAAGCCTGGCGTCAAGAATTGACCAACATCCTCTAACACTCTGAGTAGCCTGAGGAGGTTTAAAGTTTCTTTTTACTACCCAGAAGTCTGGTAATACAGTACAGCAAACATTAGAAATAAAAAAATGCATAAATAAAACTAATAAATAATTTAAGCCTCTCATTTTTAATCATGAGAACTCCTGTGTTTACTTGCACAGTAAACCATCAATGTTGTGTACCATGAAGCATAAAAAAGCATAACAAGAATTACAGTGGCTGTAAGATAACATGATGTTCCAATCAATTCCACCAAGTCAAATTATAGAGATGAATTATATTTGGAGGTGCCATCTTTAAATTCTTCTAATTGAGCAAGATGAGAGAACTTGGTAATTAGGTATTTGAGATACTGGCTATCCTCAGGTAACTGTCCTCCAGTAATGGCCACAAGCAGGGTGGTCTCAGTTGAACCTTGATTTCGATCTCCCACCATGACACCCACCTCCGTATTGTATAAAATTATACCATATCTTGTTTTTCTCCTCTTGGAAGATGGAGCAACTCGGAGTGGATTGATATTAACGGGGATAGAGGTAAGATTTTTAAATGTTCAGGAGTTATAAAATTGGATTTGGATTTTTGTAACACTGCAGTTGAAACTGCCTCACTGATCTGCACCTGAACCTGCCTCACATGTACAGCCTGCAATAGATACACATGGCGCATTCAGCCACACAACTATTTCTTGGGTGTCCTTTGGTGAATTTAAGGGTCTGATTTGTTTCTGTTATGCCTGCCCTCTTTTGCACACACTCACCGTGAACATTTAAATCATATTTTCTGTCAGACAGCCCTGCCACGTTGGCAGCAACACAGACATAGCGGCCAGTGTCGGACACTTGGGCGTTTTTCAGTTGAAGAAAGTGGCCATCCTGAAGTATTGCTATGTCCCTTCCACTGACCAGCGGACGGCCATCCTTCATCCACGTGATTGCAGGTTCTGGAATGCCCTGTACCTTGCACTCCAAAGTAATTGCATTTCCTTGGATGACAACCACTTCTGATGGGTGGCTACCACTGTTTAATATAGTCGGTCGAACTACGAAAGAAAAAGAAACACAGTTTAGAAGACAACTGGCAGCTACATTTCAGGATCTTCACCCGGTTCTGAACCGAGCAACAACCAAGTTCACCAGATCAGTATTTTGTGGGTTACTGCTGGCAAATCAGTTTGGGGCACTCTGCAATCCCTACCATTTTCCACAAGGCTGAGAAAAGACAAATTACCTCACCCAAAAGTAAAAATGTTTTTTAAAATGTAACTTACAGGCAATTTTTAAAATGCAAACAGGGAAAAAAGATTAAAAAAGAAATACAGAATTTGCAGTAACACTGGAAAATCTAAGTTCGATGAGTTGTCATCACTACGACAGTCTGGTGACAAGACTAACCAGAGGGGTTACATCCTCATAATCATCTGTGGTCAAATGCACTTTCAACAGATACATGCAATGACTTGGACAAGTTCAAAGTCCAAAGAGTCAAAGTTTTATTTACTTAACTTTCTCCTTGGAGTACCCTGAAATTGTCCTATAGCTAGAAACTACTCCCTGAAAATCCTACAGCTTAACGTCACTGTGCTGATACCACTTCCCTAACATAACTATTTCAGAACGGGTAAATATGAATAAAACTTTTCACGGTAACTTACTGTATACTTGCAAACTGTATTCTTTCTTTGCACTTCCAGCTACATTTGAAGCAATACAAGTGTAAGATGCAGCATCAGACTTTTCAGCGATTGAAATCTGTAGCTGTCTGCCTCCAGATAATATCCGCACCCTTCCTGAAAGCTCAGCCACCAGTGGAGAGCCTGCAAGAGACATTCTTCAGATAAAACCACAGAAAATGGTAATGAGCTTGCTCACATGGTGTACAGTCCACCGACTCATTTAAAAATTACTGAGCTAGACAATGGTCCATTTTCTAATTGCTCTGTTTTCCCAGACATCAGAAACCTCACACACGCAGATTCTGAGGACTTCCCATTGCCAACTTCACAACATACAGCAACCTGAGCTAAAGCCCAGCAACTCTCACCACACTCGCATCCATCCAGAAAGTCTGGGACACTTCCACTGAGCAACAAATTCAACACTTCCCATAAGACCTGCCTCAATGGCCGGTTTATAATCACCTCACCCAGAACTGCCCGTGCCTAGAAACCTACAATTTAGTCTGCCCAGGCAGACCACCTCCGTATCGTGTGTCACACAGCACACACCTCTGCCCAGGAAAGTTTCCTTGCTGTCATTAAGAAATGTACTGGCCTTCCAGTACATTATTACAACTTATGACACAATGCCTTTCTGGCTTCCAAGAGACAAGGTTTAAAAAGAACTTGATAAACTTCATCTTCTCTAAAAATTTTATGCAGTAAAAAAAGTGTTTTGTAATTAAAATTTGCTCTTTCCACAGGCCAAAATTAATTAAGGAAGGTACAGACCACACTGTATTGTGCCTTCTAGGAAAACACAGATGAATTGGTAAGATTGATTAATAACACAAGAATTGCCATACTTGAAGAGTTCAGTATCTTACTTTGTCCAATAATCTATTTCCAACAGTGTCCATGCTTAAAAGGAGGTGTTAAACATACCTGCGTTTGTCTACTGAGTCATTAGAAAGTGTTTGTCAATGTTACTTTAACCCCTAAAGCAAAAAGGTGTGCAGACTACTCTTTGAGATATTAAGATGGGATGAGAGAAAGGTTCAGTAAGTCCCAAAAGCAATTACTGCAGTAAGATGCACTTTCACCACTTGGCAGCATGCCATGTCTGCAAATTAAAACAAAACAAAACAAAACAAAACAGAGGATATGCCTATGTTATGTGGTGGATACGCCTATGTTCAGTGGCAGATCACGGGGCAGAGACCCTCCAACTCAGCAGCACGGGACGTCACAGTGACCCACGGCACTGCCGGCTGGGACCCACAAAGAACTCCCGGTGCTGTCTCGCTGCGCCGCGGTAAATAAGCATATCGAGAGGGGTCAAGTGCTTCACTAACTGCTCATTTTTAAGCCAGCTCAGGAAATCTCTGCACTGCGCTTCTCTTGCACACCTTAAGTAATAATGATACCTAATCCAAGCACAGGTGAGTGAGAGAGAAGGGAATAATCCACTACTGTAGTTCATTTTACTCTATCAGGACTGTTTGGATATCTGCATGTTTGAACTCCTGAGAACACACTAAAATGTTTACAGGAAAAAAGAAAAATTGTCAGGTCAGAATTATGACATTTGCTTTATAAAACAGACAAGGGATCGTCACTCACCATTCTTTTTCCAGGTAAGACTGGGTGGTGGGATGCCACTAGACTCACAGATCAGGCTTATCAAGCTCCCTTCAACTACAGTCAGTTGAGAGATGTCATCTGAGCCATAAATACTCGGTGAGACTGAAAAGAAATGCCAAATAATTGCAGCATTTGAAGCAAAACATTGGCAGCCAACGGTTAAGACCCAAACGACCCTCACACAAATTTGTCCCATTATGCCTTGAAGCAATTACAAGGACTGGTTTCTCTTGCTGGCAATGCAAACCAGACCCTGGGTAGGGAGTAACATACTCACGAACGACTGCAGCTGTGCCCTCCAGCTTCTGAGCTCTGGTGCACGCACAGGCTCTAGTCCTGCCTGACTTCTGAATGGCCGTCACAGAACAAAGCCATTTCTGTCAATTACTCAACTGACTCCAACTCTAAGAGTTGTGCCTCATTCATGGCTTTCGCTCATAAACGTACAGATATCATCATTAGTTAGAAAGTGACTTTTAAAATTCAGCCCAACTTTTTTTTTTCCGTGCGGCAACACGCTGGCTCCACATCCAACGCTAAGGACCCCATCCCTTCAACTGCCCCGCTGTAGCAGGGTGCCAGCTTTGCTCTGCAGCGCTGGGACGGTAACCCACTGCAGACAAAAGGGGCCACTGTTTTCACTCTGATTCTCAAAGTCTTCAATAACTTCAATCACTAGGGATAACTGCCTTCTTGAAATGGAGGAACCATTTCTTTCTGATGAAAATAGTGTAGGTAACACTTGAAAAGAGACACAAAAAAGCAGAGGAGAACACGAGCTGGAACTGGTAAACAAAATCTCACTAGTGAATAACTTATCCAGCGCATCTTTTTATGCATGTGACAGTAGACAGCTTCTCTTTCCGACACACCAAACTCTTTATTTAGCAGCAACCAGACATATGCTTTTTAGAATGACCGACTGCAAAGGGCTTTACTGTCCTGTTCTGGCTTCAACCTTTTACTTCTCCTGCTTCTAGTAAAAAAGTTTGTGCCATTCTCTGAGGAGGTACATCTTACATTTAACACATGGGCTGGTTCCTGGAATCAGAGTTAGCTCTCAGGATCTCACCAATCCCCAGAAGGATACATTTCCTGGATTTAAAACTTAAAAATATGGCAAGCAGCACTTTTTGTCCCTGGGTGTAAACAAAGACTATAATTCTAAACACTTATCCACAGATGACTTTCACAGGGAACTTTTGGTTTCTACTACAAAGCTGCTAACTAGCAAAGAATTATCCCTCCCCTCAAAATCCTACTGAAATGGCCTCATTGCACAAAAGAACAAATCCATATCCCTCCAGCAGCAAAGGTCCCCTGCAACCCTGCAGATCTTACCCGTCTGGGGAGGGAGAGATGAAGACGATACACACAGTAAATGGGTATTTGAGTATGGGAAAAGTGCATGGTCTTGCATGGTACTACAATATCCACCTCTAATTTAAACACCAGGAATGTTTCTTTTCAATAACGACAGAATTCAGTGCTAAAAACTGTAGCTTTATCATTACAAACCCTGTGATAGAATTCTAGTTTTGTGATTTCAAAGCAAGAAATTCATTAGTAATAGCAAAAAAAGGGCACATTTCCATTTGCATATGGGAAGAAAATAATGCTGAAAAAAACCCACTCAAAACCAGTTATTAAAATAAATGTCCTAAGCCACATTCATCGTCTAGCCATAGAACAATTTTACTAGAGCTATGTTTATGATTCAGTGCTGACAACTTTGCAGAGCAAATAAAGCTAGGTAAACTAGCTTTTACTCATCTGAATTTCCATGCTCCAGCATTTAAAAAAGCGGAAAGTCGGTAGGTTACTTTAAACGGCATTAGAGTGCTCAAAGAGGAGCTATGGATACAAAACCAGTGAGTTACAGTTCTAAACTACTACCAGGCATGCAAACCCAGCCTGACAAAGGCCTACAAAGTAGCTGGTATTAATTTAGAACCAAACCAAAACAATTTGGAAAGCGTGTGCACTTTCTTGGGACTGTTAAACTACAGAAAATATAATAACATCTCCCTGCATGAACCTCCGCAATCATGTGTTTATGAACTACAGAAGATTTTAGTGTCTCACATCATGAGTTCACTCTGAGCTCCATTCCCACTCCTGGAATAAGCTTAATAAATCTTACCCCAAATATTGACATTGTAGTTCTTTTCAGTTTTCCCAGCAACATTTGTTGCTTCACAAGTGTAACGGCCAGTGTCCTGTACTTGAGCTCCTTCAATCTAGGAAGAAAACGAAAACCTGGATTTCTTCTTTTTACATTATTACACATGAAACTTGCAGAGAGAGGTTGTTCAGGTTTTAATTTTTATTTTTACATCTGTATTGCTAAATATTAATAATACAGTGTTACTCTTGCAAAATCTGTATGCAAACGCCTAGATGTCTGTGACCTCCCTCACTCCTCCCCCACTACTCCATTGCACCAGAGGGCCCAATGCTCTCCACTCTCTAACCGGTATCTAGTGCCTTCGTGGTGGGTGTACTCCGCAGAAAGCAATCGCCTCCGGAGCCTGAGCACCCAATTTACCTTCAGTACACTTCCATCTTCAGAGATGCTGAGACCTGGCTTCTTCAGCAAGGGCCGCCCATCTTTGAGCCAGGTCAGCACGGGCGGGGGAATAGCGTTGCTCCGGCAGAGCAGCTCCACTGCTTGGTTGATGAGCACGGAGACGTTTTGTTCCTCTCCCATGATGTTTGGTGGAACTACAGCAATACATCAAAACAAAGGACCTTTGGGCATTACAGACTTCCCAGAGTAAACACACTCTGGAGCTAACAGTCTTCATTTAACAAAAATTAAATGGCAGTCTTTCTCCACACTTTCTCACACACAACTTAAGTCTCCTTTATTAATTTAATTCTCCTGAATTAATTAGCACACACGAGATTATAAAATGTCCCAAAGTGGTACTCAGTAAACCAGCAATACAGTTCTCAAATGTCCTGAAAAATAACATTAACAATAAAGCTTTGTTTTTCTTGCACAGGAAGTACTAACCAGAGCAGCTGATTTCACAGTTTGGATATAATTTAGGGAAAAGTCTGGTCTCTGTGGATAAGAAATATAGTAACTGAAAAAAAATCTGTTTATCTTACTTTGTAGAATTCACAAAGGCCCAGATTCTTTACGAGTGCTGTGGAACTGAAAGTTGGAAGCTGATCCACTACTGCAGAAGGCAAATTTATTTCCATCAATTACTTTTCCTCTCAGCTAAATTAATTGAAATGTGTTCAAAAGGAAACCGAGTTTATGAAACAGAGAGTCAGACACTAAAGCATTTGTTTCTGAAGGAACGGGGTTTAAAATTAATCTAATTATGCTCATGGTAACTATGTTACCCAGACTGTTCCAACTCCTAGACTGGCTCAGCACACCGCACATTTCTAACCATCTCAGCTCCAACCGCACTCCGTGACTTCTTAATTAGATTCCCCATATGAGGCAAGTCCTAAGAGTAATATTACTTTTTGGTGACAGTCTTACTCAAGATGGCCCTGCAGCTGAGCTCAACCCTGGCCAGCTTCTAATACAACAGTAATTTTAAACACACACAACTTGTAACTAACTCTTTGAATGTCATCTAGCTAAAATAGACAGAGGTTCCAGAAAATAAAAGAGAAATAATAAATGCATCCAATGCACTTGTGTAGGTATGTATACACACACACCTGTCCTCAAACTCCAGAAGGGACCTTGGTATTCCTTGTTCTAGACATAAAATGTTCCAGCCCATGTTAACCTTGAGCTTGCTTGCCGCGCCAGAGACTGAACTGCCCCTTGCAGATGCAAAAGTAGCCATGACTCAAGTCATGAGTATCCTAACCACAGTGCATTGACAAGGAAGTCAATTCTGAAAGCCAAACTTGAAAGCAAATAGCCTGGCCAGCTGTCCCTATTCACCTTAGAAAACATCCCAACTTCTAACTTCTCTTGCAGGATTTTCCACACTTCTGCTCAGGATTGCCATAAAGCTAGAGACCGGTAGAGCCAGAACAGTTCTCTCTCCACTGACCTACTGAAAGCAGAAGCAAAACCACAAAGATTCTTCCATTCCAAAATCCTCTCTCCACATCTGGTACCATAAGATTTCTAAAACAAATGGCAGGTCAATGTTCATCCTCATTTCACTAGTGTACAAAACCACTGAGCTGTCCAAGGAAACTTAAAACTTTCTCCAGTCAAACTTCCTGGCGTTCCTCCTGGCAGCATGGCGTGCTCTTTGGTATCTGCACATCACCAACGAGCTCTAAGAATGCAATATGAGAAGGCATCTTATCCAAGTTAAAGAAAATCCGGATGAAGCTCATACAAGTTGCAAGAAGGGAGAAGGAAGGATGAATTTACACGAGTTCACTCAAAAAGATCCCGAATTAACTTATTGACATAATGTGGAAAAGTGACAAAGTACAAAAGAGGCGTATTCCCTGCTTCTTGAAAAGACAGAGTTGACTGCTTGGGCTCACTGCAGCTCAATACAGCGTCACTATTAGCAGTCAAAAAGTCACCACCATTTAGGCAGGCTTGGAAATGGAATGGAAACTGGAGAGCTGTATGGCAAACCCACATCGACTCTTTCTCGTTCAATAAAAACTGCACCTTTTTGCCCATGGGATCTACATGGTTTTTTACACAAACACAAGTTTTTTCCTATCATTGATAAATGAGCCTTTATGTATTAAACTTGTATGAAACTTGTAAATGTTTCTAAATAAATAAATGTTTAGATAAATAAATAAATGTTAAATAAATGTTAAATATTTCTAAATAAATAAAACTATGAAACTTGTAAATTCACTGTAGCAGCTACATTTCTTCAAGGATACACAGAAGAACATACTTACATACTTTAAAACACATGTACGTATGTGCATATACATATTTTTACTTACGCACGCACATAGCTCTTCATCCCTTTGCCTTCCATTATGGGTTGGAACAATTTCTATTCAATGCTGCTAAAGCTCTGGGTCACAGTGTGCTTAATTAAAGCTCCATGAACAGTTCTCATGGCCAAAAAGAAAAGAGATCTGTCAGAAAATCTCACCATAAACTCTGAGATCAATATCTCTCTGGCTCTCGCCCGCAGCATTGACTGCAACACAAGTGTATTTTCCTGTGTCACTGATCTGAGCGCTAGTCAAGGCCAAGACTCGGCCCCCGGACACAACCTGCAATACAAGCACGACACATTCAGAATACACAGCAGAGAGAACTACTAGGTTCCATTTCTAAATGAAATACTTGTTTTGCCACTGTTCCCACCATTTCTCTGTTCTTTACACTCTTCCCTGCACTCTGTCATTCTCTTTTGATTGAGACTTGCAAAAGCAGAATCCTAACTTCGTGGAAGTCCAAAGGGAGCTCCTGGCATTCCCAAGTCTTTGCAGGATTGCAGGATTTTGACATTCCTCCCTCTTACCAGTTTCAAACATTCTGTCACACCTTTTGTCTGGGCCCAGAGTTGTCCTCATAGTATACAAATTTCCCCTCTTTCAGATTATAAAATTAGTTTTCAAAAAGCAACCGTGCCCTCTCCTTTTCACTCTGAAGTATCTCCTTACATCAGCAGTCTGTCTTTTTTTCTGAATTACTATTTTATGTAGTGAGATATTACATGATCTTGAGCTCTACGGATCAATTCAGCTATGAATATGGTCCAATTTCCTCTTCTTGCCAGTAACTGAAAAATTCGTTACTGCAAACTCTTACTCAGCAAGAAATCAGTTGAAATGACCACCTTATTTCAATATATCTGTATTTTCCGCTTCACAGTAATTACTGGACCTCAAATCGCACCAATAACCCAGAGCAAAAGGCCTCATACTTTCATTCCAAATCCTCTAACTTTGTTCCATTAAACCGCACCGCCTTAAAAGTCTCCTACCACAAAAGGAAACAGCATAGACAGCAGGATTTGAACCCAGTACCTGGAGTCCATCACTAAAGCTGGAAACAGGGCTACCATCTTTTAGCCACGTCAGAATAGGTGCTGGGATGCCTCTTGCTTCACACTCCAGTCGCACCAGATTATTAACCACCACTGTCACCGTGTCACTGCTGCCAGAGATTGACGGTGGGACTGAAAAAAAAAAAAAAAGAAAACAAAGTTGAAACAGCTACATAACAGTATTAATCACAAGGAAATTAGGTTGGATGCATACTTTTGGACATTATTTCTCTTTCTGCAAGGCAGTACATTATTGGAAAGATTTCAGTGCTACTTCTACTGAACTCTTGTCGTTTATTTGCTCTGTGCCAAATCCCGCTCTTGCCTTGCAGTGACATAACATCAATGACAGCACCGTGCGCAAGGTAAGCAGGACTGGGCCCACAGCCCGGAGGACAGCTGTGAAACCCAGCAATCAGAACACAAAACCAGAAAATACTCCCGCAAATTTTTATAATATTCTATTTAGACCTTGTGAAAGGCATGAAGAGTAGTGGGGATTAAGGAAAGAAGTTTAGCATATAAACTGCATGAAGCAAATACACACACAGAGTAATAAAGAGGCCTTGGAGAGCATATGTGACCGTTTACCAGATTAGCCTGTATAACATCTGCCTGTCTGGTGATAAAAACCATCTTAACGGAACATCTCAAAACACAAGTTTTGTAGAGCTATGTTAAAAAGGGAGACAAGAAGTATTAAAAGAGGGAGATGTTTCCTTTATCAGGAGAATTAAAACAATTTTATTTGCTCCTCCCACTAATAACTCAGTAATAAAGGTTTACAGTCAGTATCAGTACAATGTCTCCCCTACAAAGAGACAAGAATGCTGTGATCTACTCACACGTATCCTTTGTGAGGAAAAAAATGTACAAAATTCTGTACTGAAAATAAGCTTCATTAAAAAATTCAGCACCCTCTAACAGCCTGTAACCCAGGCTACCCGCTCTTAGATAAATTCCAATAATAGCAGAAACAGCAGAAAAAAAGGCAACTGGGATTTTATAATCTTTTTTCCCCACACACATGCACACAGTTTCCCAGTTTCACTACAATAGCATCCATTATTCTCAAATGCCTGAAAAGGCTATAGTGATGAGAAAGAAGCGTAAAAAATTAATACAATGAAATCATACGAGTATACCAAACTGGAATTCAACCTGCTTTCTTCAGTAGGCCTGCCTAGTTTCATTTCATGGGAAGCCTGCAGTACCGAGCACTGGGTTTAATGCAAAAAAGATCTGGTAATTTCTACCATAGCTACTGCATCCACAACGCTATTAACAGCAGAAGCTGTTGAATACGACCAGTGATCGACCAACATAGCTGCTTATTCACAGTGACAACTACCACAGAGAAACCTAGAGCAGGCTTTCAGAAAATGCAGCACAACTTTCTGTACTTCAGAGTTCGCTCTCCATTAAATAGTCATTCTTGCTTCCACTATTAAGAGGGAAAGAAATTCAAGTTTTCTCTTCTCAAACTCACAAACCCTAAGTAAACTGGAAGATAAACTTGTTCATGGTAAATTGAAAAAGTACTCCATTGCAAGCCTGGCATGACGCAAGCTGAATTAAGTAGGCTCGCAGATAGGTGGTTCAGCTTGCTTTGATGCAATTAGTTCTGTCTGACACTGCATATATTCTTTTCTGGAAGGGGAAACAGTTTTATGTGTCTAAGTCAGAAAGTATTAGTTCCCTAGAAAACTCCAGACATATTAACTGAAATTCCGCCACTCATAAAAAGACACAGATAAACTTAGGAATTATTTTTCATTTTTCAGTTTGACGAGAATAATGAACTTGGCTCTAAATATTTCCCAGGAATTAATCAATGTGTGGGGTTAATTGCCTTTGACTTTGTCTTGAGCCATCAGTTTTTCCCAGTATGGTCATTAATTCCATGGAAATGTACTGCCCAACTCATTATTTGTTAATTAACATCGATAGGAACTAACATTTATAGGAACTACATTCTCTGCTTGCATTTCAGCTGGGGACACCGTGCCAAATTTGGGCCACAGTTTTGCATGGAAGACTCCCACAGAAAACCTGCTACATGCATATGCATGTATCAAAGATAAGAATTTGGATTACGGCCCCATCCAAAAGTCACTGAAATCAGTGGAAAAGCTCCAGCTTGGCTTTTGATCAGATGTCTCATGTCTGCAAACACACACACTTCCACTTCATCTTGTCAAACGCAATACATTTTTCTTTAAAACTCTTGGATTATGAAAGAGCATTTGATCTTTGTCCTTTCTTTATCTGTAGTGAGCTTTAAAGTCATCCACAGCAAAACCCAGCAATTGCAAGGCCTTCCAAATTGCTGAAAGGATAACATAAATACCATTGCCACCAATCTGGTGCCTCTGCTCATTCTTCCTAGAACTGACTTCTCCTACCACATTTTCCCAATTCAAAACATGTATTCTAATGTTGCTGAAAACAGAAGAGTGAATTTTCTTCCTGCTGACGACCTGTGCCATATCTCTTGTAGTACGATGGTGTGATAAGTGATGGTAAGCCTGCTAAGCAGACCTGAAACTTGAAAAGAGCAAAGGCAGTGCACACAGAAGTTTTATAATACTTACCATGAACCTGAAGACTGTAAAACAACTCAGCTGCTCCTGCTGTGTTGACGGCCACACACTTATAAACGCCGGTGTCAGAGATCTGAGCAGCCTCAATCTGCAGAACCTGCCCTCTGTTCAGAAAAGTAGCGCTTGCGGCACTAGTCAGTGGACGATTGTCTTTGTACCATGTGATAGCTGTGAACGAAAGATAGAAAAGTTGCCAAAAACACCCCCACTACAAACAAAGGGACCAAAATAATCTTCAAACTTTCCATCTAAGTTTTCAGATACATAACACCAACATTTACAAACCAATATCAATATTGATCACAATTAATAACGATAAGAAGTAACATAAAAATGAGGAAATCTGTAACATTTGTGCAAAATACTGACCATGACGAGAGAATTCACTAGCAAATTTGACATTATCATCCATGCATGCCACGTATTCATGAAAAAAATGATCTGAAGTTAAAAAAGTATCACTCAAAGCACACTTACAGAGGATTCACACCAAGGCCAACAGCAGCTATTTAAAAATATGCAATAATATGATATGTATGCTTTTTTCACTTTTTACCCTAAAGTATTGCTACATTAAACTGAACCACCTAGGAAAGTTTACAGAATCAAAATGCAACCAACCAAATCAGAGTTCAACTGGCAGGTTGAAAAACTGAAAATAAAGCCCAGAAAACTGGCATTACTCCAGAAGGCACTTCACTATTCAGTCCGATGAAACTGCTCCTCACTGAATCGTTTGCTGTAGCACACAAGTTTTCTGTGAAAGACACACGTTCGAGACTTTTCTTATCTAATGTCATACCTTGACATTAGTATGTAGCACCACATCATACATAGAAGAGATGAACAAACTGGTTTTATTGGATAGATCATATGAACTCCAACACTTTGTTTGTCCTAAAATAACTGGCAATTTGATGAGAAAAAAGAGTGCAAAATGGATATAAAATCCTTATGTTTTCATACTTTTATATAACATATAGTGAAACATAAGAAACATAAGTTTCATAATATATTTTATTTATACCCTCAATAATTTCAAATTTTGTTTTAGACAGGTATAAATGACTCTATAAAACATTTTGCTGAGAATTAATTCTTTAAAGAGGTGGTGAAGGTGAGCCTGGATTCTCACCTGAAATTTAGTAACACCTTTCTTCTGCAAATGTAATTATCGTCAGCACAAGAACAAATTGCTATACCAGATATAGCGATATTAGTCATACACTATCCCCAAGTTTTGCTGTACTATATTTAATAACCAAAATTATTCTCATATTGAAACAGTATTTTTATATCCCATCAGAAGAAGGCGGGAATAAAAAACACACACTGAAAAAAAGAAGGAAATAAATTTTATCTGCATTTTCCTTAAAAAAAAAAGGGGGAGGGGGGGGAATTATAATTCCACAAAATGTGAGGAAAATAAAACACAAAGATATACATGGCCTAGTTTTCAAAGGTTAGAACAGAAGGAGAACTCACAAATTCATTACTATAATTTATCATCGGGGCAAGCCACAGAAAACACTCTATACACAGAGAATCTCTTCATTCTCACAGGCCAAGGGTCCAGACCAAACAAAGAGCCCCCTGTTAGTTTCAACAGACTTCAGATAAGGTCCTAGACACGGCCACGTTTGACAGGCAAACTCAATACACAAGGTACTGTTTTGAGTCTGCCCTATGCTATAAAATATTGATTTGACAGGGAAAAACGTGGATGCGTTTAAAGCTGATTTAGCCAAAATCTAACAGTATTCTTGTCTATGGACAGGGCTCCACTGTGCACACAAGGCAGTAGATGATCCTAGAGGTTTTCATTCATTTAAAAATGGTGGGGATTCCTGAATTCCTCAACACTTACTCCACGTCAGTTGATATATTGACTTTTCCCATTATACATAGCATTTAATAGTTTCCATCTAGTTTAAAAAACACAGAATTAACTTCACATTCAGAATATTCCTTACTTTTAGAAGACACGTAAAAGCGAAAACCTTTTATCTGCTTCATGTTCTCCAAGTTGCGTGTGCATACCTGGCAGAGGGTTCCCAGATGCTCTGCATTCAAGATGGATTGGATTATTCACCACCACTGTTTCATTTAACATTTTCCCTGCATCTTCCAGGCTGGGTGGTTCTGGGAAAGGACAAAGGCATCAGGTTTTCATTAGTTCAGCCACCCAGCTAGCAGAAAATCTGATCACAAAGTAATCTGCCCTCTGAGAAACTTTGGGCAATGGATTGCACAAGCTTCAACTAACTGCTGGATGAGCGAGGAATTTCTCAAGCAAGTTCATCTTTAAACGAGAATGGCTCTCTAGTTATATAACCTCATTAATGTTAATAGGAACAAAACACAATTTTTATAAGCTTTTTTTTTTTTCAGGAAAAATGACACTTGAAATGGACTTGCAGGAAACGGGTGCACAAAAGAACAGTAATTCTTCTAACGTAGCAAACTCATCTCACCTGACCTGGTAACATTCACCTGAATGTTGCATGCGGCTTTAACAAAGCAAGAATCTTCACCTAACTGAGGTGTACACATTTGCAAAATCACAGAAACATCAGATAATGACACTTTGAAGATGATGACTGAGAATAAAAGAGGTATTTGCGAGCATGGGATTGACACTAAAATTAACTATGATGCAATTATCACACAGTATAATTGCCACAGTCCATTCCCACACCTCCTGTATCCTTTGAGGATTGGGTCACACCAAGAACAAACAATACTTCATGACCACTTCTGAGGCAAAGATACGTAAATCATGCTGAAAGCACTTATTAAATTCACATGCAGACAACAGCTTCTCAAGTTTCCCTGATTTCTTTTATACTGTTTTTAGCTGCAAAATAGAATTCCTTTTAAACAGTCTGAAAAATCCCCTCATAAGAGAACGTTTCCTTCTCAGAAAAGTCATTCGTGTAAAATTTCCCCATTGCAAGGTCACAAGGAACCATATTATCCCCAGAAAACTTGGATCGAATTAATAATGGCAACAGTGGTACATTGCATCTTGATTCAGAAACATGGAGCACCCTTCTGAGTGGTGAGTTAGTGGCAATGCGCTTGGCTTGGGATACCTCCCAACAGAGAAGTTAACTGGAACAGCATTCATTTCTGTGGCCCTCGGTACCACAGGAGAAAGGCTAGATCCCAAGAAAGACAGCTTTTGCCCTGATTTCTTACTAATGGAGTGGGACAAAGAAAGAAAACTGAAAGATGGATGTGCAGAGACAAGAAAAACGCTAAGGAGCTTAAAAGAGAAGGGAATACAGACGAAAAAAAGCTGCCTTGTAACAGGCATATTTAGCTCCTAACCAGAGGCAGAAATATTACCATGCACATGAAGCCGAACGTGCTGTTGGGCTTCTCCTGCAGCATTTGTTGCCACACAAGTGTATCGGCCAGCATCTTCGAGCAGGGCCTTGACAACTTGCAGAATACGGCCTGAAGACTCCAGCTGTACCAAAACAGAGAGCAGGGAACCACTTTACACAACGATCCCAGGCAGAGACGCCAAGCATAATGGCAAAGTAGGCATTTACGCTGAATACAGCCAGTCTTATCCTTCTCCTAACCTGGGGCTAATACTCATGCAAGAGGTGTCTTGGTAGTTCAGAGACTTCAGTGTTGCTGGGACATCAGCATTATTAGCTGTAGAGCTGTGAGGAGACCTAGATGTGGCAGAGGGGAGGCAAGCAAGGTGCGGAGGAGGCTACAGGCAGAGAGAGCTGCCACTGGCAAGATGTCAAAGACCGCTCCAGCCTCAAGTAAATCGAAGGCATTGCAAGCACTCAACCCCCTGGAGCATGCAAGCACTGGGAGGGCTGTTCACTCAAAGTCAGAATCTCACAATGAGAAGGGAATGTATAGGTAGGTGCTGCAATTGCAGTGCTTATAGAAAAACTCATCTAAATCCTGCCTCACGGTGACAAGTGGGTAGAGCCACCTCCTAACTGTCAGACAACCATACCTTGGAGGTGAAAGTACAACTGAAAGGTGCCGGATGCTGAATTTAGAGTCATGGACTCTTCTGGTATGGAGGTCTCTAATGGGATTCAGTCTACTAAACAATGCTATTCAATCTGAAATACCGTCCTATTCAGGTAAAAAGCCCATTATTCCCCAGGAATGGATCTTTAGCATCTTTATACCACAGCATGAGGGAAGCAAAAGGAAAAGAAGCACTAACATGTATAACTTCTTGCAACTATCTTTCATGGTTTGGATCCCATAAAAATGTAGTGCTTACTCTTATATTTCCTCTGGCTGTGTTTACTGGTTGACCATCTTTTAACCAAGTTATGGAAGGGCTGGGAATGCCATTGGCTATGCACTGCAGTGTCACAGGCTTGTGTATCACAACAGCTCTCTCAGAAGTCCCAGCTGATTTGATGGTTGGAGGAACTGCAAGAAGCACCAGAAACAAAAATGAAGTATCATGTGAACATATACATTTAAATATAGAGAAGCAATATCCCACAGGTAAGAGCAGTTCGACTTCTATTTCACCTACTCTCATTTCCAGTTTTTTTAAGCCACTAATACGAATAAACATTTACAGAAAACTTGAGCACTTTCTTGCCAGCAATTTAAAATAAAGGCAGTCCACTTCTTCCCCCCACCTCAGCCCCCTAAGTAACCTACCATGCACAGTAACATCAAATTCCCTTTCATGTTCTCCTGCCTTATTTGCAGCCACACATTTATACCGGCCAGTGTCTGACACTTGAGCTCGAGAGATGAGAAGTTTTTGTCCATTTAATAAGATCTTATGTCCAGCTCCCTCTTCAACTGGTTGACCATCTTTCAACCACCTACCAAAAAGAAAGTAGAATCTCAGATCTCTACGAAAGTAAGATCAACAGCACTCCAAAAATATCTAAAATTCTATTAATGTCCCAGTAACTCTATTTCCATTTCTAGGAAGGTTTGGAGATGTCAGCTAGTGTTCTGCTTTTCTGAGTGCCACAGACTGACACAGTTTATCAGGGGAAGGAAGTACAGGGGAACAGGCACTAAAGAAGTCAGAAAAGTGAAAGGGAAGCAGTAGCGAAAGCAGATGCCACCAGAGGTAGACAGAAATATCCAAAGCAAAAGCAGTCATTGGTGGCAGATGAAAAGTGCACAGTTGCATTAGCAAGGGAATGAGAGTTGTCAGCTCTTGTTATTTACCCTGGTTTCCAGGACATGCATCTTGGCACAATACACAAAATCACTTCAAAACAAAATCCTGATCCTGCCCTGCGTGTGCCTGATGCTGTCTTCAGTGGAGCCAGGAGCCTGTCTTCCACACGTTAACTATCACTAAATAACACAGGCAGTGCACAAAGACTACCTCTAAGCTCAGCTAATCAACCATCAGATATTTTTTTCTACTGTTACACCAATCCCTTACGCGATAGTTGGTGTGGGTGTCCCTGTTGCTGAACAATCTAACTCCAAGGGGCCATGGAGAATCACAATGTAGTCCAAGAGCTCATCCCCACCTTCCACAAATGGTGGGACTGTAAGAGAAAGATACATCAACAGAAACATTTAAGCATTAGAGATGTCATAGAAGTCTATCTGAAAAATAGTAATGTTAAAAAAAAAAACCTTGACATCTGCCTCACTTTCAGACATACAGATTTGCTGTTCATCACTGTTCCTTTTTGAACACAAACATCTACTCAATGATATTTTGTGGCTTCAAACCATTCTTCTCACTCCTTTTTATTCTCTCGTTTGTTTGTTTTTTCCAAATTCTGTCTGAACAACCTTGTGAACGGTATGTGTGGGGGGACTTTGAGCACCCTTTGTCAGCAGCAGAAGAAAACAAAAGTGCAGAGGACCCTCTTCCAGGTCCTCTGCACCTTGTCTCATCCTCTCACAGGCGAGGGTAAGCTGAGGAGGAAGCGCAGCCATATAGCTCCTCCCAGCTCCTTCACTAGCAAGACTAGTGAGATATACCTGGAATGGCAGAACGAATGCTCTATGTCTGCACGCACTAGTAGGCAATGTTCTTCAAGAATCAAGCCTTTAAAGTTCTTAAATAAACCTCTCCTTGTCAGGAGAATGTGATTAACATTTGTACAAGTCATTTACCTAGAGATGTTCAGAAAGGACTGCTGAGATGCAGGCCGTGGTAAAGGTTTCAATGGGAAAAGAAGAAAATCTTTTTCAAGGAAAAGTTCAAAATCTGCACAACACAACTCAAATTCAGAGAAAGATGTTCTCCCTCCAGAAGCAACTACTTAGTAATGTTTTTAATCTGTACCTTTCCTATCTATGATATTCTTCTATGAAAACAAGTTAGAAGAATTTTAAAGGTTGCTGAGAATAAAATTTACCTACCATGTGGCACAAAAACTCTTCAAGAACTAACCTGAAAGTAACAGTCTTCAAGCTGTCCTGTAACCCAGAGAGCAAAAGTGTGCAGTGAAAGGGTTTCACTCGATATGCAACTTGACTGATATTTCATATAATGATACCAACAAAAACAAAAACATCCTTTATTAGGTTTATGAGAAACTGATAAATCAGTAGTTCTGTTGCTCACACACCTAAGATTTCAACTTCGTATTTGATTTCTTGTTCTCCGGCTATGCTTGTGGCCACACACAAATACTGGCCCCGGTCAGCCTCAACAGCGTTCAAAATCTCCAGCTTCTTCCCACCAGCTACAACCCGGAGGCTGTCGCTTGCTTTCACAGGCACACCGTCTTTTAACCAGGTAAGGAGAGGTGGAGGGTTGCCAGCAGCTTTACACTCTAACGTGAGTGAATTGCCAGCAACCACCTGCCTGTTCTGGGCCGTGTCAGCATCGCCCTCGATTACTGGAGGAACTGTAGAAAGGGAAAAATACATTGCAAGTGATTCATTCTGTAGCCACAAAATGTATTAACAGCAAGTGGGTTAGCTCTAAAAACAGTACGCAAAAGATCCCACCCCGAGTGGCTATTTCAGGTAAGCGTTGTTCAGCAGGCACATGTGAGAAAGAGAAAGGATACATGGAGAAGAAGTACCTTTGATAGGTCACCAAAGCACGGTATCAAGGCCCGTGAAGTCAAGAGCTTTTTGAGAGTAACATAAAGCACAGAGTGTAAAGCTCCCTTTACACAGCCCTGCTAACACAGGCCTGTCTTTAAACACAACCACTGACTGCTCTTCACTCTTGACAGGCCTGCGAAGGCTGCTTACATTACAGAGGCAGAAAAAGCTTTCAAAACGCACTTGCTGTAACCCGGCAAATAACCAAGTTCAATAAACTCTCGCTTACCATAGACATCCACGTCATATATTTTCTCAGCAGCTCCAGCAGCACTGGCCACGCGGCACGTGTACCTTGCAGAATCCGATACCTGGGCCCGAGGTATCTGCAGGAATTGCCCTCTGTCCACATACAGAGCTTGGGGGCTGGAAATAATCGGTCGTCCATCTTTGTACCAGGTTATGGTAGGAACAGGGATCCCCTTGGTTTCGCATTCCAAATTTATAAGATTGTTAAGAAGCGCCGATACCTCTGTGGTAGTATTTCCTCCTTTAATACTAGGAGGGACTATTTCGAAAGACAAAACAACAGTATTAGAGCCTTAGTATACAAGTCTGTGTAGATTTAAATAGATTACATATTAGAATGCTGTAAGAATAAAGGATTTTAGCTTAATCAGCCTTCTAACCCTCCCTGGTGTTTTTTGTCCTTGTTTTTTCCCAGCAGAGTTACACATCGCCTGTGCAGTTCTCTGGGGCTCACTGAGAGTTGAAAGCATGAAGAGAACACAACAGAAATGGGATCTAACATCAAAGGACCACCACATACCTAAGTCACAAGTGCCACAGCAAGGACCACTGCAAAGCATCGCCGTCCCACTAGAGGTACCTGGAAACATTTTACATTCTTGGCTCCAACACATGCCAAGCTAGGAGAGCTGAGTCTCCATGTCTGGCAATGGGCTCTGCCTCTTCCCTGTCTCTGAGGGGTAAAGAAAGAGCAATCCCTGTGTACCTGGGGAGGTGCATCATCCCAACAAGGAACAGTGACCTGCTATTTAAAATACCAAATACATCCTAGAGCCTCTATGACTGGAGTGGGAACTGCTCAGTATTCAAAACTTCTGAAGATGAAGTCACCTTCTTTGAGACTAAATACGAGCTTAATAGTCTAGCTTTAGGCTCCTATTTTTGAAACTTTTGGCCCTTAGTCATTTCCCTTGCTAGCTAGGCAGCAGTACTCAGATTTTTCTAGCAAACAAGCTCTCGTGTAAATCAGCCAATATAAAGAGTTCGTAAATCTCTGTAGAAGTAATAAAAACACAGCGCAATTGGCAACAACTAAATTTATGACTGCTGAAAGTACCAGACACATCTGGCAGACACATTAACTCCTCTGCTGCCAAGCGTGCTCAGTACATCCTAGATTTCTACTGACTTCCATAGCGTGCATTTGAATTGCCACTGCAGAAATGTAAAGCAAAGTGTCAGTGAATGGATCTACACCTATGGCAGATTATCAAACCATGACGAAATATTTTCATAATTAAATAATTTGTGTGCAAAAATACACAAATCTATATAATATGCCGAAACACAAAGATGAACACATTTCTGCATCAGCAAATGCTTTCATCCACAGATAGGGAACAGTTTTAACATGGCATTTTGGGAAAATATCAAAGCCAAAAGTAGGGCTAACCCACTGAAACAAAGTAAGAACTACCAAGAATTAGCATCTAGGTTTCTCACTTACTCCATGAGCTTCAGTTCATCCAACCAGGATTCATGAGAAATTTAAAAGTAAAGAGATATTCCATTCTACTAAATTCATCCTTTTCTTCTGAAGAACCCAAAGTAAGGTCTACTGCCAGGATTTTATTGGGGGGGGGGCGGCGTTTATTCCTCTAATCTTACAACAGCCACAATCATCTGCAAGTCCTCACAGCATTTTCTTTGCTCCCCATGGAAAGAGACTGCACTATGATTGCTGCACGGGCATACTTCTGTGCATGTGCTTGCTCCATGCTTCAGAAATGTCCCAGATGAGGGAAATCATGTATTCCAAGTGTACAGTTATCAGAAGAAAAGACATACAATCTTCAGAAGCAAATCCATAGCAAGTGAGGACTCATCAGTTTAGGGGCTCACAGACTTAAATTCCTACACTTCACACTCTGGGCACAAGAGCGTTATCTCACCTCTAGATTTCTGCACTTGTTTCACCCTAAGTTCTGCTAGCACTGGGCTCTCTCACTTTTCAGGTCTGACTGGGCTTTCACACAGTCTTTGTCTTACAAATTGAAAAACTCTTCCTCTTATCTCCTTTGAAGTCTTCCTTCAAAAGCTACTTCTTCCTTCTTCCGTGAATCTTCCCCCTCCTTTTCTGCCAACTGATTATCTCCTAATTTACATTAAACTTATCTAGACTAATCACAGGAATTGTCTGTTCTCCATGGCTTTGCTAAGACTCCACTGCTTGTAAAAACACAGTAAGTATATTCAGTGTGCTATAAACTTCACAAAAATAATAATAATGTTAACATGGTTATCTCATGCTAACGTTTCGTTTCTTGCTATAAATTACCTCAATTTACACCAATTTAAGCAAGATTACATACCATGGTACCTGAAGGTCACCTGGAACATTCTTTTCCAAAGAATGGATTTCTTTTGGTCTAGTTCTTACTATGTTTGCACTTCACTGTATAATTCTAACTTTATAAATAACTTACTCCTGGCTGAATTTGGTCCTAGCACTGGGTTAAGGAAAGTAAGACCAGGAGTGTATTAAACCAAAACTCTTCCAATTAATTTTCTGCTCCCTAAGACAGATCAAAACAATGAAGGCACGTGATGAAAAAACAATTCAGTTGAAACTAATTAATAGCAAAATTTGAGAAGGCCGTTTGAGATTTTTGGCTTTCACCAATTAGAAACTAATAAAAAGCACATAAAAGCCACTTAAAGGCCAAGTTTGCAAAGACTACGTTCATATTTAACTTGATGCACAGAAATGCTCAAAAAGATCACTTTGTCAACAGATGAGTATTAAGTTATGTTTACATACAAATTTTGCAAGATCAGAGCCTTAACTTATATTTGCCTGAGCACCTCCATTCAAAAAAGAACTCTTACGAGTAAAGTTCTCTAGGATCAGGCATTCCATAAACTTACCATGGATGATCAGCTTGACCTCCTTCACTTGTTTGCCAGCTGTGTTGGTGGCGCTGCACTGATAACGACCTTTGTCAATCCTTCGAGCACTTTTTATATGTAGAACTTGATCTTTGTCCAGAAGCTCCACATTGGGATCACCCAAAAACAAGGGCCTGGAATAGAGATTATTTTGCTTCACAGAACTCTTTTCAACATTATTTTAAACAGACGGTAACAAGAAGGGGTCCTTTAATGGCAGTAATTGTACCATTAAAGAGTACCATTTAGCACTAGAGCAACAGGATTAACATGAAGAACCATCATAAAGTGACAGACTCTTATAATTAATTTTATTCAAGTTTCTTAGAAGAAATCAAAACACAAAAGCACTTTACTCAGGTCATCCAGGATGCCATCACCAGAGCAAGAGTCCTACTCCTGATCTCAGTTTCTTTTTCTAATTACTTAGGTCATGACAAAATGATAGCAAAATATCTACACTTACTAGATGAAAGTGTAAACATACCAATATCAAAGAATAAGGAATTGTCACATCAGAATACCTGTGAGTACTAGCCAATGCCTATATTGAAATACTTTGTTAAACACCAACACTATTTTAAAAACCAGCCTGTTTTGTTTCTTAGCTAATTAAGCCACCAAGAATTCTTCCCTTGGTATGCTTTCCTGAAAGGTGAGATCAAGAACTGAAACATCTAGGCTACAAATGCTTTTAAACCTTTAATGTATATATGCAGAACTGCGCAAGGCACTAGCTCGAAAAATATTTGGTATGGGTACTGTCTACCATTGAAAAAATCACGCCAGCAAAACAACTGTATTTTAACTAATGGTATGTTTAAAATAACCCAGATATAATAAACTCAAAGAAACAGTTACATTTGTCTTGGTTCAAGCATTATCTGGCTTCAAATACTGTAAATCTGTTGTGCAAGTGCCAGCGTCAGCAATGGGACAGTTCACAAAGAAAAGCAGGGTGCCAGCTTCTGATTAAAGAACTTATCACCTCCCACCACACAAGTTTTATCCACTGACAATAACTTAACACTAAGTAGCTAAAAGCTGAGCTTGCTGATACAGTGCACCTTCGTCCTCTACATTCTAAGGGAGGAATGAGCTAGACACAAACCACAAGAGCTATAATATACTTACTTGCCATCTTTGAACCAGTGAATGTCGGGAAAAGGGAAGCCTTTGGCTCTACATTCCAGACTGATTTCCTGGTTGAGGATGACTGCAATTTCACCAGGGGTATCAGCACCAATTATACTCGGTGGAACTTTAAAAAGACAAACGTTACAGGAAGAACTGGTATTTAACCAGGAAGGTATGCTAGGAAAGTGGAAGAAATGCAGTAGTGGATCATGCTATTCCCTTGAAACAACTTTAGTATTCACTGCAATGTGACTCCTGCTAGATCACGCCACCATGTCTACCATGACAAGCACTCCCATGCTTGTGCTGGTGAGCTGTACCTAAGAAGACTCCTAGGTTAGACTGCTGTACACCCAAAATGCAAAATGATCACAGACCAAAGTCCAGAAATGAAAACCAGCATTTTGTCTGTTACTACAAGAATGGCAAATTTTCAGTCTTCAAAAGCCACCATGAAAAGTGCTCCGGCAGCCAACATTTAATGGGCAGTGAGAGGAAGAATTCATTTATAATAAATCAAAATTTAATGACTTCCTAAGTATCAACTGTTTTCTAAATCACCATCTTAAAAACAACACAAAACAAAAAACCCAACACACAAACAAAAAAAATCAAAAATACAGAACTCACCTAGTATATCTAGATTAAACAGCTTCTCAGCACTTCCTGCTACGTTTATGGCTTTGCATGAATATTGTCCAGCATCATCAGTAGCAGCTTTAAGGAGCTTCAGTATCTTCCCATTGTGCAAAATCTGGAGCGTACTGCTTTCCACAACCTTAAAAGAACCCGAGACATTAGCCTTACATGATCCAAGTTACATCAGCCAAATATCACAGATGGATTTTTATAAGAAAATGGTAGTTTTAGTCTAAGGATAATCTGTTTCCTCTTTCAGTTACAGCACTAATCTCCTCAACTTCTGCAATCTATTCAATATGACTTGTAGCTCAACATACAATAGGGAGTGGGAAAACCAAAGAGCTTCTTCAGCCATCAGTAATGGTCAGTCTCAAAGGTGCATAAAGGGGTCTCTCCTCTTAACTATCACTTATCAGCTACAAGTAGAAGAACAGGACTCAACGATAATCCTGAGGATTTCAAATCACCTCCCAGAGTTCTTATTTCTCTGCCCACAGAATGAAGAAAATACCGTTATTTGTCCCCTCTGCAAAGAGTCTGGCATCTACAATACTGGGAGACTGCTAAGGCTAATTCCTAGGGGAATCTTGAAAATAAAATGTTTACTTTAGACTTATTTAACAGTTGAATTAATTGATTAGCCATATTTAGCTGGCTTCCCGTGTGGGTGCTCTTAGTGCAGTTTAAAATATACATAAAGGCATGTACATGTATTTATTTTAAATGAGTTCTCATACCAAGCACTCAAAAGTCAACACAAAACTAATGATGGCTACGTTACTTCAATTAGGTTAATCGTACATACCTGGATATCTTCTTTATACCAGGAGATGACTGGGAAGGGGTTACCAGATACTTCACAGAAGAGACTTACAGGGTGATGAACAACTACAGATGTATTTGTCACCTTTTCTTGATCTCTAATTTCAGGAGGAACTACAAGAAAGCTCACGGTCATATAATAAACCTTTTATTTCAGTGATTTCCCACTTCTTCCTTCCCCCCAAGTCAAGAACCACTGTAATCTAAATTTCTCAGATCCTTTTCATTCCTTCCCCAATACATCCATTTGCCTTTTGCCTCTGGACATATATTCCTGTGTCCTTTCTTCTCTTTCACAAGTCATCTTTCACACAGTCATCTCTTGCCCAAGAACAGACCCCCAGGGAAATTCACTCAAACACAACCACCATCAACATTTGAAGAGAATAATCTTAAAGTGTAATCTTAAATTTGATTTTATTTAATCTTAACTTTAATCTCAATCTTAAAATCCTGTCTTATTTGGTTAGCATATAAAGGAAGCTGATTCCACAGAATCATCCTGCCTTTTCACTGCTCCCGTCATCCCCAAGAACATCTGCCATCATTTGCCCCACTATGAATGCAAAGAGAAGGGCCTTATATGTTAGATTAGAAAGTTCAAACCCCACGGATAAGGCCTGCTGGGACAAGATGGAATTCCTGCTTTTCTAAAAATAAAGATGAGGATATAACCCTACTTAGGAATCAGAATTAACTATCATGGGGAACGAACAAGGCTGTAATATAAGTACTCTGTAAGAATCAAAATATCAAAATGTATTTCAAGGCCACCTGTAGAGTTCCTATCTCGACCAATATCAGGAGCAAGAATTCTCCTATTCTGTGTTCATTCTGATAAATAACTTTTCTCATATTTACATTTGAAATGCAGATCTATCACCCAATCTTTAATTTCTACAGTACAAAAGTCTTCATTTGTTATTTTCATTAAAATTTTCAAGTATAACTAGAGCCCTCTACCAACGAGACGCACCTAGCTCCTTGAGCAAAACAAAGATGGTTTGCACATAAAGTCACAGAGAACAGAAGAAACAGAAAAAGTATGGAGAGTATCAGAGTAACAGAAATGCAAGTACTCAGGATTAGATTTAATCATTTAACTGCACATGGGTAGATTTGGGGCATGCAATTTCCAACAATAAAAGAGAAAATGGTCTTCAAAAAACAGTTCCCCAATAGTCTTATTTATTATTTACCATGAACTTTCAGGTTGTATTTTCTTTCTGTGCTTCCAGCTTCATTGGTTGCCACACAGATATACTCTCCATTATCAGAAGGTCTAACAGAAGCTATGATCAGCAGCGTCCCATCCTCCAGAATTGAAATCCCTGGTTCACTGCCTGACAGCTCTCTCCCGTTACGTAGCCATTTGATGACAGGCTTTGGAATACCTAATAAGAAAAAAGTGAAACTTCAAGAAAAGCTTCGCTTAGCTCTGAATAAGAAAGATTTAAGCACTTCCCACTGCTTGCTGAAAGTCTCACTGGCAAGGACAATCCACGGGGAGGCTGTGAGAGGAAGCCCTGACTGTTACAGTATGATTTTAACATTTAAATCTTAGTCCTAAACATTATAATATCCTTGTTGGCTACCAGTGACTTTTCCCAGAACTTCCACACACTGGTTATTTAAATCACTGTGAGTTTGAATTTTTCCACATAAAGTACGTATGGAAAATACTGTGCATATTGTACATTTTTACCATGCCAAAGAGTACATGGGAACTTAGTAATTTTCAGCGGTCAAGAGAAAAATACACTTTTGCCACTGAAAGTGGGAATAATGATACATACCTTTTGCTGGACAGGGGAAGGCAATGCGTTGATTTGCCACTCTTTCTTGAAAGGGACTATTGTATGGGGGGTCCAGATCCTCAATCGTAGGAGACTCTGAAAGAAAATCAGACCCCCCAAAAATTCTCAACCTCTACTTCCATACGTGGAAATACAGTTTGGCAACACATAACGCTTCTAGATCTCTCTCATTCACACAAGGTCAGATTCCAATAACCCTCTTTACACTGACAAAGTGTGCTATACAAGCAGTCTTGATTTCCACAGGAATATTTAGGCAGTAAGCAGTATAAAGAGGCTTTCAAATTTTACTGAATTTTACTTCCATCCCTTGTTCTTGCATCTCACTTTAAACTTGAGTACGGACTGAGACTATACAAAGAATATTATTTATAATAAAGTAACGTTTCTGGCAGCTCTTTGTTGTTTGTAACAAGTGGTTCCCAGCTCTCCAAAGGGATCAGAATGGTGCCTTTAGATTATTACAAAGAATAAATAATTTCTACTTAGCTTAAGTCAGTCTTGCTACACTGCCGTATGTCAGCCCATCAAGTGAGGAGTTATACCACGTATTTAAATTGGCACACTGGCCACTGCTGCCCCGTCACCATTTCAACAGCATGCTGACTGACCAAGAGAAGAGCTCAGTTTCAGCTCATGCAAAAGTCCAATTCCACTGAAAGCTGGGTCAACAGGCCCTGAGGTTCAGACAGAGTCTCTGAAAATGTGACACATCTGAACACACGGAGATAATATTTGAAAAAAGATGCTTCCCCTACCAGAATCCAATTTTAATTACCGACTACAAAACCAAATCATAAGTAGCTTGAAGACTTTTCTATTAGAAAAAAAAGAGTAATATATTTCTTACTTCTTTTCTTATTTCTGCTAACTCTCCACAGACTATTTGCCTATTCCAGTTTTCCTTAATTAACATCAGAATGTAAGATCCAAAACAGATCTGGATTTTGCATTACGCAACAGTCACCAGCAAAGACATAAACGAGGCAGCACTGGCATGAAATGATACACAGCCAGGGCAGGAGACAAGATTACAGCCCTAATATAAATACCTTGAACTTGTACTGTTATCTCTGACGCATCACTGCCTGCTATGTTACTAGCAACACACTTGTAGATTCCGGCATCAGGAAGCTGGACGTTGCTGATGGTTAGAGCTCCATCCAGGCCAGGGAGAATCTGCCCACCATCTATCGGCACAGCACTTCTGCCTTTGAACCAAGTGATCGCTGGGGGAGGGATCCCCTGGGCACTGCAGGGTATGTCAACTCTATGGCCAGCTTGGACTTTCAAAACTCGAGGCCCACGCTGTATCTTTGGAGGTACTAAGGAAGACAAGGTTAGTCCACAGCAATGTGAAGAAAATGATGTACAAGATCATTCTTGAAGGAAATTCTTTTCTGTTTTTGTTGTTTTAGAAAACGTCCTTCCTTATTCACTGAAACTAAATTCCCTCAGGTGACCAGAGATACAATTTAGAGACGTGGTTTAGTGATGAGTTTTTTCAGAGTTAGGTTGATGGTTGGACTCGATGATCTGTAAAAGGTCCCTTCCAACCCAGGTGATTCTATGATTCTATGACTAAGGAAGCAGACCTGCATGTTCTCTACGTAGGATAGGACATACAATCCCCGGTTGCTTAACTTATTTGAAGAAGCTACATTTCAAATTCTACTGCATGACTTCCATATGAGTAGTGTAATACTGTTTACTGAGCACATCTGAGTAGCTATGGGTACTGGCTATTCAGAACACAAAACAATTCAAAAGCTTCTATGATAAAGTTAATTACATTTTCCTTTTGACATTTTAATTTCCTTCCCCTCATTCCTGATCTTTGTATGCTTCCAAACACAAGTTTGGAGAAGGAGATAAAATACAACTGGAAAAGATTTTGCTGGTCCCCAAGAATAATAGAAATCCAACATAACTCTTTTGCCACAATTTTTTTCTTTCTAAGGATCACTGACAATAAAGAACTTACAAAGAATGCCTGAAACAGTAACAAGTGCCATTTTTCCAGACTCTCTGTTAATATACAATTACACTAAACAAAGGTGTGCACTGATACCAGATGTCTCTACACACAGAATCAGACATTGCAATTCGATTAGTGTAGCCCGAAGGTTTCAGAGCTGCCGGGGGCAAGAGGTCCAATTTGGTACATTCATGGTATGTGGATCCACTTCAAAGACGTGTGCTGGCAACGGGCATCACCATTAACACTTCCAGACTCTACATCAACCATAGGAAAACTATTCATACACCCAGAATTACTACTGATCAGCCTCATCTGATAACAACAACTTGCAGATGAAGATAATATGATCTGAAAGAATATATGTCGCTAGCATTTAACGTATGCAGGGAAAAATGTTTGAAAAGCTGTGCGTAACGCTAAATCCCATGTGGAAACTTGCAGATTGTCCTTTAAGTTAAAACTTACCGTGTACACTTAGCTTCACTGACTGAGTCGCATTCCCAGCAATATTTGTGGCTACACAAATATACATTCCACTGTCTGAAATTTGTGTCTCACTAATCTTCATGGACCCTGAAGGCAGGAAAGTATGTCTGGAAAAATAAGAAGTAGATACACTGCATAAACAGGTATTGGAGGGTGAATGACCTCTACTTACACATTGGTAACAACCGCTATGAGCTAAAATAATGCCATCCTACAGGGCACACTGAGCTGTCCCATTCAGAACATGCAGCAAATATCTAAAATATAAGATCCAAATTAAAAAAATTGGTTCCACGTCCTTACAGAATATATGAAAATCTATATTGTTTCTAGAAACAGGGGAAAAAAAAAAATCAGATAGAGAAATGGATCTCTTCAACCTCCCATCACAAATTTTTCTCAGCCTAGGTCATCTGGGTCAGAAAGTTAAACAAATTTTGATACTATTTCTTCTTGGCAAAAAAGACGTTATGACAGTTAAAGATGGAAAAAGGGTTCCTGAAGAGTATTCTGATTCAAAATTGCCAGTTCTGATGTTTATAGAAATTGTCACTATTCATCACTAAATCTCTTCCATCTTGGCCTTTTGAGGTTGCATGTCAACGTGCGCTGGAATGGAAGCTGTACAATGATGCATCCTTCAGAAAGAGACATACGCTTGGTTTGGGAAAGAGTTTCAAGACCTAGCAAAACAGCGTCCTCAGGAAAGACAACTTAATACCTTCTGATTGATCCTGAGGCAACTAGAAATTATATACCCTTCCAAAATCCTGAACGCTTAGACGCAATTTCACTTCTCTTTTGTTTTCATCAAACATTGTTACCTTGGAGAGAATGGAGATATGAGCTGCGCTTCTTTGGCCCAGGTAATTATGGGGGGTGGCAAGCTCTTTACTTCACATGGAAGTGTAACATCTTCCCCTGCAATTACTGAGATCTCTATGGGTTTATCATATGCATTTCCTTGCTGGTCTCCAGGCCTGGATACTCTAGGTTTCACTATAACATGGAACATGTTAAGAAGCTACAATGAATATATACGTATTTATACAAACATAACACCATACAACTTTACTTCAGATTAAACATCTCTTTTTTTTATCAGGTATATAACATTACAATCCTATTTTTAATGACATGTTTGCAATAGACATAAATCACTGTAATGCTGATGCATGGTGCCTGTAGCTCAGGCACTGGCTGGTGCAATACCACAAATACCAGCAAGACTGCACTACCTACCCAAAAACCTGGACAGAATGGGCTGGAAAAGCTCATGCACACGCTGAGCTCTGCCCTGCATAGCTAGCTTTCAACCAATACCTGAACTATGTTACACTACAGCACCAGCACCTACAAGCCAGAGAAGCCTTGCAAAGCAAACCTATACCTAAATACATTTTTTTATAATTCTAGGAGATGGTAGGAAGCTTGTGACCGATGGGATTAATGGATCTTCATTCTATCAGATGGGACTTCTATTCCTATAGAAGTGCTTCCTATTCACTTCCATAAAGATGAAATCATGATCAGCCCAAGCTCCTGGTCCATGAACTCAAGGTAACAGGTATCAGGAGGTTTTAAGACAATCATAACAGCTGAAGGATAGGCTTTGCAGTATTAGCCATTTGCAAAACTGTCTAGTATGTGGATCCAGTGATCTAAGACAAAGTCAAAAGCAATAATTAGAGATTGCTTTAAACCTCACTGTGGGCATCCTAGGTTCACAATCCACCTGAGTGGGGGGCAGAGACACCACCACTATATTTGATTTTAGCGCACACACACCATAGACAGTCAGCTGGACTTTCCGTGTAGCATAACCAGCAGCATTTGTTGCAGTGCACACATATTCCCCAGTCTCTTCACCCCCTGGTGAAACCACCTGCAGACTTCCATCAGACCCTGCAGAAAATTTCACATCGCTGGAAAGAATTATTTCTTTCTGTGGAAAGAAGGGAAAATAAAGAAAGTCTACAGTGTCTGGATCTTCTGAAATAAAACAAATTACAGTCACTTAATTCAATAAAAGCTGAAGTTTACAGAGAGAGAAAAAATCTAACAAAACCATAAAAACTATTAAAGGAATATAAAAACGTTAGTTCCTGCAGCATCTCCCCTAGCTCACCCCATTGCTGTGATCCATTCACATGAAAACTGTTCTATTTTTAATATAACACTGTCACATTTTTCACTGTGAAATATGCTCCATATGCTCTTTAGTGTAGTTCCTCAGACCAAACAATTTGCAGGCAGTCCGACTAAACTGAGCAATATTTTAATTTACATTAGAGAACTACTGCTATTGTTTGTGGCTGAGAGACAAAATATTTTGAATTAACTACTTCTATTGTTTATCACAGAGATGGACAGAATATTTGAATTAAGAAGCCTGGCCCCGAAATTCCATCCATACAAATTAACTAATTTCAACTAACTTTTCACACCCCTGGAGTATCACTGTGCAAGCAGCAACAACAGCAGAAGCACAGGGATTCTGATGCAGAAAACTTGATACTTTTTACAGACGTCAATTCTTTAAAAAATTGAAGATTTCTGATGTCAAAACATCTTGTCAAAGACAACTGAAACATGATGGATGGTTAACCCCAGAACACCATCATTAGACACCCTTTCCTCAGAGGAAAAAAAAAGTTATCTTAAAGTAAGGCTCCAAAACAAAAATGAACTTTCAATCTGTAGCAGGTTGCCTAATCTCAAAGTATCAGCTCAGAACAGGAATATGAATAATTTCTAAAGCGTTAAAAACATAACGATACAGCGATAACCAAAGCCCTTCCAAAGAACAGAACACTGATCTGTGGCTGGACGATGGCCAAAAAACCACTGCTCTCAGAAACAAAAGCAGATACAAGTAAATAGTGGTTTCCAGGTCCCTCACAGCTAAAGCTTTTGGTTGTATTTCTTGCATATAGTTTTTATGACAACAAAATGATCTGTTCAATTCATATTTCACCATGAACAGCTCAAAGATGAGAAATTACCTTGGACCAGACAATAGATGGCTTAGGAACTCCACTTGCTTTGCATGGTAACGTTACTGGGATTCCTTCAATGGTGCTAAATATCTGCTGTCCATGCTGAATGACAGGCAGAACTAAAAATAAATGCAAATATTAAACACGTGCAGGAGACAGATTTCAAACCACGGCACAACTCCTACAATAAAATCCTTATATTCAATTACTACTTCATACAGGGAGCAGTGTTTGGGAAGTTCCAGCCTCTTCCCTGAACCCTAACATTGACAATTTCTCCTCCACTCTCCAGTCATACATGACAGAATAAATGCCTGTTCGTAACAAAACATGTCAGGCATAGGTTGATCATCGGGTTAGGTACACATAGTTTTAAACTGACTGTAGGTATTTCCCACAGTTGATTGCAATAATTTCAGAAAGTCTTTGTATATCCTCTGACAACATTTTGGGCCAGGCTTCACGAAACAATACTGTGTATGATTCAACTTATACAGCACCTTTCAGGAGAATGGGTTCAGCATTTCTGGTGCTGAATCAGTTTCCATCAATGGACAACATTTTGAACAGAGCAGATACAAGAATGAAGAACCATTCACATTTATTTAATATTTGTCATAAATGTTATAAACGCTATGAAGCTGTGCTAACTGCCGGGACTGACTGTTAGATGAACAAAAAAGCCAGATCACTTCACAAGATCAGTAACAAGAGATAAGAAGAACCCCAGTTCCCTTACTTAACTGAGCTGGTTTTGAAATGACAAAAGAAAAAAGAAGATAGATTTAAGGCTATAATCTAAGGCTAAAATCTAAAAACTAGATCCTTCTAAAAACATACAACTATATTCTGAAATATTCCAAAAACTAGAGTTGACACGGAAGACCTTACCAGACACTGAGTACTTGCCTGTATTGAAAAATAATAGCTATTCTAAACATAAAACGATGTTCCAGCATCTTCAGTGAAGCTTAAAATAAATCTCCCATTATTACTTTAACACGTGCGAAAATTTCAGCCTGTAAACCATGAAGCGGTTTGACCCCACACAGAGTTAACACAAGTATCTTCAGCTGAAATGCAGATGGGTTACCACAATGCTAACACTTTGTCTTGCTGTCAGTGTAATTTTTGGTATGTTTTAATTAAAGAAAAACAAAAAGGACAAAACTCAAACAAACACATTTTGCCAAAGTCGTAATTCATTTCAATTCTAATTCTCCCATGACTTGTGCTTCCTTATATCAGTTATGAAACCCCCAGACAGCGCTTTTCATGGTTTTCCAGTAAACTTCCACTTGCACCTGGTTTGTTAATAAAGCTAGAGATGAAGACTGCATAGCTCAACCTTTGTAGATCTTTAAAAATGTTTTACGATCACAAAACTGCGTTATTTTTATTTTAGAAACAGTCCAAATCACTCAGTTCTTTCCTGCGCAGTGGCTCCAATTTCCCACCATGTTACTTTACAAAGTAACATCATTACAAAAGAGGAAATTTGAGAAATTGTAACAAAAAAAGATCTAGTGACAGCTCCTGTTGGTAAGAAATATGCTCTCATCTCGCATTCAGCACTAAAGTAACAAGACAATGTTCCTTACCATACACATTAACAGTAGTAGTTTTGTTGCTCGTCCCAGCAACATTACTTGCCATGCAGGTATAATCACCGCCGTCCTGCAGCCGAACTCTTTCAAGGTGCAGGCTTCCATCACTGCGAACATTAATGTAGGGATTGGGAACCAGCTGCCAAAAGAATGATGTAATGTTTTACTGAAGAAAATACTTGTTGATAATATTTACTTTGGGATGCAGCACGGCTTTACTTGACTGTTAAACATTCTTAAAAATTATATGCTCCTGGAGAATTTTATTAGAGTTTTTCCTACCTTCCATCTTTCATAAAAAGCCAATTTTTAAATAAGAATTTTGGTAGCACCTCATATTTACTGCTGGAGTGAGATTAAGCTCTGCAACGGCAACTCTGCTCTGCCACAGTATGTATAGAACTGCCATTCATGCTTATAATTGTGCGCTGAAGTAAAAACAAACTTAGCTGAATTATTTTACTATATTTTTTAGTGGTTCTTCCAGTAACCCAGTTTGACCACAGATTAGCTCAATGAGTGCAATGGCTTGTTCTTCTTCCACAAACAGATCCTTTTTTTTATAGTTATCAAAACCTTCTAACCTGCCATATCCATTGAGCAGAAGAGACCAGATCTGAAGCATACCATTGTGAAAAGGAAAGTTATAATTTTCACAAAAGAAGAGTAATTTTTAAAAATTTATATACCCTATAGCAACACCAAAGTAAAATCAATGAGCTCAGCAACGCAGACTTGCCTTACAGAAAGGCTGTTGAGAATGCAAAATTGTTCTGGTCATGCCGTGCTCAGAGAAAGCTGCATTCTTCTCTAAATATAACTTTTTCCAACACTTTCCTTGGAGTGCAGCATTTGCCGCAAGCTTACAATTACAGGAAACTAGCACTACTACACAGAGGAATTAGCAACTCAACAAGGAGGATCCTGCCAGCATTTCTCACAGAAGTTCCAGCCTGTGCTACTTGCACTTACTCAGTCAAAAGAAAAGTCCAGTGATTGAAAAACTGAGCAGAAAACTCTAGCAAACAAAGGGTCAAATACTGCCACGATTCTGCTTGGCAACAAGAAATAAAAAAAAATTGCTATCATTTTTTAATTACAGCTGTGGAGAAAGGGCTTTAGGGAAAAATTCGCAAGACAAAAAGCAGAGCTTCATGGGGACATTATAGTCAGTAATTTCGCTACTACTAAAGAACTGAAACTTCACTCAGACAGCTAACCTAGGCACGAGGTCGACACCACTTCTCTGGCTGCAGGAGTTATAAATTGGTAATGGTGTGCTCTCAAGGGGGAAAGGAAACACATTCTTTCATGCTCTGAGCAGTGCACCACTAGGAAAGGAGTATATGGTACAGGGATGCTGATATTTATCTCATCCCATCAGCAACAGTAAAAGTCATGATGCTAAAAAACCCTAAATCTACAGAAATTTTTTGGTTTCTTTATTTTTAAAAAATAAGGAAAAAGAAATGCTTTTCAGTTACCAGGATTTAAATTCCAGCACTTCTGTCATTCTGGTAGGTGTATTCACAAGATTTCAAGAGCCAACAAGAATGCATAAAACTGCTTTGAAACTAAATAAAAAAGAAGATAAAAGGATAATTCACAAATATTTTGGTTCCAAGTTCTTCTCTAGATCTTCACATCCCTCTCTACCATCTCCTATTCCCTCATCTATGCTTCAGAGACAGAAATTCCTAGCACAGGCAGTGATCAATCAGGCATAACCATCAGGATGCCACACCTCCACTTTCATATTTTGAACAGTAATAAACTACCATTTTTTGGGCAGATGGCTGCACTCTGAATGACAGCTCCTGCAGAAACTCAGAAGCAGCTACTGCCTTACAGAAACAGCCAAGTGGCTTCCCCTGAGGAGGCAGCAGCTCCTGTTGAGTGGTCGTTGTCTGCTGCAATTCACCTCGATGACACTGGATTCTTGTTTCCAGTGAGCCACTCCAGCCTCCTGGAGCATCTTCATTTGTAAGCATAAAATCTATCAGTATATTTGCACATCAACTTTTGTAAATTAAACCAAGTTGTTATCATGGCTTGAAATGTCAGTTGCAGATTTTGTCTGCCCATAAATCTCACAGGACACAAAACAGTCTTACCACCATACTGTTTTTAATCCATCTCCGATCTGGAATGGGGTTTCCAGCAAGCAGTACACATGGCAAAGTGAGCTGCTGCCCCTCAATTACATTGACTGTGGCTGGACTTACTCCAATCAGAGGCGTAACTTCAACAAAAGAAAGGATTAGAAGAAATTATTAGGAACTTTTATATATTCATGTAAAATATCAAATCTGAATTTCCATTATTAGTCCTACCGGTAATGCTGCTTGCAGCAGCACCAGACAAAGGTCTCCTCGTGCAAGGTACTATACAAATACAGAGCAAGAAACATTTCCCACAGTGAAAACTATGACATTAACCAGTCTTACCCAGTCCGGTTACTGTGATGGTGGCTGGCTGTGACTGAATCCTTCCAAACTGGTTCTCAGCTTCACAGATATAAGTTCCTTCATCACTGACCCACAAATCTAGAGGGAGGGGAAAAGGGACCAGATTGCAGCATATGAAATGATACTGAAAATTTTGCAATACATGGATACCCTATCTTTTTATCTTTCAGTTTCAAGTATTCGCTTTTGGCCAGATCATTCCTTTCCATCTGTCACCAAGTACAGAAGCAGTGACTATATAAGCACTTGAGTAAAAAAAGCATTATACACATATATATGATACTTTTCATCATGTTATATATTGCATATACTTTAATACAGTAAATACTAATGCGCACAAATAATATATAGCAGTACACTATACATCCACACAGACATATGCTACTATGAAGTGCGTTTACAGTGGAATTCTGCTTACTAGACAGAGCAATGTGTGTCTGTATGCAAAGAGACACTCACATAGTAGTACATAACACACAAGTTACTGTACTGTACGTACAGGAGAGAGGAATTACTTCACTCAACCTGATTATGTCTAGAAAGGAATAAAAGAGCTAATTAAGAAAACAGAATAACATCACTTAGCGTGAGGGTCACTCAAATGGTCCAAGTAATTGAAATCACAAAGCCGCTTGCAGAAATTCTAGTTATTACTCAAGTTAGGACTTGCCTAAAACATTGAATTTAGAAACACGTATCTCAAAAAAAAAAAACCCTAACCAAAAACAACCCCCCCCCAAATCCACCAAAAAATGAAAATTCATGGCTTTTCAGTATCAACAGAGTTAATAACCCACATTTATATAAAGGTATAATAATTTCTGTGATGAAGAGTGAAGTCAATGACAAAACACATCTGAATTCACAAACGCATGGGAAAATGAAAAGCATGTCAACAGCAATGAAGTCAGTATAAGAGACACAATCTCTGAGAAAAATCCAGTCTTTTAACAAAGTTAACAATTTTACAAAGTAGTAAAGTAACTTAAATGCATTGCATACATCATATTTCCCTCCGGAATCTTTTCGTTAAAAAATTTAGTCTACCTACTATTAATAGACAGAGCTCCTGTTCTGAGTTGACTGATGGAACTAACTGCAAACGGTCTTGAGAAAAGGGAAGCACCATTTAGCCATCTCCATTTAACCTTTGGTTCTGGGTAACCCTGAACATAGCATGGCAGTGTGATGTTTGAGCCAATATCCGCAGATTCATCACTAGGCTCCTGTGTGAAAACTGGGGGAGCTAGGGAAAACAAAGAAAAGAAAAAGAAAAGTACACAGAAAGTGAATTGGGGTTGCAACATGACATTAGCATTCTGCTTGCATTATGGACAACCTAAATTTACGACCCATTATGCACATTTATTCCTCTAACAACAGATTCCCAACTCTAGCAACACCTTACAAAAGCAGCCTTGCACGCTCTGTACTTACAATGGGGAGCTCAGAAATGGGCTAAACATCTCAAAAAAAATGAAGACTGAAGACACAGCCAACCCCATCAGAAGAACGTGCACACTCAAGTGTTAGTCACTGTTAGTCTCCTTCAAACAGCGCTGATCATTTCTTCAGAAAGTGCATGTGCCTGAGAGGAACATGCATTTAACAAGATGTGATGAGTCAGGCCACAAGCAGCTAGAAAGAATTAGGAAAAGAGGAGAGGAAGGGCTAAGTTACAACAACCTTAAACAGTAACTTCAGTTAGTGTAATATATTATCTACTTCAACGTTAGGTTGAGGTTTGAACAGCTTCCTCCTCCTCTGCCTCTCTCTTCCTCCTCTTAATTTTTATGCTTTCCAAAAGAAGTAAGAGTGAGAGAAAGGTGGAGTTAAAATAGCACAAGGAAACAGCTCAGTGAATGCCAGCAAAAAGGTGTTTCCAGCACACACCGGCTTACACGTATTTGTGAGAAAGGTTCAAGTAACCAAGGCACCATTGACCAGATACAGAAACACCAAAATTAGAATCACAGAATGGTTTGGGCTGGAAAGGACCTTAAAGATCACCTAGTTCCAATCCCCCTGCCCTGGGCAGGGACACCTCCCACCAGACCAGGCTGCTCAGAGCCCTGTCCACGCTGGCCTTGGACACCTCCAGGGATGGGGCCCTGGAATTAGAGCACTTACTCTCCAGATTGCAAGCTACTTACAGCCAACATCTAGAGTGATCTTTCCAGAAGCTGTCCCTGCATCATTGGTAGCCACGCAGGTATAGTCACCAGCATCGAGGTCTTGTGTTTCCTGGATCTTCAAAAGACCCCGATGAGTATCAATAATTAGAAATGCTGATGCCCTCAACTCTAAGTCACCTAAGTCCAGACAAAAAAAAAAAAAAAAGGCAACTGAGATATAACAGGTACTTAACAGAATTATTCCAACGAAGACATCGCCCCAAGTTTGAGATTAGTTCATAAGAGCTTCAGAGAAAATGGTCACTTCAAGATCGTTGTTCTAAATATTACTGCTGAAGTAAAAAGTAAATAAACTAAACAGAAAGTAGGAAGTGCACCTTTAAACCATTTAACTTGGGGATGTGGGATTCCAGTTGTTTTACACTCCATAACAGTTGTGTCTCCAAGAGCAACCAGAATTTCACTTTGAACTATAGTCAACGTTGGGCCCTCTAAAAAGAAACAATATAGAAAAAAATTAGTTCCTCATCCAAAGAACACATATTTTTAAGACATAAACCATGAAAGATTCTAATTTTCTCTTGTTATATGGAAGAACATTTGCATTAAAAGTCAAACAGGCTTAAAAATCATGTAAGGTGACAGATAAACACCAGGAAACACAAAAAATCAAAGTCTGATCCAAAGCACTTGGATCATACGCAGAATAAACAGAGAATTTATGGACAGAATCAGAGGAGCTTCATCATGCAGAAAGTAAAAAGATGAAAAGTCACAATCCCTCTCCAGCCAGATGCTGGTCATTGAGAATTTTAATATTCTGCTATTAATATATCAACATAGTGTTTAGAGGACACAAATTGAATTAGGACTCTAAAGTTCTAAGCACACTACAGGAATTTACAGAAACATGATTCCTTTTCCAAAGGCCTACTTTGCAAGCTTACCCCACCTTCATACCCAATTTTAGGTTTTTTTTCTCAAAAACAGTGTAAGAAGAAACATTAAGCCACAAATATCACCTAACAATACTACTCAGATTTGAACAGAAAACAAAAGGGATGTTTGTGGTCTGTTCAACGTCTTTTCTGAGTTTTTTGAAATTTTTACGAGTACGTTCCCACATGGGTTTACTAATTTTAACAGTTCCTCCCTGAGGATGTATTAATTTGCTTTTTTAATTTCACTACGTTGTTTCTTTTACTCACCGATGTATGTAAGGGTGGATGTCTGTGTCTCGGTCCCGGCTGAGTTACTTGCCAAGCAACCATAAACTCCTCCATCTTTTGGAATTGCCTTTCTTATGATTAAGGTGCCTTCTGGGGTCAATCTATACCTGGGGAGACACAGGGGACCAACCGAAATGATTAGCTAAAGGAAAGAGGGTAACTGTTACATCCACCCTCCAAGCAGCAACAGCAGCAGCATGACCAGATGGCTTATAAACAGTTATCGATGGATGGGTTTTTTCTCATGATAAACAATATTAGTACCATTATATCTGTCGGAGAATTTCAATGTAGTCTGTGAAAAGCATTTAAACTAATCTTCTAAAAGCCTTCTGAAGAAGAGAACTAAAATATTTCTACTTCAGAGATAAAGAAATTGAAATTAAGAGAGTTATAAACATGAAGGCTGAGGTACTGCTTCCAAAACTCACAGACTCCTGTGGAAGAAACAGAGTATTTTGTCATTCTTCAAAACTGCTTTCTCACATAGGAAAACAATAAAAATAAATAGAGAAAGCTATAACCCCTACCTGCTTGAACCAATAATAAACATATCGTTGTGTGTCCATACTACTGTCGGCTGTGGATAGCCTGTTGCAGAACACCTGATAGACACTTCAGAGCCTTCTGTAAAAGTCTGATTCTTAGGTGAAACAACAACCCTAGGTGGTTCTATTAAAAGAAATTAAAAACAGCAATTAAAAATATCCAGTTATAAAAGACATACAGATAGCAGTCACTTTGTTTCCATTTTAAGAGAGCTCTAATGTGAGAAAACAATCGTAATATAGGCCAGAGTCCGCTTCCTTGCCTCCTCTAGCACTGTCTACCAATTCCTCAGCATAAAACATGCAGACCTTTATAAAAGTCAGGATTCAAGGTACAGAGGCCAACCTAATTCACATGTCTACACTGTTAGCTTTGTTCTGAATCGCAGAATTTGGAGCTCCTGTATGAGGAAAAAAAGCTGCCAAGAACCAAAGTTCACCAACATGATCCACTGAGGTGACAAAGCCAGGCTCAAATAGGCATAAGATGTGCAAAGTCATCATTCTGAATAGAAACCATGAGACATCAGTGGTTCCACATGGATTCAACTTGAACATAATAATTATGTAATAATTAACTCAGAATTCATGACACGTACTTAAAACTCAGCAAAACAGCAGAGACAATTTTGACGAATTTGTGCAGGCTCCTGAAAAATAAAGCCAATGACCACAAATCTTCAGGCAGGCCAATGGTAAGAGTACAACCTAAGTGATAAAAATAAAAGTCACAATATATGTGCGCGTACACAGAAAGAAATGAACAGCAAAATCATGTTGAAGGCAACTGAATCTGCAGTGTTAACGATGGCAGTGGATGTTACGGATTTCAGCTGCATCATACTTGGAAAAGCGATTGGTGAACATCACAGAATTCATTCCCTTATACCCTTAGATAGACTTCCTCAGTAAAGACCACAAAAACAATTCACTATGGCAATCCCCATTTTCTTCTATGGTACATACAGTATTGTCTTACTTAGAGCAGCAAGAAAAAGCTTCACACCACTGAGTGGATGAAAAAGTAGCAACTTGTAGTAGCAACTCCTGCTACTTCATCTTAGTTATGGCATGAAACCAGCTACTATTTGTTCAGTGGCATCAAACTTCATCTCGGAAGCTTTGCCTTTTGCCAATCACACGCTGTATTAACGCGCATTCTTCTGCAGCTGATCTTTTTACTAGCAACCATAGAATAAAAAGCCTAAGCCCAACTCTCTTTTTGGGAGAGTAAGAGAGGCTAAACACATGTAACATAGAGGCACTCGAATCTAGGGCTGCTCTGCACAGCTCTTTGATTAGCTTCAGTGGAACTACACCCTCCTACAGACTCGGGTGACATTTGACAGGTTCTCACGGCTGCTAAGGAAAACAGTGCCTAAGAGCCAGTATATACAGCCTATTTACGTGGGGCACAGTCCGTCAGGAACAAGACGAAGGTGTGATGCTCTGCAACTGCCAGGTGAACAGCATAAATCTTTCGAGCTCAGTCTGTCACGCCGCAATCAGAAACCATTCAGAGAGCTACCACAAATGCCCTTCTGGGAGAATTAATACCACGCCCTTTTCATTATCATCGTGGAAAGGAAGATTATTTTCTGTGTTGTAAACACTAAAACCCACAGTCTGGCCTAGAGGAAGACGACCGTGCTGCTTCTACGACAGAAGCCAGGCAGCAAGGTTCCCAAGGAACATAAGTAATTTTGGAATATAATTAGGAGTAACATCAGCATGCAAGCCATGGACATAACTTTTAATTTAACTTTTTTAGTATACTTTAATTTAAAATGTCTGTGCTATGTTTTGTGTTTGAGTTTGATGAATTATTCACGTCTGTAACTTATGTGCATGCCCCTGTTAAGCACATAAAACACGCCTCTCAAAGAGAAAGGGTACTGCTGTTTTGAGGAAGGCTTTTTGGTGCAGTATGGCAGCTGGTGCTCGGGGAGCAGAACCATTATTGCCGGGAGTCGATTACTCTGTTTTCAGTCATTAATAAACATGTGGGCTTGTAAAGGATTCTGAGATCTGTAAGTGAAAGTGTATGCATAACCACACAGCTATACTGCCAAAGACAAGGAATAAATTAAATAATAAACACCAACTAATTTGCACACAGTTGCAAAACTATAAACACAGGAAATAAGGCGTTATATGCATCTTTCTTAAATGTATGTCCATTAGCCTTCCCCAAGCTCATTAGGTTTTCACTTGCAGAGCAGATTTAATAAAAAGCTGCAGGGTCCCAAAAGTTCTCTCCAGTGTTCTGTATCAGCTCTGAAACCTCCGAGCTCCCAGAGCAAAGGCAGAGCCATCGTTCCAGAAGTACTAGGATCAAATCCAGATACAAGGGAGCAAGGAGAGGCAAGAAACGGATGCAAGTTACAGAACTGTCCTCAAGTGATTGATGATGCGCAACAGCTTTCTCAGATATTTTTATTTTCTTTTAAATCCTGCCAAGAGACAGTGGGAGATATTCTGCACGCTCTGGTCTTCACGAAGGTCTCCTCTCATGTTGGCGTTAGGAAACTGTCTCAAAAGGCAATTACACGTCGTGCTTTGGCAACGCACCATTGCCCATGCAGTTATGTTCACCCAGGTGAGTAGAAGGTGGAAGAAATACTTGTGTTTAACACACAATCAATGAAATTAATTGAAAAAAGTCAATATGCACAGATGTAACTCTAGCTGGTAGCTTGAGTATCTCTGAGAACACATTTGCCACTAATTAACCAGCTTGTTTTGTTGCCCAAAGGCCAGGAAGCAGGCAAGCGTGCAGAACAGGCTTTCTTCTATGACAGGTCAATGGGATCTCTTTTGCTTTGTCCTTTGTATCCTAAGGGAAAAGATTTGTACATGGGCAGCAGAAGCACAAGCTCCTCACAGCACCAATCTCATTCAAGGCTGTAGAAGAAAACCTTTTAAAGAACACAGGCCATGTGCAAAGCTGCTGCAGAGAAAGAAGGCTGGCGTGAAGATTTCAGGGTCTGATGCATTCACACTTAGGGCCAAGGATGGTTCTAATATTCAGTAAAACCAGTTCAAGGAGTTAAACGTACATGAAAAAGGGAGAGCAAATACAAAATTTTTATTTCATACAACATAAAAAACCCCCACTTATCACCCTTTATTAGTAAAATGTTAGCCAATGTTTCTTCACTACTTTTTTTTCCAACAGCAGCTTTTCCCCAAAAGTGCCCCTGCAGGTGATATTTGACCATACTTGTAAAGTATCAATATTTTTGTGCAGCACTCTCAAGATTCTTTCTTGCCTTTTACACTAAGAGCATTTTTGGAAAATTGAATGATTCAAACTCTTCACTTGATGAGCAATGCCTTAACAAGGCTAAATAAGAACAACTATTTAAATGCCCCTAGATCAATAAAACACCATGTAAGAATGCAACCGCTGCAGCTGTTTGCACATGTTTGTTGCAAATTTTTACAAGGGTTTGACTTTTGTAAAATTTCACTTCCTCAAAACCTTAAACATCCAGACCCTCCTACACACACCCAAGATTGGCAGAGAACAGATAGAGCCCCATCCCTGTGTCCAGTCTGCTCACCAGCAGTTCTTTCTGGTTACAGCCCATCCTTGTTAACGTCAATTAAAAGTGTCTGAATTGACCTCATCAGGCTTCTAACTTCCAAGATACTGCAGGAGAAGATGCTCATCACAAAGTCCCGCTTTTAGTAATACAGGAACTGTCATGTTGGTAGGAAAAATTAATTCTCTTCAGAGCAAAGTGCTGTGTGACTACAGGGATGTCTACAAATTCTTGTGTTACTGTGAGTTTTATGCATATGCCTTAGTTTTCCCCTGTGGAAACATATAAATGGAAGTGAATGGCTTTGATCTCAAAATGTCTAAAAACCTACATTGTGTTAGTGTCAAGAGCGCATACTGGGGAGGCACAGAGGGGAAAAGTATCCAACTCTACTATTATGATAGCTACTAACATATGTCAGTGAGTGAGACAGAAGACCGGGGTTATGAAGAATTCCTCCCAGAGCGCAATTTCCACTTTGATGTCAGATCAAGCACAGAGTTCACATTGTATCCTATGTTATGAAATAATAACACAAGTACACATAACTTGCCACTACATTTGCAAAAAGAATCCTCTCCATTCATCTGATTTCTATTAAGTTTAAATCACAATTTAGCAGTATGCTTTGGAATTAATATTCAATTCAATTTTATACTTCTGTTCACAAGCCAAATGAAAGAAGTGTAGAAGAAAAATTGCACATAAACAGAAAAACTGACAAAGGCTCCTGTTTGAATAGCAAGCCGAGAACAGATTTCTTACAGCATAAATAAAGATCAAAACATTCAGTAGGGGTAAACAAAAAAGTAGTCTTCAGCATTAATCAGCCGGCCACACTCATCTGGACTTTTGGCATCTACCAAGTGAACATAATTAAAAAGGAATATTGTATTTGGACATTATATCTTGCTTCATTCGCGTGCCAGCTGTCTCGCTTAGCTTCGCTGATGTCCTTCCCAGTCTATCTTCAGCCACACAGGAGCGCAGGGCGTCCCCTGCCCTGGCGCTCGACAAAGGCCACACAACACGCCACAGAACCAGCTGTTTCCACAACTGCTTACACATGAGCTCAGGTAATCGATACACGGCAGTAGCATCCATAGTCGCTTTTATGAGGCTCTCCACTGAGCTTCCACGCACAAATTTGACTTCTTAAAAGTTAGCGTTACCAGGAAAAAGTTAGTGTTACCGGGATCTACTTGTTCAGCCAGGGAGTACGGGGAAGCTGCAGTTTCACCAATGCCAACAGCACTCTCTGCTACCGCAGGACAGAACAAGCCGCTCTGCTGGGATATACTCTGCAGCAGCCACTCCAGCACTACATGTGCTGTGAAAGGCACCAGGGGAAGGACCACCCCTTTTCTCTCTGTAGCCAAAAGAACTTCCTCCCAAAAGACATGCAGAGATGCACTACGGTCAAAGAGGCTTCTCACCAAAGTTGTTCTTCTTAACCTCCCTGCACTTCTTGTAACCTGGCATTCGCTGACCATATGCAGGCTATCAGAAAAGGTTATGCATGTGTTAAGTATTCATCTGCTGTGAACAAGAGGCCATAAAGAAAGCGTCTGACACCATACATACCACATGCCTGGCCTTTACAATGACCTCCCTGCAGGAGAAAGAGCTGCAAAAGGAAAGGAATTGGGTTCCTTCCTCCTCATGTCCCTGTCCTGGGTTTACGCTCAGCCCTAAAAGTTGGTAGACTCAGGAAAAACCACTTGGTGAACACCTTTATAAATGAAAATTAAAAGGTCAGGCTTCCTGCTCCAGCAGAGGAGCGGTGACATCCTGCAGGAAAAGAAACATCATCTTAGAAAACCAGTACTTTACAGAGAGTGAAACGGGACTTGGACCTCTGGAACTTGGTGGGTTCTTCTCAGGGGCTGTGTCCCCATCTTCACAAGACAGAGAGACAGTTCAACTACTGAAACATAATTTGAACTTGTTTATGCTCCTATGTATTACCGAGGACTGCACACAGCCCTCCTGCAAGGGTCCTCAATCCAGCACCTTTCCTATAGCCACTAGTACAATACTTAATAGTTGAATTTATTATTTCCTCGGGCTTTTTATTAACTGTTGCAGTAACAGAGATCAAATATCCTGCAAGAAGCTGGTTTCCAAGAGATCCATGTGGCACATGGCCTTGAACCAGAGGTTTGGGTAGGGCAGAAGACACCTAGAAGTACTGACTTCTAAACATGTTACAGTTTCACCCTTCCAAAACTCCACTTAGAAATCCTTCTAAAAGCCTACTTTTCTGTGAGAAAGCAGCAAGAAAATAATGAACAAGAGCAAGAAATCAAATGACAGAAATTAAGATGAATGACATTAATTTCCTCTTCTATTTAATGCTCTACTTTTTATCTTTCATCAAGCTAGGAATTAAATTCTTTGGAGTAAGAACCCTTCCTATGATGCATAATCTGAATACTATAAAAATTACAAAAGCTTAATCATCACTTTATTTAGTTGCATTTGTGACAGATTATATAAAAGACACAGAAAATGTAAAGATATTTCTAGCTGGGTGAGAGTGCTTTGTTTGCCCTGCTTTTGTACCAATCTGTAGAGGATCTCACCCAGGGAATATTACCAAAAGGAACAGAACGGTAACTACAGCATGCATGACTTCATTCTACCTACATTCAGACAAAGAAATACACCATAATAGTACAGTGTTCACCAGTGAGCTCAATGCACAGCAGCCAGCACTTGGTGACCTTAGATGGCTCCCAATAAGACAAATGTTCCGTGTTGCCTCACGTCTTGTTAATCTACTCCTGGAATTCATCGTATGCTGAAATTACCAAACTCAAACTTCTCTACTAATTGCCAACATAAACACAAGCAAAAGCCATAAAGTTTCTACATACTATACAGCTGCGTTGTAGAGGCAAAAGACAGTCCCAATCACTAAAAGAAGGGCTTCATTGTCTACTCTAACTTACTCACACCAGAAAACATGCAAAACTAAGACTACCATAACACCATATTTAGCATCACCCACATGTTGGGGATCTGGGTTTTAATTGTGTATTTGAAATTCCCAGAGGGGGGAGGAAACAAAGAAATCAACACAAATCAATCTTCAGCATGCATGCTGTTAAAATAAAATAAAAAACCAGAATAAAATAAAATAACCTGAATTCCTCAAAATCCCCCCTCAATCATTATTACTTACGTGTCTGAAAACATCAAGAACAAAACTTCAAGCTACCAAAACAAGTCATATTAATTCAACCTGATAAATATGCATATAGCAAACTCATATTTTGCCAACAATACTGTAATAATCTGGAAAGAAGAAGTTTACATGCTCATGGAATTTCCCTCATCAGTGAGAAATGCATAATTTAGAAGTTTATAGGATCATTAATGCTTCCCACTCTTGGCCAGTCTCTAGCCTCACACGGCTGCAATATGCTCCTCCAGGCTTCTGAGAAATTGTACAAAGCATTTGAAAAAGTAGCAAATGCCCTTACAAATTCATTTCTGTTTCCATATATTCTGTTGGGAGGACTTGAGCAACTCACACTATGTAGCCACCATTTAACGATGTCCAAAGATGAGCATGTACTTCAACAGTTAGCATAAGTTCGGCCTTAACAGTCATAGCACTCAATAAGCACCAATGTTAGAAGGCTTGAGCGCTTACACCTCTTGAAATTTATAAAACTGCATTCAGTGACCTTTCAGACTACTCTGAGCAACATACCAACAGTGCACAAATAGGCACAAATTTTAAATGGCATCTTCATCTAGCTGTGCTCAGCGTATTAGCGTGGAACAATTAGTGACTGAGTATAGTATGTTCTCCTTAACACAGAACACGCAACGGGAGGAAAAAGTCAACTCATTCAAGATTTCAGTCTGTATTTGTACAGCTGCTGGCACAAAAATCAGATGAATGTTCTCCTTCAGAAACAGCAGAATTCAAGAGAAAGCTTTCAAAATGAGGGTTTCACTACAATCCACTTAAGCATGTAAAGCAGATGCTGCGTTATTTTTAGAGCTACCAACATTTGTTCTCTGCCTTAACTCCCACTCCAGAAAGAAAATGGGGATGAAAGCAATGTTTATTCTCCTATGATCCAAAATTCAGAGATCTATATGGAACTGTCCCAACAATAATAAAGGGCTTCAATATTAATCTAATTTGACATTCTGAATTACTTGCAACTACACAAAGCGTGAACCATCTCAACCTATTAACAGGACTTCAAATTTCCTGCTTCAGAATGTTAATAATGACAAACCCATAAAGCTTTTGCTTCTTACATAGAGCTACCCATTTCTCTGTTGCTGGCAAATATAAATTGTTCTTTTGAATACTATTCAAGACCCTAACAAGCACTATGAGTTGTACAATCATACACCAAAGTACCGCCAGAAATCTGACAGAAGTCATTTTGTCCAAGCAAACTAAAATGATCACAAATAATAGCGTGTACAACCATCCTGAGACCACTGAGCTTCTGCATCTAGCCATTTGAAATGTTGGCAGTAGATTTCTTTTTCCAAACAAAGAGATGCAGACACTACTGCAGAAATCTAAATTGAGCTGCAGATTTGGGTTTCTGACATATTTATTCTGTTGTAAGCACCTTACATCAGAAATGAAAGAAAACACAACTGACACTCTCAACTAAGCCTGTCCAAACTGTCCAAGAGGGTTATCTCAGCCATGTTTTAAAGCTGTTAGCAATACCAGCCCCTGCCAAAATATAATTCCCAACTATTTGATATAATCATTCTAGATACGCAAGTGATTTGCAACACAATATTCTGCTGTGGCAGCAGTAAACTTCTTCAGCTTTAACATAAAAAACTGCCAAAAGTAATTTGGTCATTGTCTTAAAGGCACCAACTGGTCTACAGACATTAGGGAGGAATGCCTGACATGCCTGAGTGAGTGTCCTGATGGAAAAACCTGTAGAATTTAAAATTAAGTTTTCCAAATGTATGGGGGTTGATATGTTTTCATGGCTAGAATTTTAACAGTTACAGCTCTGCTGTAGCTATCTAAGGGTAATTCAAACAGATCAATGAAGAAACACTTCATTCTGCTTTATTTTTTAATAGGTCCTACATAATTGATTGCACATTTGCTTATTCCACCTTGGTAAACCAATATGCTCTTCCTATAAAAAAAACCTACATCCCATTAGTCCATTTCTGACCTTTCTCTGTTCTGGAGCACCTTAAGCCAGGCAATTCTATTGAATTTTTCTTTTTTCCATAATTCTAAGTTCACCATCTGTTAACAAAGTACTAGAATTACAGCAGCAAAGCTAATGAAGTTACGCGTTCTGTGCAGAATATGACCCAGAATCATCCGTCAGCAGAAATCCTGTCAGAGTCACCTACAAGTAGACAGAATAGTTTTCTTTCTACAACATTTTGAGTTTTATTTCTTCTTACCCACAGGCAGGCACAGCTAGGAACCAAAGGTTCAAACCTCCACATGACAAAGGAAAACAGGGAGAAACATGCAGACCTTTCAAATTTTAGAAGAATTCACTCTAAGACAAATTACTGCACTTTATCTATTTTTTTTTAAATTTGTTGCTGGTATGAAGCAACAACACAGATCTAGACCCTGTTTGGTCTCACTCATGCTGTCTTTTTCAGTTCTGACATATTTTGGAAGTCCTTGCCTTCATAAAATCTAGCCTTTCATAAAATTGTGATTAGTTCTTAGCTTCTATTGATTTGCATTATAAAACCGATACAATATCGTAACACACATAAAAACTTTGAAGCACTATTCTGTTATAAAGAGATATAAAAGAATCAAGATGAACACAGAAACTTTTAGTTACAATTTAGTTACACCTATAGGATTATAGTTTCACTTAAAAAAATTAAGAATAACCCACATAGCCAGCCTATAAGTTTTCTCAAAGTAGAGGTTGGCTACAAATATTGGGGAGCAGTACGTGTGCACACGTGGCTATTTCCATGCTCTACTCTTTAGAAGACACTAACAACAAAACTACCTCAGGCTCCACTCACCTCCACAGTAGTTAAATTGGCAGTGACAGGAGGAGGATCCCCCCATGGCTCATAGAGACACACAGCACAAGGCAGCCTCACGAAGCGAGCACTCCCACTGCCATTTTAAAACGGAGAACTACATAATGTTCTGTCAGTGTCCAGATGGTTTTATCAACAGGTGTAAGTAAAATACAAAAGCAACTAAGAGAGACACAAGATTTTAAAAAAAGAAGATTCCTTGTTACCTTGCACCGTAAGGAAGACTGATGCCATGGTAGATCCACCCTCATTAGAAGCAATGCAGTTGTACTTGCCAGCATCCGTGAGCTTTACAGTCTTCACCTCTAAAGACAGGTTGCTCATCATCCTTATTCGCAGGGGCTCCTTAAGCCTCACATCCCTGCCGTTTCGCTGCCAGGTGAGATTGTAACGCACTGTGCTTAAAGTCAGGCAGGTCAAGATGGCTCCTTCACCAGGGACAACCGTGACATTATTAGGAACCTGAATAATGGGTGGAGGCTCTGTGTAGAAAGAACAGAATAAAGAACAAAATAATAAGAGAAAGATATGGGAACCTTTGCTTCATTTGTGGATTCTTGATAGCTTCAAGTACACTAAACAATTTTTTTTTAGAAAAAAAAGTTGGTTTAACATTTAGCTTAATTTCACATTGCTGAAGCCAAGAAACAGAACCCAGGGCAACATCCTTGTTCCCTGATGCTAAGCTGCCTGACCAGTTTAGGTCCAACATATCTTACCACACAGGGTGAAAGGTCACATCACGTGCAAGAGAGGATACAGCACTGTGTTCACCTTGCACTGCGGAAAGCCAACATAAGATCAGAGCGCTACACCAACAGAAGGAAGAGACGGGACCACGACCAGGTCTCAGGTCCTGATCTCTGACTGGGGTGTGACCACTCCAGCCTAAATTGTTTTGTGATTCTAGGATTCATAATGCAGCTTAACTAACCTGAATTAGCTACTACAGGAGACAAAAGACATCTTCAATTTTAAGCAGTTATATGAAACCCTGAGGCCAAATTCAAACTGCTGTTTGAGCTCTGCTATGCTCACTGCCACTGTAAATTAACTGACTCGTTCCAGTGCTTTCCCTAATCAAGAGCACTTCTGCATGACAGATGTCTGATCAACACACACAAGGCAGCTACATAGAATGGATTTTTGTTTCAAAGTGGAAATGCTTTTTCACTTTCCCTCAGACTGCATTGCAACTGTGAAAAATTAGGTGATAAAATTCACTATAATATGGACACAGTTTTCATCCACCCACTCACATGCATAAATAAGCTTTTCTTCTTAATTTTTCCTGCAGGTCCTCTTTCTGCAGAAGACTCTACTGTCTGCTGAAGCAGTTCAAGCCCCTGCCTGATTTTATGTTCTCTCCATGTGTGTTTAGGGTGCCTCTTGGTCTACAGTTACTTAAACTAAATTCCTCAAATAAACTAAAAAGATTAATTTTATGAAATAAAGCTTGTTGTTTTACTTTGGGAAACATTTCTAGCTGCTTTGCAATTGAAACTCTCAACATCGTAATTTGCAGACAATAACCAACACCCGCATGTCCCAACTTTACATTTGCCTTCACAGAAGGCCAACTTTACTCTCTCCCTTTCTCCCACTCCAAATTTTTACGTCCAAACTTGACCAGGATGACACTGTTCACTTTTCGGGAAGGATTCTCTCTTACCACCACTAACTTTCATCAATAACTAATTGGGCATAATCATCTAGTGCCTCAAGTTTGAACGGGTCATTAATTTACATAAGGGAAATTCCCTCTCCCTCAGCAAGCAGAGCATCAGTGCTTTATGCTTTGAAACTGCTATAACACATAAGGCACACCAACTCATACTAAATGGATGACCGGCTTTATAATTAGGGATCCTTTAAATTCAAATTTTTATGAAGTTAGGAACAGTTTTAGGAACATAGGAGGCGATTGGTGACAGCCAACATGGCTTCACCAAGGGCAAATTGTGCCTGACAAATTTGGTGGCCTTCTACAACAGCGTTATAGCACCGGTGGATAAGAGAAGAACAACTGCCTGGACTTGTGCAAAGCATTTGATGCTGTCTGGCACAACGTCCTCGTGTCTAAGTTGGAGAGACATGGATTTGACAGATGGACCACTCAGTGGATAAGGAATTGGCTGGATGGTTGCACTCGCAGTTAATGGCTTGATGTCCAAGTGGCGACCAGACAAGTGGCATTCCTCAGGGGTCAGTACTGGGACCAGTGCTGTTTAACATCTTTGTTGGCCTGCACAAATCCCATGAGGTTCAACAAGGCCAAGTGCAAGGTCCTGCACCTGGGTCAGGGCAATCCCAAGCAGAAATCCAGCCTGGGAGGAGAACGGCTTGAGAGCAGCCCTGAGGAGAAGGGCTTGGGCTTGTTGGTGGATGAGAAGCTCAACATGAGCCAGCAGCGTGCATTCACAGCCCAGAAAGCCAACCACATCCTGGGCTGCATCAAAAGCAGCGTGGGCAGCAGGGCCAGGGAGGTGATTCTGCCCCTCTGCTCTGCTGAGACCCCACTTGGAGTACTGCACAGAGCTCTGGGGCCCCCAGCAGAAGAAGGACACAGACCTGCTGGAGCAAGTCCAGAGGAGGGCCACGAAGATGCACCTCTCCTATGAAGACAGGCTGAGAGAGTTGTGCTGAATAAACATCAACACACTTGTGTACATCAGTGAGAAAAAAACCACATTAATTAAAAACATACTTAGAACTGGAAATGCATTTGATTGGCCCCAAGTGCCACTGCCTGCTGCTGAGTGTTCCAGCACAATGTATTACCACGCTTCAGCACAGAAGGATGGACGACTACCCACCTGATACATCCAGAAACGTCTGCGCACGTCCGGTTCCTGCACTGCTAGTTGCCATACATTCATAAAAGCCTTCATCAGACAAGGAAACCTTCGCAATTTCCCAGCTCATACTAGATGATTCTCTGGAGGAAGAAGAGCACATACTCACTAAATTCCCAAAGGAATCAAGAGGTACAAGAACTTGGTTCCCTAACTACAGACAGGATATTTTCACAATAATTACAAGGAAAAGGAAAAACAGAGCCTCTGATGAATCAAATTTCATCTAGCTTTAGGATTTTATTTAAAGAAACAATATATACACTGTCAGGCTTCTTATAAGTATTTTAAAAGTGTAAATTTTTGCAGAATGCCCAACTTGCACAGCTACGTAGGTCAACAGTTGTCACACAATGACTAAAACCACTGTGTTTGCAGTCGTGAACTCAGCTGCTCGTACTCTCCTGTTACGTTTACTACTTGAAAATCTCTCTCCTTAATACCCACAAGTTTCCATGTAGAACCAGTATGCGGTACCAAACCTGTGGCTCTTATTAGCAAGGGCAACAAGGGTTCATCCTCCCAGCATAAGCTTCTAAAATTCCCAGGTACAGACAGGGGCTACACTTTGTACTTTTTAAACTGCAGGGACTACCTCCATCCCAAACATTTACATTCCAGCAAAACATGAAGTATCTCTATGAAGATGACTGACTTCTGCTCTGCCAGATGCACCTCTGAACTTATGACCAGCAGTAACTATGATAATCTAATATTCTGCATGTGGATTGCCTAGCCATACAAAATAGCACAACAAAGACAGGATTGATGGATTCAAGACTGAAAAATGTAGGGTGGGGTACCGAAGAGATGCAAGCAAGATAATGTAACAGGAATCCAGAGAAATACTTGGTACTTTTTCTATAAATCATAGCAAGGGCAAAGCTGATGGGCAATAATACCACATACCTACCACATGCAATGTTAAAGTCAAGAGAATAGAAGTATAACTACGTTGACTGGTGGTTACATATGCTTGAAAACAAACACTCTTACAGCTTCTTAAAATTCAAAACCACATTTTATACAACTAGTGGTGCAACAGACACAGAGATGATGACATAAATGAGCAAAACAGGGGTTCTTCTGCAGTGTCCCAGCGCTCCCTGTGGCCTGTTGCTATGGCATATAAACAAAACTGATGAGTGCTAAAATATCCATGATAGCTCTGGCAAGTAATTGCCATGTTATGGGAAAACGCTAAATTAGTGAGCCCTTTGTCTCCCCTTTGCTTGTTGCAACAGATTGATTTATCAAATCCTAAAGGATTTAGAAAGAATAAAAGAACGAGACTTGGAATATGTGTGAAAGTTCAATAGTGTAGCATCACGAGACAGACAATCCAATTACACGACAAATGAAAATAGTATAGACTGACCTTAAATGGCTTCCTACTTACTCTGTCTTACTTCATACTTGTTCTACATAACGTAATATATCATATATCAAATCTATGACATTTTACAGTGCAATGCTGGCAAATACAAATGGCAATAACTGCCAACACTTAAGAATAAGATAGTGTTTCTTCCAAGTAAAAAGCGAGAAACTTCTCTTTTTCATGGAAAGTATGTTAAAAGTGAAGTTATGCAATCCTATTCTTCTTCATTCCTGACTTTCGCTTTACACCAGATGTCGAACATGGAAGCCTTGAGAACAGAAGCATAAAAGGAAACCTGTCCAGAGTGGAAAAGCTTGGCAAACAGAGACCTGCAGTAGTCTATTAGAAAAAATTAAATACAACAATGGCAACAATGAATAATACTCACCTCAAGGCATCTGCTGCACACTTTGGCACTGACTCTAAAAAGCAGTAACCACACACAACTCTTTGCAACACGTTACTGGGATAACTCAGCACCTTTCAGCATCAAGTAATTTATTTACCTAAATCGTTTTTTATATATTATATATATGTTTTTTATATACACGTATATATATGGGTTTTATATATATACATATATACGTTTTATATGCTGATCGAACTGCTTATCTAGCCAGTTTGAAAATACAAATATACTCCCTTAGCCAATTTGCAAAATCCAAAGCCCAAATCACATCCCGGTCATTAGTTACTGCAGAACCACTGGCAGAGGCCAACAGAAACCGCCGTGCTGCATATCACATTGTGCTGTGGCTGACACAAATGAACTAAAAACTAATCTTCACTCATATTTCACTAGTTAATACATAGTTCTGAGGGATATATTCGGCACAGTTTAGTAATCAGACACCAGACTTGATAACAGCCACAAATACCAGCTGATTCAGAGGGATTTATTATTTTGATTAACTAAATGGATTGCCTTTCTTGTCATAATTTCACACATTATTTTTGCTGATTCTGCTCTTTGTGGGGTTGGTGGGATCTGTCATTTATAATAGAGATTGTATTTTAAAGACACTCCTGCTCAGTTCCAGCTGATATGAGGTGCTTAACTACTGCTCCTGGTCTCCTAAATCAGACTTGTCAGAAATCCACATTTTCTTACTTTGACCACCACAGAATGCAGAAATCTAGAAAAACAGAGCTGTTGCAACTTTAGAGAAATTTATTTTTCTACACGTTACTCATTTAAAATGAGGAATGATTATTACAGCTTCTAGTACCTCTGGAATCAAAGTAAAAAACTTTTTTCAAAGTACGTTCACTTCAAGGCCCCTTAAACCTACATTCTAATGTAGGTTTAATGGTACTTCCTAATGGTACTTTCACACAGACAACTGTCATGCTAGAACTAAAATATTCAACTTACAAACCATTTACTTTTCAAAATAAGTATTAAAAAAACCCAACCGAGTAAAGATGACATCTTGTCACCAAAACCCTGCAAGTGTCCAAGGCCAGGCTGGACGGGGCTTGGAGCAGCCTGGGCTGGTGGGAGGTGTCTCTGCCCAGGGCAGGGGGTGGAACGACATGGTCTTTAAGGCCCCTTCAGGCTTCACCAGAGGCTAACAGAGGCTGCCAACATTGTTTTCTAGTTCATACTTCCCTTTTGTTTTCAACTACCAGAATTACAAGATGGACTTTATAAGTATTTTAATTAATTCATAATTTTTTTTTCTCCTTACCTCCACAGAGAAAGAACATGCAATCCGTTTTCTATACAGTAATCTGAAGAGCCTTCTGGTATATTCAGTCTAAGTTTTCCTATTTTGAGAGATTTTCTGAAGGGGAAAATTTTCTAGGGCAAGACATAGGACATACTTCTAGGGCACCCGTGAAAGGCCATTAAAAATAAAGCAAATTAATGAACGTTCCATAATCACTTATGCATCCATTGAGGCAGGGAGGGTGTTCCAGAAAAGAGCTAAAAATCTACATTACGTAACTTTTAAAAATACTAACTAAAAGCATTTGCCTTCTAGACATTTAGACACAGTTTATCATAATTTAAGAGCATACATTTGAGGTTTGGCCAGAACCTTATAATCTCATCATCTATACAGAGTGTACACCCTCCTCAAACACGCATGTGCATATATATTATATATATATACACGTATATAAAAGAAATCTCTCCATAGCATACAGCCTCCCTAACGAATATCACCAAACTTAACAGAATGGATGTAACAGGATGTAAGCTGTATAATGGTAAATAATAATTAGAAGTCACAGGACATAAGTAAAACAGTATTGGGGAAAAAAAAAAGTCACTACTTACTTGAAGAACTGATCCACGCCTAGTTTTACTCCATTTTTAGTAAAACGCTGAGTAAAAGGTATAAGACTTTCTACATGGCAAGGAACAGACCCCGGCTGCAAGTAATATCCTGGAGTCTTGGTGGGCATTGTAACTTTTGGAGCATCTGAAGAAAGCAAATATTCCCCAAAAGATTACTAACAGCTGCTAACATGCATCTTATTTTTCCCTTTTATTAAAAAGAAATTCAATTTCTGATAAAGTTATACTTAGTAGATAATAACATTAACTTGTCCATCACAGTCTAGAGATAGAACTTTGGAATGAAACAGCACAGAAAATACTTTTGTAAGTTACAAAAAATATTAGATACCAATTTTAACTGATTTAGATGTGACAAATGTACATTCAATTCAAAATCTCTTACCAGGAGTAATACTAGAAAATGAAACACTTGAAACTCTCTGAAAAAGATAATCATCCTTGTCATAGCCCATTATTTTCACAAAAAAAGCTTCATCTGGTGGAATGAAGTCAGAAATATTCCATAGTCCATAGGGCTTTCTATCAGGATAGTATTTCACAGGCAAGGTCTTAAGAAGTTCCCCTGTAATGCTCAGAAGTTCCAGTCGGTCTACTCTAGCTGGAAGAAAGATCCCCGTGGTATTTAGCAGCACAAAGGTAGGAATCCCTAGAAAAACAGAAACATGCTATTTTAAGTTATTAAAAAAAAAAAGTAATTAAAAAAGAAAGGTTAAATTCCATAGGTATGGCCCAGTACCCCAGGAACGCAGCATTCCACTTCAACCCTTCCTTACTAAGTAGCAAAAACCTAAGTTGCCCTAAGCTCTGCTCTGCTCATTAGCGGTCAGGAGACACAGCAGTGATTAGGGTTTAAATTACTGATTTCCAACAGGTGTTTCTGAACTAGCAGCCTCTCTATTAACTCCTCAGCATGACCAGAGCCAAAGGCTTTTTCTGAAGCTCCAAAAGTAACAGAAACAGAGTTGCAATTTTAAGGCATTTCATACCTAATGATATCTGGATTTATGCAACCCAAAAAACCAAGCTAATACAAAAAATACCATAGTAAAATAAAACAGCAACATTGGCTGCTCTCACATATTCAAGGCCCAAGAACCAGCCAACAGCTGCCCCAAATTTACTGTGAAGTTCACCAGAGAGATCATCATAGGGTTACACTCAATTTTGGGGGCCCAAAACCAGTTATTGTTTAGCATAGAACAGAATGGAAACAAACCTTGGACTGGTCTGCTGGATGTTTTTTTAAAATCTAATGTTGCCTTCCTAGAAAACCCCGCTCGGAAGTCAATCGTGCTGAGACCTGTGATCCGAACTGAGTGCCTTCCACTGCTGGAGGTCTGGAAGAGCAATGGAGTGAAACAACCCATGAAAAACGAACATTTCAGGCATTGGCAATGCTTCTGATCTGTCCACTGAGCTACGTAGATACACTTCAATTTGTCTCAGAGGTAAATCACAACACAAACACACAAGATCAACAGCTACTTGTCACATGCCAGTGACTGTAATGGGAGACTGGAAGTGAGAATTTTGACCATCATGAAGTATATTACAAAATAGTAAATGAAACACAGGACAACAAAAAAATAAGCGAAAAGTTTTTACTGATAATATATATAAGCAATTCACTTCCAGTACTACAATAATTTATTTTACCTTCTTATTTATTACTAAGTTCCCTTTTTAAATATACACAAAACTAATTTTACCCTTAAACCATATGCAAACACCACAGGCGCTGCATGCCATGAAACAAGCGGCAAGTACAGAGGAACCTCAATCAATACATATGAAAGGATCCTCTCTTTCCCAGCCAAGGCCTCTGTGGGAAAGCAGAGGATGCAGAAGTATCTCTCACCTCTACTCACCACATTTTGAATCAGCAAAAATCAAGTCACAACCAACCTCCACCTACTCCTGAAAAGCCTTGGTGTTAGGCTGTTTGAGGGTACAGCAGCCTTTATGCAAGTCCTCAATCCTCCAATTATTGTGATTTATCTTCCTTAAGTTACTTTCTGTCATTTTGTGCTGAGAAAGAAAAGGACCACGGCTACTTGCCAAGAGTGCACAGGAACCCAAGGCTTTTTGTCCTCACCCAGTTCCACACCCTTCAGGTGTTAGGGGAAAAGAGGAAAAGAAAAAAAACCCAACCAAACAAACCACTGCTGCACTGCACTGAGCATGGAGTTAGATTTTTACAGACTTAACAATAACAAACCCATGGACAATTTCAACCAGAGCAGCAGGAAAAAAATAAAGATACAAAAGACTGCAAAGAGTGATATCTAAGCTATATTATGCCAAGATCCAACCCAGAGGTAGTAGGTCCTACTCTGAGTTTTTGTTCAGGGAGGCAGGACAGCACACGAGACTTGCAATGTGAAAGAAAATCAGTACTAAAATGCAGTCATTCCACCGGGCTTTATCTATCTAGAGAGTATTATCAGATGCATTCTCAAATACATAATTCCTTCAGTTTAGTAACCACCTCTCATACAGCTGCACGTGTATATTAAATTAAACAGTTGTTTCTTATAACTAAGTGCCTAGGGACAGCCATTTAGACACTATGACAAATTGATGTCTATCTGATTAAAATGACCTCTATTTGCTTCTATTTGGTTAGCCTTTCACCCCAGAAAAATCACTACTGAAGCCTTTTTTATATAAACCAGCTGTTAACAATACAAAGAAATATTTAAGTGTGCCAAACAACTCATGTTATCAAGTGTTAATTGGCAGTTAAAATTTCATTAGGCAAACTCAGTGACAAAGCTTTCTTTTTATAGCTTTATGCATCTGTATAAGGAATTTATGGCGTGAATAAGCTTTTCACAAAGTTTTTTTTTTTTTTTTTAAAGTCTTCAGTCAGAGCCTTAAAATCTCAGTGACTAAAGCCGAGTAAATAATCCACAGAAAAATATATTGGGAAATTATTTCTCTTTAACAATTATTCCGACCTTTGGACAACTGTGACTTTTTAAGGCTAGAATAACCTTATGAAGTTTTACCATTCACTGGTAGCAATAAATGTAACTATCACTGTCGTGCCTAGGAGCTGGCAGTCTTATGCAAACACCTAAGAATAAATTTCATCCCAAAGGATTGCTTCCCAATTAGTATCTCTGTCAAGTCTCTTTTCATTGTTTGTACTTTGACATGGATTACTGGTATTGTACATTAATGCTTCTCCTCCCAGACTGGGGGAGCATGATAAAAAGAGCAAACATGTATTTGTCACGGATGTCAGGAAAAAAATGCTTTCCTGTCTTGCAAATAACACAGAATAATTGCCCAAGATGTGTTTATCTATGAAGAAATGTATGATAAAAGGCACAGGTTTTTGTAAAACAAACTTTTTTTTTTCACACAACAGAAAAACCAAGCTACAATGGCTAAAAAAATTCTTAATTGCACAATTATGTTTATGTATTTATATTTACAGTGATGGAGATATACAGCTGAATTAGGCCTTGAGGAATGTGCTTATTCAGTAGAAATTACTCTGGCCTGCTTTGTCATTACACTGCATTTGGCTCTAGGGAGCAACAACAGCAGTCATTAAAGACCTGGTCACAAGAACAGTCAAGTTTTTCTGCTGACTTCTCATTGCTTTTCCTCTCCTTTTCTCAATCAGGCAGATGATGATTTAACTCCAAGCAGCTGGGGAGGTTTTGTGGCATTGCTCAGCTGAAAATGCTCTGGCGGATTGATTAACAACAGAACAAAAGAGCAGCTGATGGCTTCTCAACTCACCTCCATCACTCCCTCCCCTTCTAAACAGGCAGAGAGAGGCCTTTAAGGAGTAATGAGATCCAACTGTCTTCTAATGCTGCTGTCCTGCAACTTGCAGATAGTTTTATTTGCAAGATTTTAGATACCTCCCAAACTGCTCCAAAGAAATATTTTAAGAGGAGTCCATAGGACAGGCCTTTGTGGGAGGGACTGAGCAAAAGCAAACTGATGCTCCCTCTTCTATCAAACAAGTAAGACTGTTCCTATGGAGGCCCATCTCTTGGTAGGTATCTCAACAGTAGGACCAGCAGGTAAGTTTTTTCTCCCAGCTAGCTCTGAGCTGCAGAAAACACATGTAACAGCGGGGCCAACTTTCTGAAGAATCATGCTTCCTTGAAAACTTATTTATAAAATCCACATACATGCACTGATTTGATGTCCTCATGCTGAAGTACCTGAAGGCACCTGGAGGCCTCCTGCAGCACAGGGGACAACTGGATTGCATACTGTGGATTTTATATTACTCAACCCTCCAATTTAAAGACTTCACTGGGCGCTGAAACTGCACCAACACTTGATTGTTGATTACGGTGGGATCTTCTTGGACTGATCATTCTCCAGTTGATTTAGTAGTAGCTAATACTGTTTAGCTCCCTGTGATTTGTTACCTTACTAAAATGATAACTTTTTCCTGTTCCAGTGACAACTACCTATATAGGCTCTTTGCACAAATCTAATCAAGACCTGTTTGACCTAATTAAGACCTGTCATAAAAGTTAATATATTTCAGCTATATTCAAGACAATTTTTCTTTTTTTTTTAACACAAAATATGTCAATTGAATGTTTTATTTTCCACAGAATTGGAGACAGCATTATGCTGAACCTAGGAAAAAAAGGAAAAAAACACAAACTTAAAAACCTGACACGGCCTGACACTTTGGCCAGGGCTGGTTTGCACCCAGCCGAGCGTGCTGGCCCTGTTCCACCTGAGCCAGTTGGCCATTTGCACCACGCTGAGTGCCAGCCTCAGATTTAGGAGAGGTTATTAGCTCTGGAGGGTGTTACACATTGAGGCTGTCAGAGCAACAAGCTCCTCTCTTGGCAGTTCCTGGGATCTAGAAATGTGGGTAACGCAGTGCAGGCACACACACGTGGTTCCACATGGCTCAGCTCACAACCGAAAAGGCCTCGGCATAGCCGCAGCCACGCAGAGCCAGCGAGAGATCACACCGGGCTCTTGCTGCTCCTGCACTCTGCTCCTGTGTTGCAGAATGTTTATTACACTGCATGCTTAACCCAAAAGACTCCAACAAGCTCCAGAGTTGAATACTAAGGCACCAACTGTAGAAAAAGTTCTCTCAGTACCTAATATGTCTGATGTAATTAAGTGGGACTCAAGCTTTTTTTTCCTTTTCTTTTTTTTTTTTTTTAACAAATTAAAAGAAAAGGTGTCTCTGTACCAGGTTTTTTAGCATTTCTGGTCCTGGAAGCATAGACAGACATTCAAACAAGTCTCTGTGAGCTGCTGAGCTCAACATGCTTTTCTAGTTGCAGTTCTACAGCACTATCAATAGTTTCCTACGGTGTTGTATGTGAATTAGCAATCCTTTTCAAACTACCCCTGCGCTTATGGCACAGACAATACACGGCACACATCCATTCAGCACACCTCATTGTGAACTTGACTATGAAAGTATCTTACATGGGTGACTTCCTCTCCAAAAATGACAATCTAGTATTTACACTTCTAGAATATAACAGTTCAGTTGGAAAGGACTTATACCACTATGATTGTTTCCACGTCAATTTAGGAAAGCTGGGATCATACTGCTTAACCTATGTAAAGAAGTATACAATAGGACAAAGCATGAGTCAGTTTAGGCCACAATTACACAACAGAATTGATGATGTAAAAACTCACAGCTCATTGTACTTCCCTTCCTCTCCCCAACTCTGAGCACATATGTCACAACACGCTGCCCCCTACCAACCAGCTCAAGGTACACATCCAACTTTATTTGTCTGAAGATAATCTGTCCACAAAACATAGTTCAATAGTGTGATTTCTACACAAACAGTTATGCCTCGCACAGACTTTAAGGTGTGGTACATTTCCCTAAGTCTAGCCAAGCCCTAAGCTTCATCTTCCAGTTTAACCACATTATAGTAAGAGTGCTCTTGCTCATCCCTTTTCCCTATTATGGTGTCAGGTAAGCATTTTTTGTCCTGATTTTGAATCTCTGTTAAATTAGGGGTTAAGGCTAGTCTAAGCAATCCACTAAGGCATTTAGTTCTTTCATTTCAGAAGTATGATAACATGTCATTACATAGGAGCTGGGTGCTTGCTAGAACTCTCAGAAGCAGCAGGTAGGATTGCTCTTCATCTCTTTCAGTGCACATTGACGATGCTCAGCGTAAGGAGCCTTCAGCCTAACACTCAGGGAACTTTCCTACAGACTGTGGTGGGAGCAGCAACCTCTGGCATAGGGAGCTTGATCAAGGGCTTACGTTAAGTTGCTACAGTCAGTTCCAATAAGACCATTTCAGCAGAGTCTTAATGATCCTTTCTTGTTTGTTTATTACTGCTAATCATGTTGATATTAACTTCTTAAGGTTTATAAATCCTAAATTCTGTATGTTACTAGGATAGCACTCACATGAACAAATTTATTTACATACTGTAGTATTTCAATAATTTACTGATAAGGAGTTTGAATTAGATGTATATTTATTGACTTTGTGAACCTGCTAGTGAAATCTCTGGCCTGAAAAGCGCACAGCATCTCCTTCTCCCAGTCCTCCAAACCTGCTATATACAGCAAAGCCCCTCTATTGAGAGAATCTGCTCACTAGACTCAAAAAATTTGGTGCTCACTTCATCCTTTTTTCATCCAAAGGAAAAGGATGACCTAAGGATTTGACTTAAGACAGTAACGTCTAATATTTTATACTACTGCCTTCAGAATATGTTACCACACATAGGTCAAAAAGGACATTTATTGTAACACAAACTCATCTATGAACATTGATGATAAATAACATAGTAAATCATTATACAATCCCCTTATAAGCTACAGGACAAGTCATACATGATTTCTGCAGTAACTTTACCTTAATCGTCCATGTTCCAGGCTCTGGATCTTTGACATTTACTACCTTTGCAGAGTTGTGGATATTTAGCAATTCATTCAGTCCTGATCCTTTACTGATCTGCTTGCCTGAAAAAAAACACACAAACACAAAACCAGGGAGTAAATACAACATTGCCTAAAAACACAGGGAGTAAATACAATATTGTTCTTCTGTACTGATGTATTTTTGATACGTGACTTACTCACTGCTTAGCGATCATTAACATTTACAACAGTCAAAATTCCCTGTAATTCTTTGCCAGAATACTAAAAAAGCTCATTTATTTTCACTCTTTTCATTCACTTGGGAAATTTAATACAGCCTGCAACAATACAGAACAGTCGGAAACCCAGAAACTGAAAGCAAAACAAGCTCTCTTCATAGAAAATACTGAGCTTTCGGTGAAAGGAGGCAGCAAAGAAGCAAGTTCCCTTGAAGGAGAACTTAGAACAAACTTACCCTAACCCACCTGCCAGCTGAACCTACCTGCCAGCTGCCAGCCCACACACTCTTCTGCCCTCTAGACCTATTTCAATCCTGATACTGGTTTTCAAAATGCGAAAGGCATTCATGAAACACAAATATGCCCATCCCTATTGGAGACAGTATTTGTCTTTTTCATGCACTTTTTTTTGCTATCGCAAAAGAAGGTATAAACTACTTCACCTAATGGATCATTAATTTCAATTGCTGGTGAAGGACCACTCAAGGACACTGTAACCTCTTTCAGACTTGGATCAAAAGGGATCTGCCAAGTATTTACAGCCATGGTCAAATGGTCTGTAGACAACAGATGCACTTTGGAGGCTTGAACTGCTTCTTCAACCCATTTCAACACCTAGAAGAGACAGTAACCGTTGTTATTATACTGTCAACAGTATTTGCTATTGAAATATTTTCTGCTGAAATATTGTCTTGTAGAGATTCCGTGTTAAATTCTATTATAATAGAAGATCACTCCTTTCACCTATGATCCTGTTGTCTGGTGATACACAGCTACCACATCACCCTGACCAAACATGGTGGTAAAGAACTTGCCTAATACTATCACCCAATGCATCCATTTCTACAAAGATAGCACAAATAGGATTTCATCTTCTATCAGGAGCACACAAGAGCACAGGAATACAGAAAGAAAAGACGACAGCATACCAGGAGTAAAGAGGAAACAAAGCACCAACATCAAAGCAAATGTATGCTTCAACTTCTACTGTTCAATGCAAGAATCAACGTACATGATATGAGAAAACAGACAGTCTGGAAAAACTAGGACCAAAACTTTGTTGTCTTACCTGTGCAGTTATCGATTCTGGAGTGAATAAGCTTATTTGCCGCATTAGGGCAAATATATTTTAGAAAATATTAATACTTAAAAGACATGCAATTTTAAAGAAGATATGACCGAAGCCATGATCAGCATGATGTTTAAAGGAGTGCAGAAACATACATGGTTACATCTCTACGCAACATCCATATGCACACTTTTAAAAAGGAACTAGAGATACAAATCTATGCATATTTCTAGTCATCAACTAACTACTAATTGCCTGAAACAAGAAGGAAAACTCCCTCATCCAGATGTGCTGAGTAATTGCCATCTATAGACTTTTTCAATTTCTTTTTTCACATAAAACACGTAATGCAAATTACTATTAGACACAGCATGCAGGTCAGAATAGAGGGGAACTCAACCTCCCCCAAACAAACACCCGGCCTGTCAAAATAAATTATATTACATCAGCTCTGTATGTCACAGAGCTGCAGCATTTTTTTTTTAATCCCGTTGAAGCAATATTGGTTTCCTATAACATTGTGAATGTGATTTACTGCACTATTGATCCATAATTTTAGGTTACAATTAAAAATGGCTGGATTCAGAAACATCTTTTAAAGGAGCTTTCCATTAAGCCAGTTCAAGTGGTCAGTGCAAACGACTTGGAAACCAACAATAAACTAACCTAGACCTGTCATCCATCAGCAATAGAAGGCTCAAGAGTAAGCTCTTAGCTCTAGGACCCAATTCAACACACTAGCCCAAAAAAGCGTCATTTCCTCAGTTTGTTGGACATAATTTGCATACTTTTTCCATTTAAAAAATGGGTTACGCCACAGGTTTCTGTGCAAGCTAACATAATGATCAAAACGGGCTGGAATCTAGTTTCTAAGTGCACTTGCTCTTCTAGGCCCAGCAACTTGCACAAAGACCCAGCAACCTTTGGGCAAACATCAAAGAAGTTCACGTGAACTTCTCAAGTTGTGAAGAAGTGAAGGGCATCATTCAAAATGCTTTTGAAATGGTGGGGGCATGTTTTCATAAATTGTTATCCTTCCACTATTAGTAATGCCTCACCTGAGATGTGTTGAATGCTCCCAAGGCAACGTGAAGTGAAACAGCGTTGACCATATAACAGTGCCATGTGCCCTCCCCACAAGGGTCTGCATCAACAAGGTACTTAGGCATACTTTCAAAAGAACATACAAAAGTCATAGTAAAATTAACTATACATCTCAAAACCCCTGAAGTAACGTGACCCAAGAGAGAAATACGGTTCCTGCAACAGCTAATGACACCAGCTATCCAGCAACTCTGATTACTTTAGACAAGCTTGGAACAGGAGTCGCAAGGCTTCAAACAGACCCAGCTAATTTTAAGTTTTACCTTTGGAAATTGTACATTTGGGTCCAAAAATGCTTCCAAAAGCAATTTCAACTCATATATATTGAGATGAGTATGACACTTTTTTGTACTAGGTATATGGAAAAGTTTCCATTTAATTCCAGAATCTTAACAGGTAAGTTTTTAATGAATTGTAAAACTTAATGAACCTATATGAATTTTCAGAAGAAAGGCATTTTCTGATCTAGCTTAAGCTCATTTCAAGAGGCTTAAGGAAAATAAATCAGGTCAGAAGGTAAAGCATCTTTACAGGAGCTTTGCCAATAGATCTTAAACCACAGTCACCAAAACTCCATAGCACTCAACTTCAGCAAAAGAATTTAAGGCAGGTTTCTTCCAGCTTTAAAGCTTTTTTTGTGTTTGTTGTGGTTTTTTTCCTAAATTGTATCTCTTCGTCTACTACATAGTATCAATTTCCTTTACAACAAACCTCACTTTCACACAGCATTTCAAGCCACTGCAGGACCATGTTACTTGTACAAACTTGGGAGGCAAGCGGGAAGGCTTTCCAATGGGAAGTTTATCAGCATGCAACCATTTATTTCGAAACAAAAATCTAATCAAAACAAATACTTTTATGAGCCCCAGATATCCTTTTTGGCAGACAGGAGAGCGGAGCCATGGAAATTGTTCCAAAAGCTCGCTTTCTTTCAAAGGTAAATTATATGAGGCCTTGTAGCCTATCACTGGAAACACAAGCAACAGCACTTTTATGATGCACAGCAGTCCAGTGTACTGTAAGAGGAGGATAAAGAACACTTTCAAATTAGAAAAGGAACTTTCAGGAAAGAAAGTGAAGTGAATCCAGTCTTCTTCTACTCCTTTCCCCTGCCAATGAAAAAAAAGTAATTTTAGCTAACCATAAAGTCAACTCAGACAACATTCTGCCACAAAAATACCAACACCAATTCAAATAGCACTGGGTGTGGAAGGGAAGCAACTCTAGCTTCTGGTTTCTTCGTTGAGACAATCCAGCAGAGGGTTCACATGTGACCGGGATGGTTATCATTGTTAATGGGAGTTTGGTCTTTCTTTTTTCATTCCAACAGCTACATAGCCAGACAAGGGCATGAATACAAATCACTGCCAGGATTCTAAAAGAAGTACTTCCAACTTCTGTAGCTCCTACCAGTTGTTACACTGAAAAAAAAAATATTAATCTTAAAAGGAATTTGCATCTTCTTCCACTTTTGAAATCTATGTAACAAAAGTAAGTAGGGCTACAAAAATATATGTTTCTGAAGTGCAAGCATACACATTTTATATTTTGACCTATTATGAATAAAAAGTAAAGTGAGGCTGGCTCAAGATCTTCAGGGAAGTCTAACTAACACTAAACATTAGGCACAGGCTCTCAAGCACACGTTATGCCAATTATGTCTGACCTTAGGCATATGGAAATGTATTTCCTTATATCAATATATATTGATCTAGTTACATAAAGTATGATTTTTAGACCCTCTGGTTTCTATACTTGTACATTGACTAAGTTGACATGGGTTCTGCCCTCATTCCTGTATTTTTAGTTTGTGCAATTACTTTGCATGAGTGCCAAGCTGTCACGTTAGCCACACCATCTTAATCGCTTTATGCTCCTTAATCAAAAGGGGAGTAACAGGACATTTCTGTCTCACAGGAGTTACGTGAACAGATACAGCAATGAAGTACTTAAATACTACAGCAACTGCTGTAAACTTCAGCTAAAATGCCAGTTCATTAATTGTATGCAGACTGGCTAATGACTCTGAGGCTACTTAGGAGTTCTGTTACAGCAGAATTTGCCCTTAAAATAAAATGCATCATCCCGGGGAAGAATTATGTTGTGCAACTTCCATGTCAAAAAAAAGAGCAAGAACACCTTTGTTTTAAAGCCGAGTATGTATCAGAAGTAGAAGCTACTGAGAATGAGTAAGGGTCTCTAATTCAGAGTGGAACTCAGCTTTGTTTTTTGAGAGTTTTTCAAGTTCAAAAATGAAAATGGGAGGCAACAGAATGCCCCAGCTGTCTTCACTCTGGCAGTAACTTGCTTGTATAGCTAAATCTTCCTCCAAAGTTCAACAGGCAATTCTGGGAGATCCATTTCCCAAGCCTGTCATTCCAAAGAGGTTTGCAATACTGCTGTAATACTGGTTTGGAAGGAGATTTTTTTTTCCCCCTTTGGGACCCTTACAGAAAGCCCCCAAAACAACAGCAGCTTTTGTTGTTCTGCCAAAATGTGACTTGATTAATATTACTAGCGGGGGAAGGGCAAATACAGAAATGATTTATAACACCAGAGAATTTGCTCTTGCAACCTGCCCTGCTGTCAGGTCTTTTCTTGGAATGCATACCAAAACCTGGAAAAAAATCTATGGAGCATGGTCTCTATTCCCACTTGTTTATTCTGGGTCTCAAGAATATTTCTCAAACAGTCAAAGCAACAGGATTTGAAGTTAACTGTTTCATTGCTTAAGTATATGTAGGTTCATACCTCCACCCAAAGAGAACAATATTCTAATAATGCTCATCTAGAAATATGACAGTGCATGTGAAAATTATACTATGAAAAGAAATCATAAATTATATATATAACTATAACTACATGTATAAAACCCACACGACTGCAAAGTTTATTAGTGTTGAATCTCAAGCTCTTCAAAGTTTGGAAACACAAGAATTAAGCCTGCCTGCTTTCAACTGTCCTTAAAACATCTTTTTGCAGTTGCTTTATGATAGTCCTTATGTACACAATCACAGTCTATTTTTTCCAGAGAATCCAAGTTCCATATCAAACAGAGAAAGGACAGCTGTTTTCCCTCCCTTGTTTGCATTCATTGTACAAAACATATCTTCAGAGCAGACACATACTCTCCAAGGCAGCATTCAGCTGCCTCTGCCATGAAACCCTTCCTTCTTTTTCCATGAAAATGAGTACCGACCATTTGGGGCGGAGAGAGAAGAGATGGCAAGAAACAGGGCTATGCAAGAAACCCTCATTTTAAAACGCAATTTTGAGCTTTTGACTTTGTCACCTTCATGCTACTCTTGTAAAGCAGTGGAGGGGCCTTTTACATTTTTAACAAAGCGAAGCAAAATTTAAAATTGCTTCCTCATGCAGCGTCATCCAAACATACGCTTGGTTCATACACAAACCAGACCTCTGTGAGGACTAACAACCAGGAGAAATAGGCTACTTTTCCAGTGAGTTTGAGAGATTTCTGTTCACAGCAAAGCATTCATGAGCATGAGGAATACTGGACTCCATTCCAGATCCACACGAACTTACAGACATTAACCTCCTGCACCTTCCCCGCATGAATGTCCTCTTCTGCACCATTCCTTTTAACATGTTCTGCTACCAGTCTAGTTCTATCCCTGTCTTCAGTCCCCCTCCTAGTCTCTCATTCACATCATTGCTATTATTCACAGGCTTCTCACCCAAATTCCAAACTCTTTTTTTTTTTCCATTGAGTCTTACTCTCCTTCCAGGTTACCCAACAACATCCCTGTTTTCCACCAAAGACAACGCCACATCTCCAGTCTCCTTCACAGTCATTCTCAGCTCTCCTTCCATCAATATACATGGAACATGCATTTCTACTTATTTTAAAAATCATTAAGAAAGCCGTACTTCTAAGCAGTCTAGGGAAAATTTTCCCTTCTTACAGGAAGGTTAGAACAAGAAAAATCAAGTAAATGTTTCAATACTAAAAGAAACTGAAAACTGCTGTGAACTTGTGAACTCCCAGCTTTAGCCATACTGATCAGTCCAATTCATCAGACACAGTAAAGATTCATTTTTGCCACAAACAAACAAAATGACCTGGAGGCGTGATCTGAACCACCAATGACTAATTAAACCACCACTACTTTAAAGCCGTAACAAATTCATACCCTGCTGATCACCACTGTTCATCTTAACACAGGTTCTGACATCAGTACAAACCTCTGGGCATCAGAATCATTTACAGGAATTTCTTTCCAGTACTCCATTATGAGGGAAATAAGTAAGTGTGGTGTAATATAACTTCAGTTCAAGACAAAATTAGTACCTTCTGGAAAGACACGAATAAGACTGGATAAGGTTATGAAAACACAGAAACTCTTAACATGAGAATTTAACCCATGTTTGATGAGTATTCTCAGCGCATTTTAATTTTGAGCAATTATTGCAAATTAAGCCCTAAGCCTACACAAGCAGCCACAGAACCTCACTGCAGCCAAGAAAAGCTCACCCTAAAGAAACACCTTTAAAGATCAGGACTTCAATACTTTGATCAAACAACCATGATAACCTTTCCAAGACACTGGAGACAAAATGAGAATGCTACTGTTTTTCAGATGGAAGGACATTCATTTTAGAACGATTCAGTAGGATAAAAATCTCAAAACTAGAGACCAGTTTGAAACAGTCCAAACTAAAGAACATATAATTTGTAGTTCAGTATGTTGGTTTTCACAAGTTGTTAATAGAACTTCAAAACCAGAACTTGAATTGTGCATCTTTTCCTGTTAAAGACTCTGATAACGAAATACTTTTCCTCCCTTACAGACCTGGAATGAAGTAATTTGCCAAATTTTACCACATATGACAAAAATACATTTGGCCTTTTACTATTAGAAACCTGTTATGGTTTTGGAGTACAGAGTTACCTCTGGAGATGATGGTACACCTGATACTCCAAATAAAGGAAAAATCTAGAAGAATTTTGATAATAAAACCAAAACTTGTCCTTTAGACTTTAAGAATATTCTTATTAAACTAATGCACAGAAACCTTAGCAAATTTATCAAAATGTGACCTTCCTTTCATACCATTAGAAAGCTTCATTCAGCAAATAAGTGGAGATACTTATATATTTCACACTTTGCTGGACTGAACCCAACATAACTTTGTCAATTGACAATAATTTTGACCAAGTTAATTGCAGTATTTGAGATCATAACATCTTTTTCAGAAGTGAAAGAGGCAGTAAGTTTTCTTAGTCTTCTCAGTAACACAAGCACTGGATAAATATCAAGTATTGTTTTGTTGTGTTTCCTTGTAGCTAGCTTATAATATTGCTTCATTCTCTGCTTAATGCACAAAGGGCAAAGATGAGAGTAATGATTTGAAACTTTATACTAAAAATAGCTTTGTTTGGGTTTTTGGGGGGTAGAACAATCAAAAATGTTTGAACAAAACAAGACATTGGTTTGGCAGAGCATTCACAGTCAGTGACTTTGTAGCTCTTTCCTCATTTACAATTAGTCTCTAGGCCCAAAACTGTCAGTATGTTTTAGCATTTAGAAGCTTCATTCCTTACACATCATTGACTACTCAGATAAAAAGGAGGGCAGGTTTTACTTCTGTTGAATCTTGCCTGAGGGATATACCATGAACTACTACATCTCCTGTTCATTTGCATCCACCCCTTGGTGGATACGCTCCTTGGAAACAGGATTTCTGATCCAGAACTGCAATCTGCAGTGAAGGTTTTATTTGGGATGACAGTCTTTTGGCAAACTCATTTTCACAGTCCCTTAGCCCAGACAAAGCTTTATGTAAAGTCAATGCTCACTAAAATTATCTCAGAGTCTTTTGGTTTTAATGCAAATTATTCAGCAGTTATTGAGGTAGACTTCTGAAAGTGATGTAGAGGTTGTTTTTTTTACCTAGACGATCTCTTACAGCCACTGAAAGGAGATGCTATTGTAATAAAGCAGTGTACTCTTCCCTCCCCCAACCTGCAAGAATAGCACCTACTGATATCACCACTTCTTGCTATCAAACTCTGGCTCTCATGCAGGCCAGGGGCTGTCTAGCTTGCAGATGAGAAGCCCATTATTTGCTCAAAGGAAATGAAGGAGCAGGGAGGTGAAAGCGGCTACTGAAACCCCCCTGCTTAAAACTTCACTGAAAATTCAGAGACAGACAAACCATTCAAGCAGAAGCTGGTATTCTTAGAAATGGGAAAGTGCCAAGAAGTTCAGCAAGCAGAGGCAGACAGCCAACAGAATGGTGCATGCCAGCTCCACTAATCAACGCTGTCGCCCAGCACCTACAAGTTGCTCTTTCTGCTCACTTCTACCTCCCCAAACTGGGAGAAAACAAAACAATCAAACAAAAACTTTATCCAAAAACGTCAGTCCTGGCAAACAGCATTTCCCATTGGCAGTATCATGATCCCTTCTGTAGAATGGGATTTCATGGAGTCTCACTGAGAGAAGTGTTATCCTTCAGACACAAATTATTACAAAACACAGGTCAGGAATTGCACAGTCACAACAGCCGATTTCTTTCCCTCTGATATTATGCCTATCTGACTTTGGGAGGATAAATCCTCTGGGCAGCTCCTCCTCTTGATCACCTTCACTGATCACTGCCAGTACCTTAGAACATCCCCAATAAGAACTGCAGCTTTTCTAGGCAGTAGCGGTAGAAAACTGCAATCTCCAACATTTTTCATTGCTCAAATTATAGGAAACAAAGAAAAAGAAACAAACGGAAACAAATTTTTATTAAAAAATTTTATCTAGTTAGTTATTGCCTATACCACAAAGTCAAAGGAAAATGTTTACAACACTTATAAACAATTCCAGCTGCCCAGATAACCGACTTGTGATTTCATCTCTCTCCAAATAATTTTCTCATGCACGACTGAAATTTCACTTCTGCCTAAGGCCCACTGGAGTTTGCAAAGAAAATAGTCATTCAAGGATGCGGGTCAGCAATCACAATTGCTGGTAAGTCAGCAGAGCTGTCAAAAGTATAGAAACAATAACCTGCAGTTGCTTTGTGAACAATGAAAACTGCTAGCTCACACTTACTTGCCCATAATGCGAGCAACATTTTTGTCCACCCTCATTAGAAACCCTTTGATTGCGAACAAAATGCTTGTTTAAAGTTGGTACCGTAGTTGATACTCTTTCAGAGTAGTAGAGCCAGTGGACTAGTCAGAGCACAGCACTGCTCCTTATTTCAAAGCCTCTCCTCCTCGAAGCCTTCTGGCACAGGCAGAGGGAAGTTGGTCAGGTTCTGTTTAGATATGACGGTTCACACTTCCCTGACATAAATAAAAGTGGCAGAATTGCATCCTGATATAGCAGATGGAAAAAGAAGCAAGGGAAAAGCGGAATAGAGTCCACATACCAACAGTAGAACACTTAGAAATTCCATTATTCTCCTTAACCCACGATCATTCATTTAAAAGATCTGGAGTATAAACTCCTCCCTTGTTTTCTCTCTATACGGCAGAATTCAAGCAAAGTTACCTCATTAACTTGTTTTTTGTCCAAGTGAAAAACTTGACCAGAACTCGTTGAGGCAATTTCTTCATAGACCTTGTAACCAATATGATCCCTATCATCACAGTCTCCAGTCAGCACAAATACTACCTGTATTTAAAAAAAAAAATTAAAAATCATTTGGCACATGGTGCAAACTTTAGGAAAACATTGCAAAGACAGCATCAAGGCATGTCACTTGACATGGGTTCCTATTACTTTCCATGAAGGACTGCCATATTGTACTCACTACTGATGGAAAAAGCAATGAAGAAAACAGACAAGAATCACTTTAGAAGTGACACTCATCTATCAGCACTTGACTTCACAAAGTACTCATTCAGAGCACTTATTTCAGAACTGTATAAACATATCCACCTAAGTGGTAAACTGAACAAGAATACATACACTGGTAGAAGGTTCACTTGCACTATTTAATTTACAGTATTAAAAGGAATATTCCTTTAAGTTTTTTCTTAACCCTATCAGTTAACTCTCTATTTAAAAAATATAAAGTTCCCTAGAATGGCTGTATTATGGTCTCTTCTAAAAATAGATTTCACCATGTCTCACATAGAAGAATTTTACCCTTCAGTGTTGAAAAAACAGGGCACAAAATACACAAACCAGCTCAGAATGTAAATGCCTCCGTACCTGTGATTGTTTCTGCTGAATGAGTTGAAGTACTTCATGGGTAAGTCTATAATCTTTGGATCGTGCATCAGTAAACACATAGATGAAAGAACCAGGAAGAGATATTTCTAGAGCAATCTTAATTGCCCCAATGCTCATCTCTGGACAGTCTCCACCACCCTGTTCACAATTAGAAGAAAAACAAAGCATTTTTCTAAGAAAAAAGAATATCAAATAAGTCACTTTCTTCTGGGACACTCAAGACAGATACTTTCTCAGCTTCTAGTGATTTATTCACTTTTATTTTTTTACATTAAGTATTGTATGGTTATAAAATACAGTTTAAATAAAAGTTCAATTCAACTTCTATAAAAATGAACTTACATATTGAACCCATATTGAACTTTCCGAAGAGCTGAAAACTAACTGTAAAACCTGCCCCTGTAAACAGCAAAATGTCTCTGCACTTTCAAGATTAAGTATTTCTTTTTTCTCCTATGATCAACATGCCTTCACACATACTCATATACAAACCCCTATGTGCTGGGAAGGAAGAAGAAAAAAGATAATGCAGTTGTTGCATCTAGTTTTAATTCCTGAGGTGCCATCAGAAATTATGTTTTGAGGTTAAACATTCACACAGACACCTAAGTCAGAAAAAAATTTTTTCTTCTCTAACAGCTCTTAAAAATTTCAGCTGTCCCCAATCAAATGTTCATGTCATTAACAATTTTTAATCTATCAGTATCTTTAATCCCATATCAAAGCAAGAGTATCAATTAATTTCTCATACATGTTGAAGAATAGGTACATCGGCGTTGTTTTTTTATAATCAGTCCTTTCTAAATACAGACTTATTTTTATGGGAAAAGCAAGTGGTAGACTCCAGAATGCCTGAAATTCAAGAGATAAATTCTCCAAAAACATTTTTGACACACACGTCAGAACTATACCTTAGCAATGCTTTTACAATGCTGTATAACAGATCAGTACATCCAAGCTATTTCTTTCCCACAAAGTGAATGTCATCCTCAGCAAAACACTGTTCCACTTAAAGCTTTAATTTGTAGGCAAAGTCGAGATAATAGCTGATTTCTGTAGATACCTGCTTGAACAAGAAAGTCTCTATTCCCACTTCAAGTCTACTAGATTACTGCTCATGCAATATTCTATACAGCAGCATCTATTTTCTATGTATAATAGGGAAAGCACTGCTGAACTAGACAGTTATTTGAGAACAAGCATGATATTTTTTATTCTCATACCGTAGAAGAGGGCTATTCTCAAAAGGCAGTTACATAGAAATATGAAACAAAAAAGAAGAAAATTTTCCTTTCAGTGTTTCCTGCCTTTCTCTCCGAAGTGCAATTAAATATGGTTACAATTACCTTGTGAAGTTTTCTGGAAAAACAGAGGTGAGTAAAGCTCAGCAAGTCGCATTTTTCATTCAGTTCAGACAGGCACACAGAAACTTAGGTTGTTAGCTCAGCTCATCTTTGCTATTCACATTTCTTATGTCTAAATTTAATATCTGTATAACTGTTTACTTAAATGGCATTGTATCCACTTACAAAAGGATAAATTTAGTATCTTATTTTAAAAAAGGTTATCAACAGTTCTTACAGAAGGCTATTTTCATTAAGTAAGTTGTCATTTTTACAATGAGAAATACTCAAATAAGGCCTTTCATTAACTGTTGATGCAAGTGTATCAGCATCTGTATCATGGGATCGTGTAACACTCAAACCACATGCTCATACTTGAAGAGACTTTCATATAGAAGACAAGATTTAAGTATATCGCTTATTCTAATAAGCATGCATTGTGACAACTGTATTTTGTGTATTTTTGTATTAAATAAGCTGGTTAACACTTTGAAAAAAAAGCCACTAAGAAGCCACTGCTGCCCAAGTACAACTTACGGTCACGCTGTCCATACGAATGATTCACAGTTAATTACAGATAAAACACAGGCAAAACAGGATCAACTTATGAGGTGTCAAAGAAATACTTCCTTTATCAATTTGAATGCAAGAGGAACATGGCTAGTGAAATGTACAGAGGCTCATTTTTAGCTGATGTCAATTGCCAGCCAAAAGCCTATTTCTAATGTCATATGCAGACCCTCCAATCCTGTAGCTAGAGTAATTTTTTTGGAAAACAAGAGCTGAGCTTATCCTGATGTCCAGGTAGGACAAGTTCTGCAGTATTCCTGAGAGCACATTTTGATTGAATATGTTTTATACATAAGACTCCTTAAAGTAATCTATCTTTACCCTAATTTTAGCTTTGTTCATTAATGAGAATATTTGCTCTACGCTCTTTTTCAAAAGGAACCTACCTTAAAATTTCCCCTATCTCCACAATGTTAATTATTGCATCTTTTAACTGTCTTTATAGGAAAAATATTAACAACAAACATGTAGGAAGTGTTCACATTTTCTGTGAGAACTACTCCAAGATGTCCTATCAGTCCTGTTCTAATCACTATTTTAATTTATATTTTGACTCTTCACCAATGCAATGAGTGAATGCAAGTCAGTGAAAGCTTAATTTAGCTGAATGAGTACATCTTAAAAGTGATTACAAAATATGTAATCAATCAGGATTAAAAAAAGAAATCTTAAAGTCATTAGACAGAAACTTTTAAACAACTTGCTTGTAAATGAAGAGTTTTAAATTCCCAAAAGCTTCATCTAAATCATAGATGAAGTTATGATTTTAGTTATGATTTTAGAAATAGCTGCAATTATTTTCCAGTATAGCTATGTAGAAAACAAAAAATGAAGGCTGGAAGGATTTTTAGACTTTAAAGTTGCCCACGAAGGAGAAAAGCATAATGGCTGGCATTTTCTGCCTCCTTGCAAATTTACTATTGTTTTCTGTGAAGTTCAATCTTTCTGCCAACTTTTAAACTACTTATTCTTCCCAAACTAGCACTATTGACTTTCAAACGATGTTTTATTGCAGGGATTACACCACGTGCCAGTTTCTAAGGGAAAGCCTGTCTGGCACCACTGACTCCAGCAAGGTTCTCCACAGGTCAGAAGCATTTTGCTTGATCAAAAGACAAGACAAAAGGATCATATTTTCTTTCAGTAAGGGGAACTCCATTCCAGTACTTCCCTTTCCTTTCATCATCTGATCCAGATGTCATTCGTGGTTCATTCTCACACAGGGAATGTCCACCAAGGGCAAAATACTGGTGTGCTAGTTCAAAAACTGCCACTTGTCTCCTAAATACAGCTACAGAAGCTGTACTTCAACAGGGTTCGCAGAAGACAAAAGTATGCAAAAGTACTCAAGATGCCTTTGAATCAGTCAGTGCTAAGTAACACATGGCAGTGAAGACAGTATCTGTGTAATACTTGACGGGTCTTACAGTCCTTCTGTACCTAAATTTGTGAATTAAACCTAATGAAAGGTTTTCATGGGAAATAAGTTACAGACCACCGTAAAATAGTTCATTAAAGTGTCTGTGAACAAGTGGCAGGACTAATTAAAATGCAAAATAAATGTTAGCATTATCTAACTATTCTTTCTTGTGTTATTGAACTGAGTCCCCATACAATGACGCAAACTAAGACAAAGTAATTAATCATAATCATAAATTAAGATGACCAGAGAACAGGAAAATGACAGTCTGCACAGGTAAAATGAGAGAGGTTGATGGCCTACATCCTGATGAAGCATTATAGCAGAAACATCAACACAAGACTAGAGGGAGGAAACAGGGCCTTTGCTAGAACCACAGAGAGAATGAACACTTTACTCACCTGAACATAAAGTTCCCTGAGTTCAAATTGAAATTTCTTGGGATCTGTGGTTATCGTCACTGGACCAATTTCTAGAATGAAAACATCGAAAAGTATGAGGAAAACACAGAGTTATCAAAAGACAACTTCAACTGAAGAGCTAACTGTTTCAGATTCATAAAAATCTGGTAGTAAAAAACACACTAAAAACATTGAATAGAAAGGAATGACACATCCAGCACTGAAATCTATGATTCCAAATCTACTAACTTAATCAAACTAGTAATCATTCCAGCATTACCAACTTCTAGGTTTCTTAAACATTTATAGGGACCTAAAGCATTCTGTGTTGTGTTTCTTTTGCATTTACTTTTCACCAGTCATTTAATTGCTCTTAGTAATCAGAAGGGAACAAAAATCCCCAAGACAAATGTGGCTGCACTAGGAAGTCGTGTATTTTTCCAGAAACAGTTGTATAGGTAAGTGTGAAGGAGAGGCCGCTCTGAACAGACTACACACACTAGCTCTACTGACTGACCTTAAAAATGAAAAAAGGTGCCACATCTCTTGCCTGAAAGAATACGTACCCTCTAGCTAAAGAAGCCCAGCCTGAGCCTGATGCCCAATATCAGCATATCTAGCAGCAGCTGCCAAAAAGAACTGAAGCGGAAACAACTTTATTTGCGGTGTTTGCTATGTCTTTGTATGTTGAGAAATGACAGGGCATGAAATTGAAGTCATCTGGGGTGTGTAACAGCAGCACATATTTGAGTATTTCCCCATCACACTAACTGTACCACAAGCCTCTCTCTGCCCCTTCAAGAACTGCCTTCCTAATTGGTATCGAATGTGATTCTAACCAGCTGTTTTCCTATGGCTGTGATTTCCTGACAGTTTACCTTAATCTGCCTCAGCACTCGGGCACTTTATTCTTTTCCTGTCCTGGGCAGGCATTCCTGCCCTGTCCTGGTGCCAGGAATGGCATTCATCTAGCTCAGCAAGCTGGTTCAGGGTGCCAAGCCAGATAAATAAATAAATAGACACAAAAAGAAAAAAAAAGTAAATAGATTTCTGCTAGTTTAGTGCCCCAAACCGCTCATAAAGAGATCAGCTGCGTACCAGCATACAAAATGGGGTACAATTACACAGTTAAGGTGCAAGAAAAAAGCATGAAACTGCAGTGGTGCCAATTTCATACAGCTGTAGCTTACACAGAAGTGCTGCCTCAGCAGACCATACAGTGGTTTCCAAGCTCTATAAAAGTTAATACGTACTTATCTTCCACATAATCTAGACATTTTTTTCTTTTTTAAACAGTCCAAAGTTTTAGTTCACTAGAGTTTCAACAACAGCCACCACTAAAGTCTACTAAAATCACACACGTGTTTGCTTGGAGCGGGGGCTCTATTTATGAGTGCCTTTTGCTAAGTGTCGGTTTTCATTTGTTTGAAAGTCACACGAGATTGCACAAACCCTCTCCTAGAATATTAAACTGTATTAATTATTTTTTTCTGTATGGTTTTGATTTGAGCCATTTATCTGTGCATGTTACTTACTAAGATGCTACACTGTCACCAAAAGAGCCATTATAAGGACTCACCATTCCTCCCCGTACTTCATCCCGCCATGCTCCCACTCCTACCCCTCCACCGAGGACCATCCTCCTCTGGGTACTCTTTAACGCAAACCCCCGTAATACAGCTATCTCCAAACTGTTTTGCTTCAAATCTATCCCCTGCCAACCATTGTTCTAAAGCATGGAATAGAATGGGGTTTATACATATAGTAAAACCACTAGCTCCATTATTCCCCGTCAGCTGAGGGATTACATTTTTCAATTCTCAAGCAGTAAATCCTTTGGAAAGGCTTTCTTTCCCTATAAAATAAAGATCTGAAAAGCAACATACTTCAGCTAAGCTTAAAAAAGCCCATCCAGTTTGGACTGGGTGAGGATCCTGCCTTGTTTCTCCGCAGGCCGTAAGGCCTCGCTGCGGCGGCGGCTGCCAAGCCCCGGCCCTTGCCAGCAGGCCGCAGGCCCAGGCCACGGCTCGGGCCGCCCTCTGCTGTGAGTCCGGTAACGAGCACGTCTGTGAACGGGCACCTGGATTAGAGGCTGGAAAGGGAGCGTTGGCCTAGTCAGCACCGAGTCCAGAGTTACCTGTTGTCAGGAGAGAAGTGAGAACTCCCCAGGAGCCGCAGAGAGGGCAGAGCCCCCCCAGCCAACTCTGCGGCCGAGGCCAGAGCTCAGCAACGTGCCCCGAGGACAAGCAAAGGGAGCGAGCAGGATCCTTCCCATCTTCAGCAGTAATGATCCCCTCCAAGGGACAAAGAGCGGCAATGTGAATGACAGCAACACTCCCAGCGTTAGGACAGCAGCCACGTCGCTCTACGTCAGCTCTCATCTGAGGGACATCCAGAACGTTTCTAATTGTACTTCATGGAAACTTACAGCTACCGTCAGTTTGCCAACACGAAATTAATCAATTCCTGATACAGAAGCCATCTGGAATGGCAATAACCATCCAGCTCTGCGCTGGCATGGCTTCCCCCATCCACATGATCTGATCTCCTCTCGGCTGTAGGGAGGTACCCAGCACTCTACACACACAGCTTTACAAGCCCAGCATCCCAGGTTTAAATGGTGATGTCACTGATTCTCACCACCTTGTAACAAAATCCCAGCATTTATTGCTTTCACATGCTGTCATGCCACCAGCTTATGTGCCCTGCCTGCCAGAAAAGCCAAAACAGCCTTCAGCAAGTTTATTTTCTTTTATCCTCATTCTGCTACCTCAAAGTGCACCCCAAGCAAGACTGTTTCATCAGTGTAGGTAAAGACAGGCCTTCAAAGCCTTCAGAACAGACAGAAGTGAGAAGACATTACCAGAAGTTCTTTAAGTTTACTTGCCAGCTAGGAACTATTTCCAAAGAGAATTTCAGGACAGAATGGTAAGTTCTCTTACAAAGCACCACAGAAAGTTCTTATAAAAGGTTAAGTTACTGATACGGTAAGAACCTCAAAAACTTTAAAGTCTAAATCAAATTGCAGTCATCTCTCTGGAGGTGGCTCTGTAGAACGAATGCAGAGAGGCAGGACAGACACCAATGCCTGTGCAATGCTGAACCTCAGCACTGTTAAAGAACTATATAGTAGATCATGACAGAGAACTGTTCCTAGCGCTTTGACGATACCGACTGCGAAGCATGAGTTCAGGCAGAGTTTCTGAAGGAACTTCAGGTTTAACAGTTTCAGAGTGGCACCCTGTACAAGTTCACCTTGTGTGAGAGCTATCATCTAAACAACGCTGAAAAGCTTTGCGTCAGTGAACCTAGGTAAGACATCAAAAGATACATAGTGAAGTTAACAGAAAACAACAAACATTGTAAAAAGAAAAAGACCAATGTGTCAGTACTCAAAATATATTGGTTGTGGTGCCTGAGAAAAGCAGCAAAGGCACAACTTTGTTCTTCTGTGCATCTTTAATGGTACGCATGCAGCCAGCCAACTCATGGGAATAATTGCACATTTATCCACATCCAAAATTGCCTGAAGAATTAATAACTGCATGCAGAAGTCAAGCACACAAGTCAGACATTCCTCAAATCAAACATAGTTACAAATGTGTCATTCTAAATACAGAATATTTACTTAGAAACTAGATCCTGCAAACATGCCAAGTAAAGCTGAAGAAACAACATTTCTTTCTTTTTTTTTTTAACTTCATTAGTTCTTTAGGCAAAGATTGACACATGAAATGTTCCAACAGAATATGTCCATTCTGATGCTGAAATAGGAATCCATTTTTAGGCACCAATATTGGAATATTTGGGACTAGTTTGTTGTGGAGGTCTCCCCATTGCTCATTGCTCATTCGTCTGTCCTTTTGAGGTGGTTGTGCAACAGGATCTAAAACCTAATATGGACAAAGCAAGGCAGTGTGACTTTCTTAGGCAGTAACTACCTTCTCTTATCTCAAAGGATCTTTGAAATTGACATGGGGATTGGAGACTTGATATTGTGCACACACATAAAACTGATAACGTAGGAAAGGAAACATATTTTAAAGGAACGATTGTACATTAGGAAGTCCAGGCTTTGTTCATTAAACTGAAATCACAAAACTCAACACAGCCACTATGGTGCTTGAGCTTGTACCTAAGCAATTAACCAAACATGAAAACATAAAACTCAGAACCAGTTCATTTGACAGATTAAGAGTCCTGATGCTTCCTTTCTGGGGCAAAACTGATAAAAAACATCTTTCATAAATAAAAAGAGAAGTCCCCAGTAACCTGAGAAGCTGGCCATTCTGAAAGGCTCTGATGTTTTTCCACGACTTTGTGCCACATTTCAAATGGCTGCATGTTTATATACAAGCTGAACAGCAAGCACATTTGGAAAACCACAAATTGCCCAGTGACACACAATCACACCTAGTTACTGCTGAGGGTAATAGCAAATTTGGCACTCTCTTAACCCTGACCACGTAAGACATCTGCACCAAATATCTGGTTTGGACAACTGGGTGTTTTAGGAGATCTAGCAAAGGAATATGGAAGCCATTTGCCTAGTTCTCATCAACTCAGAACACTGACTTTCTTTGTTATGGAAGGGGAAAAAAAAAGCTCTAACTGATACTTGGTAGCCAAAGGAATTTCAGCAGAGAGACTAAGTCCTGTGGAGCGCTCTCACCCACAGAATTCCTTCTTCTAATTCAGAACAAGGACGTTTCCCTGATGCAAAACTACATCCAGGATTAAAGAAAAAAAAAGGAAGGACAAACCACACACACCCCAAAAACCACACCTTTGGATACTTCCAAAGAACAAATAAACTTCAGAAGTAGTACACTACAAATTAAAACAGAAAAACATAAACAAACACAAAACCCACATAACAGCAACAAACCCCTGACATTTTAATAACAAATGCAATTACAACAGCCTTTTACTACATTCCTGTTTCCTTACACACAATGATGTGACGTTCCAATTCTACTAGATCAATGGTATAATGTCAGAGTTGTGCAGATTTCTACCAGTACTGCATCTTTGCAATGGAGTGCGAGTCTAGCCCTCTGGCCCAGAACTGAGCAGGTCAAAGTATATTCGGTTACTTCTTCATTACGTAACATGCAGCTCGAGAAATAGAGGTTCCCCCACCTTATAACACAAAGAACAAGTGAGTGGCAATTATCGCCTGCATTCTTTCTTATTTCTAAAGTGGACTGTCAAGTTTAGCACTAGGCATCTGAATAAAAAGGGTCAGTACTCATTAAAACATGCGTGTGTTTTAAATGCATACCTTGAAAAATGAAATGTGTAGTATGAAAACTTTGATATCCCCATGAAATATCCTTTTCAGAGCTGCAGTACAGAAAAGATCACTATACCTTCAGCAGGAAGCTGTATTTCACCGTTCGCACCATTCACTGCCCACTAAGCACCATGATTCAAGTGAAATAGTGTAAGAATTTACAGGTCAAACTATGCAAATGAGTTATTTGTATCTTCAAGCTGTCAAATAAGTGTATTATTGTCACACGATTTGGGGGTTCTGATTTACTGGTATCATTGAAAACACATGTATGGCAAAGGGCTGGGTGGGGAGGAAGGAGGAAAGGTCTTCCGTGATGCGAATGGGAATTAGGTAACCCAGTGGAGGCACTCTAGCATTATCTTCTAACGTATGTTAAGATGCATGTCTGATGGTGGGGAAAAAATAAAAATCACACACTGGGCATGGTTACATACATTCATTTCATGAGTAGCACCAGTTTAATCAATTCCCACACTGCCTTTCCATCTGAGTGCTGCTCCTAGCTATGGCAATTTTGTCGATTTTTGAGATCAGAAGTCTGATATGGGTTTCATATTTACATACACGTTCCTCCTTGCCCATATTTTACTTATATATACTCTCAAGTACTTCCAGCACAAGTGAAGAGATGATAAAGGATTGGGAACAATCCCCTAAAATGCCTAAGCCAGGGCTGCTGCCAAAAGAAATTGGTGCACAATTATTCCCTAAGAGCTGTTCACTAACAGCACTGAGCATTGAGCTTTATCTGATTTAATGCTCTCTTCTCAGGCTTCCTTCTCTGTATCCAATTCATTGCAAAGCTTTGCTTATTATTCTTCTGAAGACCTTTAGGAGTAGCTACCTGCCAAGGATTAAGAAAATAAGAGTAATGATAGCTACTCTTTGGCAGCCTCCAGCCAGCTGTCTGTCCTAAGGGCACATAAGCAGAAACCTTTAATTTCCAAACAGGAAATTGGGTCCTACACATCAGGACTTTGCCCCACTCCAGATCACTCAGGAGCTGCCATCAGAAATGTTTCACAGTGATCTCTTGGCCTTTCCAACACCAGAGTATGTCATCATAGTGGCAGCTAAACAGAAGAAAAATACTTCTAATTGCCACCAAAATTTATAGTGAAAATTTTTACTTCTCAAACAGCTGACTAATATAAGTACACAGAATCAGTTTTTTTACCATTGTGTTCTAACCATTAATGCATCTAAAATGCTGTTCCACTTTTAACTGATGGCAAATTGCTACAGCAGACTACGAAACCCAAGCAGATGATTGCAAATATAAGCTAGGTGAGTACTACTAACCACCACCTAGGAGAAAAAAACCTAACTTGAAGCCTTCTGCTTCATGCCCCGCAGTGAAGGACACCCTCAATTCGTATCAGAGATGATGGAGATGTGTGGTTTAACACCTTGCTGATTTTTTCCAGAACAAGCAGCACTGGCGATGCTGTCTACAATGAATAGTCCCCCAGGGCTAACGCACACCCCACTGCAAAGACCCTCCCAGTGGACTCAGGGTGCACTGGAGCAAGCCAAGATACTTAGCACCAGAACATGTAATAAGGTATTTAAAGTTTCTTCCTAAATTATACTCCCTCATGACTCAGACGCTTTTAGCTTTCAGATCTAACCTGGGTACAATTAAATTTTTAAAGAGCCCAAGAACTGCAGTGAGCAACTTTTACCAGCTTCTTCTTAACCAGACAAAAAAAAGGCAAACAAACCCAGCAAGCTCACATGTTTCCTTAATGCAGTCATGCACTCACTCTCTTTTTTTTTAAATAGTTTTTCAGCCTCATGACTTATGACTATTAACTTTAATATGCAAACTTCAGCTTAAGACAACGATAGATTGGAAGAAGCCAGACTGCACAGAGTTTTTCTTTAGTTGTTTATTCAAATAAAAACCAGAGAGTCCATGCAAACTGCAAAGCAGTGTTAAGCAGCCTAACCGAGCGTTAGTGGAGCATTACAGAAGCTCCATCCTCATGGATGGAGATGGTCATCACCCTTGTGCATCCAATTCTTCACCAGCCACCTCAGGGCAGCGGTCAAAGCCTGGATGAAACTCACAGACCAAAGATTTTACAGAAGTTTTACTGAAAATGTGCCTTAGTAAGTGTCATGTTTGTGTTGTTATTTCCCATTTTTATAACATTTATGAGCCCATGTCTCTTTTTTTAAAAAGGAAAATAAAAATGGTTAAAAAGAAGGCACTATATGTTTACTTTTCTTGGAAAAGAAAAGCTAGCTTGGAGACCTACAGTGGACAAAATCTGGTATTACCATCTTTTGTCTACTGCAATGAGCACTAAGTTTAGCTTGTGGGCTTCAAGGGCAGTTGTCTAAAAGTTATTAACCAAATAAAAATCAGGTGTCGATTTGCCCAGCACAGCAACAACTAGCACAGTGTTAACTCTACCTTCTAAGAGCTACAGTCATAAACCACAGGACGAGCAGAGTAACCTCTTCTACCCAGAGACCGTTAAAATAAACCTGGCTTTGCTAGAAATTCTGTCTTCAATGGGTGCCGCACAAAACAGCCTGAGAGCTTCTCAAGCCCTTCGCACAAGTGGCACTGCGTCCCACTCACCGTGGAACCACTGACTGAAAAATCTACTCCCTCAGGCTGGCAATAAGAAAGATTGAATGAAATAGGTCTACAGGTTGATTATTGTTCCAAGGAAATAATCAACTTGAACATCCCTTCCAGTTCCACTAGTAGGCCAGAAGATTTTGGCTATTGCTGGTGCACAAATAAGAGGCAAAGACACCAGAAAACTTGACTCCATGTGGTTAAAATTTAAAGCAATGCCAGTGGATATTACATGTCCCAAATGTAAAAGGATCAACACAAGGCAAGCTTTTTCTCCTTTCTGGGGACAAGCAAACATGGAGAATCCTGGCATCTGCAGGAGTCCCACCTTCCTCCTCCTTTCCCTTGGTTCTTTGAACAGCCCTGGAGGTCTGTTCTCACCAGAGGGCCGACAGCCATCATTTCTGAAACGACTTTGGCTGCCTCTAGCCAGCTCTCAATGGACGATTGCCCAAATCACAAAAAACACAGCCACAGCTGGCAACTCGGCTGACAGTCCCTAAGGGAGGCCAAAGGACTGCAAGAGCCACGGAGATTATGTGAGTCTTTTACAACTAGGTGGTCCCCTACATTCAAGCCTTGAGCCATCTCGGTGAATTAAGTACGTACAGAACGGCTGCCCATGCTCTTATCCATCCTTTCTGTGCATGGGGGGCTTTGGTTTTATGCTTGTCAGCCCAGCACTGCCGACAGCACGGAAGTTCATATGGCTTCTCTGCTTTTCTAACTAGACAAAGCACCAGCAGACACACGGGAAAGGAAAAAAAAAGCAGCATTTGTTGACGCTGTACAGCATGCAAGCTTTGACTAATTTGCTTCCCTGGGTCTACAGTAAAGAATAAACAGCTGATAAGGACTCCAACCGCAGCTTCCTCACTGGACAGCATGGGAGCAGCAGGCAGTTACTGAAGCTGGCCCACGCTCCCAACTCACACCGAACATCTGAAAAGGTCATCAGATTACTTTCTGGTTTTGTTTATTTCCCCTTGTTAACAACAATCTGAACTGAGTAAAATTCAGTTCATAATGCTCTTTAAATTCTTTCTCCAGACTGAACTCCGGTTCAGTCCAGGTCTATTTCTGTCTCATCTCTTGGTCTGTGTATTTTGGCAATACTCCTTCAACACTTGTAACAGCGCTGGATAAAGAACTTACACTAAAGAACAGGGCAGGAATGAATGTAACTACAAATGTTACAGTGCTGTTCTGTGATTAATAACCTTAACACACTGAAGTCAAATCAAATACTATTTAAAACTCATTTTTTAATTCAAAATTTATACTTAGTATTGCATTACAAAATGAATTTATTTACTGCAGCATCTAGCAAGGATTCATTCTGAGCTGCTGCCCACACCACTGGCTGCGCTCCGGCCGGCCGGGAACGGCCGAGCTCCACCGTCGGGAGCCTCTTGGCACTGCAGGTTACCGCAAGCTCGCCCGCAAGGCTCCTTCTCTTTCTCTGCTGAGCTCCGGTTCCCACCGTGTCCCCAAATATATCTCACCATAGGAGGGGTCCATAGGCCAACTGGCAAAAAAAAAAAAATCACAGCTTCTTTAATTTTTCCAGAATAGATGAATACAATTAGAAAGTCTAATTAAAAGCTTCTGCTGCTTGGAAGATTATGGTCACAGATTACTTCCTTCAAAGAGAGACTTGGAAGACCCTTGGAGAGGGCTATCTTACCCAAGCCAAGTCAGCTTTTTGATCATCAGACGTAATCAAAACTGAAAAAGCAACTGGCTCTTTCCTGCTGAAACTGCAGTCACATTGCTTTCATGAAGGATATAGAATTACTAATGCACTCAGCACCCACATCTACATAAAAACAGACCGTGTAAGCAAATAAAGTTACCAACAGCAACTTGAGCATACTGAGAGCAGGACAACGCAGTACTGCTCAGTCCGTGACGATGAGAAACACTCCACATTCACGCGTTGTACCACGCAGTGACATCCCAAGTCAGGAACAGAACTTAACGTGTGCCATTACTGCCCAGTTATTAAAAAAACAGGAGTCAATGTTTTCTTTCCCTAATAAGCTTTATGGAGCCCACAGTTTTCATCAGTTGGTGCTTAAAACTGTCAAGAGACCATGGAAAAAAGGCCTTTCCAGAATAAATTGCCGTATTAATCCTACGCTGTTCTTCAACAGGCCTATGTTCCGGTAATGCCTTCACACAGTGAAAGATAATTTTTAAAAAAATCATAGATGGAATCTGGTGTATCATATTTAAAAAGGTCTGCTGGAATTTCTTTGACAAGAGAGAGTTACATCACAAAACTGAACAGCACAACTCTAAGACACAAACCTCCTACACAGTTTGTTAAGTTTTAGGGGTTTTTTCCTCCATAGAGAATAAGAGGAACACAAAACAGTAAAGACTGACCTAAAATTCCTTCAGATGCCAGACACAATCCTCGAAAAGTTATTTAAATAAATTTTGCTTTGAAAATTATCAGCAAACCATATAATTATTCAATTAGCCCTAAACAAAGAGAAAAGATAATGAGACTCTAACCACAGCCCTACCCACACTTGCATAATTAAAACACAACCAAATAAGTTTTCCTCAGTTTTCATACCAAGCCACCTGTCTCTCAAAAGAACACAAAGAGGGGGTGTCGTGGTTTTGGCTTCAGATGGCAACAAAGAACCAAAAAAAGAGTCAATTTCTTTCAAAAAAATTCTAGGAGAATAAAAATAAGCTGAGATGACACCTTGTCTGTGTGTGTGCATGTATATACACACACATGCACGAACACCGTCATTTCAATACTATAAAGTGCTTTATGATATATCCAGTCGCCATCCGTCGAGAACGGAGATTTCCACGCATAACAAAAATAAAGTCATCCCAGACCAGCTGCCAGGAGAAAGAAGTTGTGTCACATTCGGTACAAAACTCCAAATATTTTGCATATGAGTTTACTCTGTACCAAAAACTTTCTCTTTTTTCTTTTCACTATTAAAAATGCATCTGCTTTCTTTTTAAGTCAGTGACAGAGTTTTTATTGATTTCGGTTAGAAAAGGCTCCAGCTCCACTACAAAATGAATTGCTAAAGGGTTACCAGCATAAAACCATTAGAAACCCACACCATTTCCTTTTAGCCGTTATAGCTGTAAATTCAAATCACCATGCATCATTCTAAATAAATGTCCACTTCACAACACTAATCCATATGCAGCTGACAGAACATGGAATTTTACAGCAGATAAAGCTGTCTGTACACACTGCTCATTCACTCTGAAATATCCAGTTGTGGATAGTGCCCCCAGGGCTCTAACGAGGGTTCAGTGGTGCCTCAAATACCACTGTGCATAAAGAAGCATCAATTAGTTTGTGAAGATGTTAGAAGAAGGTCAGTTACTGGTGTGCCAGGTTAAAGCAGACTTTTTGGTCCTTTTGAAAATCTATTATTAATTTCATCAGTAAAGACTTTGTAAAGAGTTCATTTTCTATTACTACTTAACAGGCACGTTTCTCAGCCCCAGTGCGGCTCTGTTTGATAGGTTGGACCAGATGATTTTTCGAGGTCCCTTCCAACCTGGGCTGTTGTAGGATTCTATTGCACAAGAAAGTGATGGGAAAAAGCCACAGAAAACGTGACTGCAAGATTGCTTATCTGACAACGCCTGACAAATACTGAAACGTTTTAGTTCTATTTTTTAAAAAAAAATGTGGTTTGGGTTTAGATACCAATATAAAAAGAAAGATACAGCAAGTTTTTCATGGCCAGATAAGCCTCTGCAAACTTTCATCAGAGCACTGTTTACTTTGGTAGCTGGCGAGTCAGCTGGAAGCAGCTCTTTCCCATCCCATAACTGCTGCCTGTATCATTTGTAATTGTAATTTTTTAAAAGGCACGAACCAAGACATTTTTAAGCAGCAGAACTCATTCAGTAAGGATAAACTTATTGCAGAACTACAGGGAACCAAGCCCGAGGAACTGGAATGGCCACCACAGCTTTCAGGGCTGGGGGAAAGGAGCTGCTCCTCCACAGCTGCCAGAATGGCTTGGTGGGGACAACGGTCGTATGAGTCTCCTTCCTTTCTGTGACCCAAACCAGTGAAAATGCCTTGCGGTGTGGCTTCTGGTTCTCCCCAGCTCTCGCTCTGGAACAGCAGCTTATACGGAGGAGGAGCAGCCACCGCGTCCACTCTCCCAACTGGCACAGCAGAGTCCCCTGTAAGTTTAGCTGCTGGGAGCCATTTAACAACCATAGGGAAAGTAATAAAATGTTCTTCTCCCCCGTCGGTAGCATTGCACTTACTTCATTCTTTTAATCTGATGGAAGAATCAAAAAACCAGAACTTGTCCCCACAGTAGTCACACAATTAATCTCTGAGAGTAGTTATTTAACAAATCCTGTTGCACCAAAATCTCTCATTCTGAGTGTGCTGCTAAGGACTTGGCTGCAAGCCACGCGTTTACTTATCGCTTTGGAAAGAGAATCTGCGCATTCACTGACTTTATGCAAGCTCCTTGGTACGTAAACAATCCCCCAACTCTTATCTAAGCATCATTTCTGCTGACGCTCATTTGGTGTACGAAACAGACCTCTGACAGCCAGCAAAACACCTTGTAATAGAACAACAAAAATTTTAAAAATCAAATGGGAAAAGGCTAGAAGAGAACCAAAGCTGGAAGAGAGCCGTGCAGTCGTTCAGAAAGCACCAATTCCAGCTTGCTTCCCCAGCCATGAAACAGCAGCTCTGGCATCTCATGGCCAACAGCCCAGCCACACACAGAGCGGATCGTGCGGGGAACAGGAGGGTCTGGAAGAACTGGACCCAGTGACCCATGTCAGTGTGAGCTACCTCCACTCAGGACTCAGCATCCTCAAAGTTCATCAATCACTTTCTTCCTCATCCTCGAGACTGTACCTAAAATCTCTTGGGCCTGAGAAGTTTTTCAAGTAGATGACACTGCCCTGCTAAGCTGAAGGGCGTTGCTGATGTCTCCACAGAAAAGATACAAACAAGAATGTCATAAATTGTATGGACTAAAGCTGAACAGACTAGCAATGTTTGGACTCCATTGCAAAAAAAAACCCTAAAAAAACAGACTCTCACCTCTGGGCAGGTAAAGCAAAAGCCTGTGCTAACCCCCAGCAGTACTATGGTGCAATGCCTTCACCCCCTGTGCAAGCAGCAACCAACTCGAGGAGGCAGGTTTGGCTCAGGATAAACTCAGAACTAAGCCACCAGAAGTGTTTTACAATAAACTAATTTTAAGGCCACAAAGCACAGCTCGCAAAAATAGCATAGATCCATCCAGGTCACAGGGCCTGAGATGCCATCTAGGAGTCCACAAGTGGCATTTGTTTCCTTTTCACTGGCAGCTCACTTACCAATACACTGCCTTTTCGCCAACTCTTCTACGCAAGCAGTAACTCTAGGCAGCTCATTACGGCAAGATTCATGAGAGCTTAACTGGGTAGCTACTAATCCATCCCGATTTACCCACAGCTCAGTGCAATTGGCGGAGGTTAGCAGCATCGGCAGGACCAGAATTACGTCCTGTGTGGATTTCTGTCACCGCTTGGCAAGGGCTTACTGCCCTGGCACGGGCTGCAGGAACATGGCATTACCTAGCCAAAATGTGCGGTGAGATGCCTGAGCAGAACAGGAGGTTAACGGCTATAGGAAAGCTGTTTCATGGCTTTGGAAGAAGAAAAAGGAAAGTCATGAGAATATTTATGCTCTTGATGCAGGCTTCAGTAGTTTTTAAGAAGCTGTGGAAGAGAGGGAAACATTAAATATTATCTGTGGATTATAAAATTCCACTGAGCTCCATTAGTGCAAAATGCAAGCATGCTCCAAACTAATTCAAAAAGCAGATGTGAGGAGGGAGGCAGGGAGGAGGAAAAAAAGAGAGAACATTAACCTTTTTACCCTAAACAAAATAGTCTTTTTCATTTCGCATGAGGGTAACTTAAATCGGTTAAACAGGAATACATTATGCAGAAGCCTTGTTTATTATTTGCTCATCTTTTAAAAATTTGTTCGAAATAATGCCACTGTGTATGTTTAGACAGAAGTCAGCTTAGACTAACTTATTTGCCTTGATCCCTCTACTTCCCAATTTCACCTTCTGTCTGGCCTACTCCAACAAGACTGGGAGGTTCTCAGCTGACTACTGGGAAAACATGGAACCCTCACACAGAAATAAAATACTCAATTGCTAAATAATAAACAAAGTTACTCTTAAAGAATTATTAAACGGAAGCATTTGTCATGATTATATTGCTTTCAATAAATCGCTCTGCCTGTTAACTCACACAAAGCACAAAGCTTTCTTCTTTGGAGAATTTGGATCTGTGGCCTTGAAGCCATCAAGCTCCAAAAATCAGTGCTACAACCTGACTTGTCTACGTAGGTCAATCAAGAGCATATTTTCTTCCAGACACAATGTAGACCCTGAAAACACACTCACTCTCTGAACACGCATGTGCTCTGAAATACACTCTCACAGTTCGTGCCAGGATATTTTCCGTGGTAACCGCTCCCCTGCCAAAGTCAAGACAGGTGAAAGGAGCTGGCAGCCAAACACACTGAGCGAGGATGCCACGGGTCAACACCAAAAGTGCGCTTTTAGTGCAATTCAAGATTTTTGTCACTCCCCGTTGTTGAGCAGAAATCAGGGGGCTCAGGGTGATCTTCATCAGCTGTTGCTCTCAATTGATGGCGGTTTCAGCTGCCCTGTTATCAAAGTTTCCTACCTGTTTGTACTAGCAAAGAACTGAATGGGTGGGAGCATAGTTTTGGTGTTTATTCCACATTTTCCATGGACTTTTCATCTCATATTCTTTTGTCAGTCTGACACAACACATCTGGTCTTCTAATATCATTAAAGCTTAAGACACTCATTTACTAAACAGCAGCAGTTGTTCAAGATGCTAAAACGGCAATGTCCACCTTCAAGTAGTTCACTACTACTGCACTATCAGAGCTGGCAAGTGAGCGCTCCTCAGCCTCTTCAGGGCAAAATCAAGTGGCTGCACATATAATACGAAACAATTTTTTAAATTATGAGAGCTTGATAAGATAAGCAGTAGTGCTAGAAAATAAAAAACTCATCCAAAAACTCTACACCATTAAAAATAGAAAGGAAAAAGAGTAATTGTCCATAGACTGTATGAATTAATAACTTAAGTGGCCCAAACTGTCACACAACACATGCCACTCACCTTTCTTTAAAGAACTAGAGCACTAGTTATGTGTCTCCCAGACACGATATATTCTTCTATCTGAAGTTAGTCTTAAAATAGATTAAACTTGCCCTTATAGACTGGATTCTGCCTTTGTTGTGGCATGGGTGGCTTAGTGCTCCTGCTTGCTAGCTCTCTCTGGCACACCCTCAAGCGTGCCTGATGTCTCACCCCTGATGTCCTCCACAGGCAGCAAGACTTGGAGTCCAGTCATCCAGTGACTCCACACTGAACCTTCAGCTGCCCATCTCACCTCCACTTACACAGGTTTCCAAACATACTTTTTCAACAAAAGATCTGCTGGTTATGAGCGCTCTGGTTTCCTCGTTATGCTGTCCAGGCACGGCCTACCTGTAAAGCAATGAAGCGCAGACCTAGAAAAGGAACGTCTTAACCACAGACACTTTCAAGCAGCATAAGCGGTTCAGATCTGAAGAAAACACACTTCTGAACACCACCCCCTTCAATGGGACCTCACTGCCCCATGCAAGTCTCAGGCCTCGGGATGGCACATGATAATGGAATGGCTTCTCTTCCTCAAAGAGCCGTCTCTTTAGAGGGTTGCCTCTGCCAACCCCCCTTCTGCCTTTGAACATCCTCTCAAGAACTTTCTCATTCCAGAGGTGAGGCTTCCAATGCCGGCTGCCCGAGAAACCAGAGCAGTTGTGCAGCCCGTAGCACACTCTTCTCTGAGAGGAAAGCACAGGCATAGGAACCGACGTCTGTGCTACAGCTACCCCAAGCTTCTCATTTGTGCCTTATTTCTTCCACCCAAAAGAAGGCTCAAAACCACAATAAAAACATGCAGTTCTTAATGGCATTCATAAACCAACACGAAATTCCTACATACGTTAATAGTCAGGCTAACTTCCTTGAACACTAGCGCCAAGGGAACAAAGACTGTAAATTCATGACTAACCCTTTAAACAACAGTCTTTGTGCAGGATCGAAGAACCACCTGTTTTTAGGAACTGCCCACTGGTATAGTCATGGTGAAGACTGTCACTACGAGGAACTTAGGAGATATTCAGGTACAGGCATGAGTAGTGATACAGTTTTTCTGTGAAGCTTCAGGTGTCTGCAGTACAAAATGGCATCTGAATGATTAAGTCTGTATCGCTCAGGTTTAAATCACTAGTTCTGCCAAAGAGTGTTGCCAGAGGCAAATCTTCAGGGCCTCACTCAGAAAAACACTTAAGCATATGTGATAATCTTGTCAAAATCAACAGAATATATCCAAAAACATTCTCAAGTGTTTTGCTTAACTACAGAGTTTGTTTGTGCCTAAGGTCTCCAAACCGTGAAGGAGGTGATGTTTCCTACCTCCCATCCTTTCTTTATCCCTACAGTAAGAGCTGGATATTCTGGGCGGAATTATTTATTGTCGTATGAAGGTAGAAATACCATACCAGTAGAAGTCCAACTGTAAAGACATTAATAGAAATGTTATAGATTTATTTCTGGTGTGATTATGTGGAACAAGACCCCTACCAGCTAAACTATATAAACACAGATAAAACTGCCCAAATATCTAACCTTAATAATGAACCCAACTTAACTCACAGAATAACCTAGGTGAAATTCCAGATGTCTCTGACACATGGCAAATTAAAATACTCTGCCCAGAGTACACTCCTACAAAGCTAGTGTAATAGCAGGAAATATTAAAAAAAAAAGGGAAAAATTTAATTCATCTCATTCTCCAAAGTCACATCTCGCATGTACTAAGCTCTTGCAAACACGTTATGTTGGTGATTAACAGTATTGCCTTAAGGCTCAACCTTTTTCCTTTTTCTGATCTTCTGAGGTAAAACCTGCTTTGAAATATCACCAAGGCGCACAACGCTTACTCAATGATAATGTCGGAGAGCACCCTATAATTTAAAACACTGCACTTCTAATTGACAAAATTGAGTCAAGTAGGAAAAGCACAACGAATTCAGATCCTATCCTGAGTACAATGAAACTTCAAACAGCGCTGAAAAAATGAAAAGCAGCTGAGCTAATAAAAACCAGACCCTGCTTAAACAGTCTTTCATCAAGTAAATTTCACCTACATTGTTAATCTTGGAATTGGGAAAGTAGGAGGAGCCAGCAAGGTCTGAAGAAGAGATATAAAAGGATATTTGTGAAATATGTAATATTTAGCAAATTAAGAAAGCAGACAACCACAGCTAGACTCTGACCTCAGTTATACTGGTGTAAATCCAAACTAACATCACTGACTGTAATGGAATTACTCTGGATTTACTCCATGTTAACCGAGATCAAAACCTGTTCAATGAGACAGAATATCAAAGTGGAAAAAATGGCTGTTGTATCTACACAGTGGGACCTTTCATTGCAAGTAACTAAGAAACTGTTTAATGCTACGTAGCTACAACACAAAAGGTGAGATGGGCTTGAGCCATTGCATAAATATCCACAGCCAAAATTTCTAAAGTTTGAAAGGTTTTACGCGCTTCAAATCTGCCCTAAACAAGTTTCATGAAAATTAAAGAGTTAATTCAAAACATGCTTCACTTACTTAGGGCTTTTCTTGTTTGCTTGTTTCATCTCAAACTGTACTCTTTACAGAGTAAGACTCATCCCCATGAAGCAGGCACGAACAGCATCTCGGGAGCTGCTTCCCTCGTACCCTTCAGAGACACGAATCCAGCCTCACCCCGCTTGCTGAGCTACAACTCCATCTCCACACGCTGCCCCACAGCTATACACGGCGGAGTATTGCTGCGCTTTCCCTCTAAAAAAGCAACCCCATGGGTAAGTATCAGTAGGGGTGGCCATGCTGGGACACAAGGAGCTTAACAGATTCACTTAAAGTGGTAAAATGCCCTCATTCTTTAAAATGCAACGTAGCCAACATGCATTATTTTTATGTTGATGTACCATAGTTCACTTTAGGTAACAAAACAATATTTAATTACACATTCAAGGGTGGGGAACGGGCTGAGTTTTTACAGTAATGACATGATATTCATTTTTCACACTCCTAAGCACGAGCAAAAGCAGCAATATTTAGGACAAAGCTCACTACACAAAGCAGCCGCGTTTTTTTTCTCCCACTGTCAGCATTCACAGAGCCTGCCTAGATTTGCACACACACAGATCCTGTCTAACTCAACGTTTACAGTTCAGTTCATTAGTGCCAGGGACACTCATCCCCTTCCATTTCCAGCCAAACTGACAGCCCTGCTCTCCAGAACGCGCCCAGCACAAGGCATCACCTCCTGCGCTCAGCAGCACAGCGGTTCACCCACACTCCTAAGCAAGGCAGTGAGCTCAAGGAATCTCAGCAGCCTCTGCTAACCTGGACCATTTTGGACTGAACCTGGAATTACGAAGCAGCACTCATGGCTGGGGGTCGGAAAAGGACACCACCTCAAAGAAGAGGTGAGCAGACAACAGCACAGAGCAGTAATTTTTTCAGCCAATACAGCTGCACCTTTAAGAAAACGTATGTCCACAGACGCAGGCAAAATTTCAGAGATCAAACTATCGGAGTCAGTTGGTCCAATTCAGACCCAGAACAAACTCCAGGAACGCACTCGCTCACGCGGCCGAGGCAGGAACGATGCGCGTCCCTGCTGCCACCCTCATTCGTGCTAAGGCAAACACTGTCCACCAGACACACCGAAAGCAGCAGGGGAGACATTTCTCCATTGTGTCCAACACAAACCTATTTGTGGCTAACGCAGCACGTCTTTCAGAGCAAGAATCCGTTGCCTTTAGCAGCAACACACTTCATCACCAGGGTCCAGTCTGCATATGCAAAAGATACTGCAGGCTGCCAAGAAATCTTGGGATAAAGGAGGGACACTGAACCTTGGGGGGAAAAGGGTCAATGGAAACTTTGAGGAAGGGATGGGCTGAAGGCAGAGACGAAGAAGATAAAAAGATGTGGAAGTCCCACAGATTAGGAAAGAAAGGAAAAGGAGTAAACATTTCAAGGACGAATAAGTGATTTGTGGCTTTGTGGTTAACACAGAGGACTGAGACTCAGGAGCAACTGCATGAATTCCTTGTGCTTTGATCCAGCTTATGTAAAATTTAAAGGGGGAAGACATGACTAAAATAAAACAAACAACTGCCGTAGGAAAGCAGCCAAAATGTGACCCCAACCAGCGCTTGCTTCAGCAGTCTAACAGGGGCCACGCTGGGGCTGGGCTTTGCCTGTGCTGCTTGCTGGGCACTAGCAGTACTTCTGGCACCCAAACTCTGGTAAAAGACAATCGTTAGTGGGTGCACAGTGATGCTAAAGATCTCTAATTAAAACCACACTACTATTGTGTTGGTGCTGTATGAGCTAAGCAACATAAAATGGAAAAGAAGTGCCACAATGCAAAGTGATTTGCGGAAAGATTGACGGCAACCATACCCTCTCCACCTGGATGCTCCAGGTTGTTTTAACTTAAAACCATGTGCTAACCTAGCCATTCCACCTATTTACAGCCTAAAAAAATAGCTCTGACACAGTAGTTGTAAAGTTATGGTCTCTTGAGGATTTTAGAAATTAGAAACATAAATTACTATGGGGTTATAAAAGAAACTACAGCATTCCTAGCTTCCTAAGGACTCCATTTTTCCTGCACAACCTTCCTCCTCTTCTCTTCCTCAATAAACTGCAAGCGCAAAAGCATACTAGTTCAGTGAACTAACTGAGACCTCACTAACTAAACAAAAAGCTCTGTCCTTTGGAAAACAGACTCGGACATACCATTGTAGAGCTTAAGAGAACTCAGGAAATGTTTCAGTGATATTCAGCATCCCCAGAGACACTTAACTTCAGCTCATGAAAACACGCTGGTGTCCAAACCATGAAAATTACAATGGCTTCCTGCTTACACCCTCCGCTCCCCAGGCTATGAATCTAATTTAAACAAGATGGCAGGAATCCAGCAGCAACCTATAGCCATAGATTAGAGCTGCTATCCTGAGCAAACAGACCAGACATTTAGCTGGGGCTACAGCAACACAAGACATTCCTTCATTTTCATTGAATTATGCAAACCCACCCCCACTCACTCCGCTTCAGCAGGGTTTTGCCAGCCTGAAAACCTGGGGTCCCATTCTGCTTCGGGTTACATCTCATTGCAAACAAGCTCTTCTGGTTGCCGTTTATCCTAGAGTTACAAAGTTGATATTGGGAATTTGGCTCTACTATATCTCAGGCTATGCAAAGTAGTCTTTCAAACCTGTCTTCATATTTTGTGGTCCTATGGCTGGGGAAAAAAAAAAAAACAGCAGAGGAAGGAAGCTCTACAGCTCCCGTGAAAACACCGGAGCACTGAAATAGAGAGAGAAAGCTCCGGCCCTCCCAACTGCAATTCTGCAATGCAAGGGGGGCAGCTCTTCCACAAGAGCTGGCTCACCGAGCCACCTTGAAAGGATAGTATAAAATTCTCCCTGCACATACAAGTTTCTTTTGGGAGTCCCATTATGTCATACACAGGCTTTGAACATTTACACACTTAATTCATTGTACCTAATGTCACACACTAACGGCTGTATTGCCAAGAGCATATGGTAAGGAAGCCACTATTCCAGAGCCAACAGATGAGACCGCTAATAGGGATACATTACCGAAAATAAATTCAACACTTTCAATTATCTTTCGTTGCATGTGATGTATGCAGCTTGTTGGCTTGCTGTCTGGGAACATGTCATTTTCAAATATGCATATATTTTACTGGTAATGTTTTGCAGGCTGAAATCTGTGTCTAAGTGTATTTTAGGGAAAGGGATGCAACTTAAGGAGAGCTGGAAAAGTGCACACGGTGTCTCTGTGAAGAGAAGTGCCAAGGATGCCAAAGAATATCAATATGGAAGAGCACATGGGATGCAGAACAATTAATTAACATATCTTCACAAATACACACAGCCTGTTTACATTTGCAGTAGGCATTAACAATGTGCATCACAGCCCCATGTGCGGCTCATCCCCACAGGGATGATCGGTCTCAAGGCTGCCGGTGTTACTCCTTTCGCTCACACAGAAGGGGGCTCTGCGGAACGCCCAAGGTTCAAATCCTGCTGACAACCTGCGGTAAGGGCAAACGAGGTGTAAGACGTTCTGATTAGCCACATCACTAGGCATCCACCAACACAGCCCGCACAGCAGGCCTGCAGAAGCCCCTCAGTCTGTACCGGCGCCGCCTGCGTGGGCTGCTCCCGAGCATTCCTCAGTTTTAGCTCCAAAAGCCCTGCGGGGGGAGGTTCTTCGGCAGGGCTGAAGGTCTGGGGTCAGATCAGAACCAGGGAGGACATCAAATCCTACTCCCTCACGTGAGCTAGGCTCATCTGAGCACTCAGTATCCATATGGTAGGACGGCAAACAGTATAAAATATAGTAACTCAGGGGCTATTATTTGGACAGTCAGCCCTAGAGCGGGAAAAAGTAAGAAAGCGGAGAGCCTCTGACTTGACTTCATACCTCCTAAATTCAAGGCTTCAACTGATCTAACCTTTGCTCCCTCTGCAGCCAGTGAAAGGAAATGAGACCCCCAAAGAGTATTTAAAAACTCACAAGCAATGAATTGCCCCATAAAGGTGCCAATTTGGGGGGGGGAATTACAGAAAGAGCCTTTGGGTAGCTCGTCTCTCAGTTGAGGTTCTTCAGTTAAGTGCCTGAAGTGAAACGGGATGAAGCCTGTCCTCAATGTCCTGGCTTCACGTTCCTTGACATAACATGATTCCATTCAAGCGCTTCAGGAACATGAAGTCATTGTGCTTCTCCTCTGGCAAAAACAGGGAAAAGCTCAGCTCACATCTACGGTTACCAACGAATAGGTTGCACATGTTCTTCAACAGGCAACAAGAGAAGTTTAGCCGTAGACCACAAGGGATCTGCATGACCTAAACCACTCTGATGCCACTTAAAAACGGAACATGGCAAACTATCCCTATACAAAATGCAAATCTTGGATGCAGAGTTCACCCAAAAACTGCACGGCATGAATTCCCAATAGGCATAACTGAAGGACCTCATAGAACAGATCTGAGAGTAACACACTGAAAACAGGAAACCCTAACCACTGGCAATAGTTATAAAAAATTAATTACATTCAACAATGTAATTGCAGGGTAAAACACATTCTCCCTGGCAGTAGTAAAGAAAGCATATGAAGCAGCCAATCCAGAGCACATTTCATTAAATCCATCCTATTTCTTCTAACAAAACTGTTGATTATCAAGGCATGGCAAGCTGATCAAGTAACACCATCAGTCTCTTTCAACAGAGAAATTGTTTTGCCATTTGCAAACCGAAAAACATATGTTCCCAATATTTTCTCTGATGTATGCATCTCCTGCAAAACCAAAGCCCACAGCATATGCCAAAAATCAAATCACTGATTGGAAAATATATACCAACTGGCATCTGAGGGCTTTCTCCGTCTAAAAGGTTCCTCCTGTCATTTTTTTGGCCACATTCAAAATCCATTAAGTAAGTGAAATATGTGCTCCTTTTCTGTACTTCTTAATCCAGTTTATCCAGACCCTCAACTGACTGAATTGAATCCACTCGAGTATAAATTCCAAACAGCCTCCAATACACACACAAAAAGCGTGAAGCACAAGTTAGAAAGACTACAGAGACACATACCTCAAGTCCACACAGCAGAACAGACACAGCTCTGAGGCTGCTAACGAGTTGGTACAGCAGGATGAAGAACGTCACAGACACGTAACAAAACACCAACCCAATATAAACCTGTTTTGCTTACCGTTAGTTAAGAAAAGTTCAAGCACAATTTATACCCGCAAACGGATTCCCATCACTCTATGGCCCCCTACACAAGTGGTGTTTTACCCTCCTGCCGTCAACAGGCAGCCCAGCTCCGCACCACATGATGCAGAGCTTCCAAAATGCACGTGGATGTGACCCCAGAGCTGATCCAAACCAAGCTGGTACCGCAGGACGGTAGTGCAGCGCCTGGAGACAGGATTAAGGATCACAGAGTCTCAGCCAACTTCAGCTCCGAGAACTGAACGCTCCAGCTCCTGTCTTCAGTAAAGGCTACTAACTCCCCACCACAGAGAGCGTTGTTTTTCACAGTTATTTTCTAGAATCGCCACTTGAAAAGAGCAAGATTGACATTTCAGGAGGCAAATATCCTCTGGTTAGCCTCCTCGTCAACTTCCCTCTACATTTCACTGACAGTTCATCTTACAATGAACAAACACTACTGCCTTAGTTAAAGTGAGATAAAGATGTATATAATATTTATGCCTCCTGATTCATTTCATTACTGTGCATTCTCAGAAAATAACTGTTTTCTCCAGACGAGAGAGAGACAGAATATATCAATCTCAGGCAGGGACAGCTTAGTAATAGCTTAAAAGCGCTTGAGGATCTGCATCAAATACCTGCTTTTTATAAACCACTAGAAATTTGATTTGTGGGCATTTAAACCAACTCACTAGATGCGTACATCATCAGAAATTTCTCTTTTCTTTCCATACCACAGAGCTCCCATCAAGACTCATAGCCAACATGGCCTACTGTTAAAAGAATTATTGCCACAAAGAGGATTAACTTGGCTTCTAGACATTGCTTTGTGTGGAAACACAAGCTACTGCAACTTTTGAGAATAAATTGCAACTTGGGGCAAGAAGAGGGGAAGGAGCACAGAGTAAGTCAGAAGACTACAAATTCAGCTCTTACACTGCTGCTATCTACTTTCTTCCCACTGCTCCCAGTTACCAGACGTCACTACCTCAGATGAGAGTAACTGTCATTCCCTGCTTCACTAGGAGGAGCGAGCGCAGTCCTCGGCTGCCCAGGCAGGCAGGGACAGCTTTAGCACGTCTTCCTTCCACCCAGCATTTCAGAGGGATTAAACCATACTCACTGCTTGGGTAACTCAGGGCATGGTGAAATACGCTCTGCAGACACTTTTTGTCTGGGACAAGGGTTCACTGTTTGTTTCAGTTTAAGTGGCACCAGCTTGATCACTTCATAATCTGGTTCAGTACTGTGTTACGTTTACTTTGAGATCAATTGTCAAATAGTTAAAGTAACAGAAATAATGGGGCAGCAACCTCTAAAGGGAAGGAAGAGACAGATCTTTTTGTGCCCATCGCCGGCAGCTGAAAGACCAACTAGAGCTCCACGCCGTCACTGTGGGGCTTTGTGCTGCTCTTTAAGGGTGTATTTTGTGATGTGCGCCTACACTTCCACACCGATGTCCCTGAGAACAGTGACGAGTGGCTTCTCAACAGGTTCAGTTCACTGCAGATGATCTAAAGACACAGTTATATCTGGAGTGGAAGTTACAGAACCTACACACCATCCTTCCCTTCCCAGCAAGGTGTGCCATCCTCCAGCAAAGCCTACGTTTTGCTATCTACTAGTCTCCAGGAAACAATGTTAAGTGACACAAAGGAAAACCTACTATACTGCGAAGTGAAAGAGTTCTTCAGGTGCATGGAGCGATAACAGATCAGGGATAATACAGGGATAATAGGGATAATACAGATTCTACGGCAACTGCTAGAAAGCTCCCACATTAAAACCCACTGTTATTTGGGAGTGAGTTTAAAACTCTGTACCGTTATTTGCTAGGTTGTTGCACACCCGATGGTTGAGTTCCCAATGGCACTGTAACAGTGACTGCTATTTAGGACACAACACGTGAAATATCCTCTATGCGCCCAGAAGCCACGGAGAACAGCCATACACTGCGAAACAGCAAGGCTCGTTTGCTAAACAACATCAGTAATAATTATTGGGACAGAATAACACTGGGATGTGTTACTAATGAGCTACAGAGCTCTCCATGTAATTGTCACCACAAAGCTAAGCAGAACAAGTAGCTTCTGTCTAAGTTCAGTAGGCCACAATTTCAAACATAACACGAAAAGTAATTCACAAAGCAAAGCAAAAGAGAATTACATATTTGAAGCATTGCCACTTTTCCTGTAAGGAAAAGACAATCTCTATTGTGGCTTCAAGTAAAAACAGAGATAAAATCCTCTCCTTGCAAAAAAAATTCAAGAATCGGTGGGAAAATTTACCATTGTGTGTACCTTCAGGGCAGGACAGGCAGAGTTAAGACAGTAGAAAAATAAGCTGTAAGTGATGTTCTAATAGGCTTTTGGATGCTGTCACATTTCTGCCCCATCTCAAAGATTTTGGAGCTTCTGGCGCTGGCAATGCTGTCTTCTGTAATGTACATAAACAGCTACTTTTTGAAGGACCCCAGGTAAGCCCTTCCAAAGGACCAAGAAAACAGCCGTGTAATCACACATAACTGATTTTATAGATACCACAGTGTCTCCACCAAGGACAACAATAAGGTTTCAGAACACCGATCGCCCAGACGGTCACTACAGTCATCACAGAAGTTTCCACAGAGACGGAAAATATCTGTAGGTGCTTTAGACTTTAGCCTTATCAATTGGGAGTTGCTCACTGTTATACAGTGTTGGTGATTGTCATTCAACTGCTGAAAGTAACAATAAAACCTAGTAGCAGTAACAACAATAAAGAGGCAGTATTTGAGCCTTAAGGAAACAGAGGATTTCCTGTTGGGCTCTCTACAACTCCCTGAAAGGAGCTCCTTCTCCCAAGGAACAGGCAATAGGACAAGAGGAAACAGACTCAAGTTGTGCCAGGGGAGGTTTAGATTGGGTATTAGGAAATCATTTTAATTTCTTATCTTTCTCCTCTGGAAAAAAACATTATTTCTTCTTCATTGTAACTTCTAAAAAAACCAAACCATCAAACCTGCAAAAACCGAAGTTCTGAGACCTTTCATATGACCTTCTGAACTTGTTCCAAGCTAGTATGTGGCTCAGCAGCCTAACCGTTGTTACGGATATAGCAGCCCAAGTCTCTTAAATACAGCAGACCCCAGGTTATAAAGTTAAACATAATCTTTTTCCTTTACTCCATGTTATAATAGGGGCTTTACGCTCAAAAAAACCCAAAGTGGGATCAAGGAGAAAAAAAAAAAAGTCGTGTTCCTACTTCTCCTACACTATGTGACCTTAGATAGATGACTTAAATTCAATACTGTTTTCCCATCTGAAAAAAGCAGTATTAAGGTTTCCCCTTTCCTCGCATAGGCAATATGCTGCCTGTCTCATTTGTAAGAAAAAAGGTTAGAAGGTGCTCCTATCAGAGATTTGTAGACATGCAGAATATTAACAGGCAACTATCATCCCATGCACTAGGAAGTCCAGAGGTTATATACCCCCTTTATTTTTCCTCTAATTAAAATTAATTACTTCAGTTTGGTCTATAAAATAGCCATTCACACTAAAGGAATGCCTGATTGAATCATGTGGAGTCAAAGTTATTACTGGTGTAATTCCATTTGCTTTACAGAAAAACACTAAGGATGAATTTGTCCTCTTAGGCTTATTTTCCATTCCAAAATTCCTTAATGGCATAAAGTGAAAAATAGAAATGCTGGCCACAGACGTTAAATAAAGACATTCTGAGTCCAATCCCGTTTCCACAGGATACAATGGGAGTTAGTTAGTAGGAGATCAGGACCCACAACACGCAACTGCAAAAGCATTTGCTGATCTTAAGCTTTAGCTCCAATTCAAAATTTTCCTGTGACAGCTCTTCTTAATTTGGGAGATTATTTTGTCTTCCTTTTTTTTTTTTCCCCCTCTTCTCCCCCAGTTTTTCCATTGAACACAAGCCTGGCAAGAGACCTCTTTGTCAACAGCCCTTTTCAACTATCTACAAAACTTCTGTGATCATGTTTAGGCATTGAAAAACCTCAATAGAAAAATTCCTGTAATCTGTTAAAGCGTCGCACATGCTTACACATGAAGCGGAATCCAAAACAAAAGGCTTTTTCAAAAAGGAGATCTCCGCATACCACCAGACAGTACAGCGGTATCCAAACGTGAAACCCATGACAAACTGTTTCTGTAGGTCTTCAGTCTGGGCTGTGCCAAACCCTTAGGTTTGATACTAAAAAATATACTTGTTAATTATTAGTGTTTTACCAAAATACCACGGTCCGAGCAAAATACCGTTACAGTAGTGATAACACTGCATTTAAATCTACCACCAAAGACCACAACGTTTTGGCACACCATAATGCAGCATTAACGTGCAGCACTTTGGTAACAGCATAGTCCTGGAGAATATAGGATGTTTTTTAAGTAACTCAAATTATTTATAATTCAGATGTACCTTGTGGGATGTCAAGGACTCTGCCAAGACAAATTCTTGTATGGTTTTGGTGAAGATACTCTCCTTGTCAACAGCTCTTTATTGTGCTTAGAAAGCACTCGGGCTCTTTCACTGATCAGCACTAATCGAGCCGTACTGCAAAGTGCATGACCGGGGCTCAGCATACACCGGGCAACATAAACTAGGACAACAATGGAGTTAAAAGCCAAATCCAAACCAACTTTACATTGTAATTCCCTACCAACAAAGAGTGTGTCTGGGCCAGGACAGCTTTACACAAATAGAAGCTCCATGGAGCTGAGGTCCAACGATGTGCTGCACACCTTGTAGGGAGCCCTGTCTGCCTCAGCGGCCACAGCACCTCACAAAAGCATTGAGAAAATTTGTCTGTAGCTACACATAAAGCTCTTTTTTGAAGAAAAATTATCAGTTGAGCAAATAACCAGACAATTTGCGGAGCAGGGAGCAATAATCTCATGATCATCAATTTAGCGAGCAGGCTTCAGAAAGACCAACACTAGGTAAGTGAATTGGACACTGTGAAACTCAAGCCAAACAACACTTTTTATTAAGTTATTGAGAAAAGTTACTTCTCTGTAGATTCAAAAAAGATACTGAAGAAATGGTCACGACGGTATTTCTTGGATTTTCTTTTCAAGTGTCTAGGCTTCATCTTCATCAGATAGAAGACACCAGATCACCAGCAGTCTCAACCGCTACATCCATAATATTCAAGACACAGGACTGAGATGTGTCCTTCTAACTTTAAGAAGGATGTAGACAAATATTTTTCAGGAATTAAGATAAAATTAAGTTTAAAATTATACATTCTCCACTTTCAAGCAGCTTTATGACCACACCATTCAAGACCATCTTCTTGCTCTCATGGTTGGTGTAGATACCCAAGCCCTCTGAAAGGGAGAACTATCCATTCTTATAGTGAATCACTTTGGTGAGCAGAAAGGGAGGATGTGTAAGGTGTGATTAGGGAGAGAAAATAAAAACAAGACCCTCCCACCCCATCATGTTGATTCTCTGAACCATCCAAGGAGGAAGGGCTCCAAGAAGGACCACCGCTTGATTTTCCACAAAGCACGTAAAAGAGTTGTAGGCTCTACACTTGACCAAAATATCTTCCTTCCAGCTTATGGAAGTCCCGTAAAACAACAAAAAGGTAAAGTGGAGGGAAAAAAAAAAAAAAAGAAGAAATTGACATCAAGGGTTCAAAGGTGGGAACACTAAGGTACTCTTTTGTGATAGGATGCTCTGATACCACAATGATGGACTCTTTAGAAGAAAAAAAAAAAGACAACCTATACAAGCTTCTAGATAACAAGACAGCAAAATTTGCAAAGACAAGTTTTTCTCTAGTTTTCCAAGTATTTGGTTTACGGTATCTGTAACAATGGCAAACACGTATCTCGTAGGCAGAAATATCTATGACCAGGAGGAAACAGAAAGGGGTGCCTGCTTTCATCTGATGACATTCCTGCAAAAATTGAGCTCTTCAGAACTACTTCTGGAATATAATATTCTGAGATATTCCATGTAAACTAGACCCAGAAAGACATTTTTTCAAGGGCTTTTTTCCTGTCTCTTTGATTATTTTTTTTTAGGAATTTTTTACTGCATAGTGCAGCACACTTCACCAGCCTGGGGCACCCTGCTCCTATTTCCTCCTCAAGTCACCAGAAGATACTTGACAAGGAAAGAGGAAGAAAGCCCGAGAAAAGGGATAGGAAGGGAATAGAAAACAGATGCTGGAAGAGAGGAACGCACAATGCACAGCAGAAAGAGAAGAGGGAGGACGAGGGGAGGGAGTAAGAACCCAAACCAAAAAAGACACGGTGTGAAGCTTCTGGATCAGTTCAGTGCAAGCCTCTGAACGCAGGCAGGGGCGGACGAGCGCGGCTGCATTATCCGCGCCCCTGAGCTCCCGTAGAAGGGCATCGGGAAAAAGCGAGTACCTTTGTTCCCAGGGTAGGTGTTCTCTCCTAGGAGAGGGGGTCCCTGAAGCCACTTCAGCTCCCGTCAGAACTACGGAGGGGTATTCGACGCCCCGAGC
>VXBO01002851.1:849938-889690 GCA_013400135.1 Rhinoptilus africanus
GGTCGGCCCCGCGCGGGCCATGGAGGAGATGAAAGGTGTGTCCCAGCGCTCCGCCGCGGCTCCCTGCGGGAGCAGTGGGACACGGCGCGGGAGAGGGACGGCGCCCCTGGCCTGCGGGGGGGGGCAGGCCCCGGGGCAGGGCTTCCCTCCCTCGCTTCCCTCCCTCGCTTCCCTCCTTGTGTCACTAATCGTCAAATCGGTGCTGAAACCGCGCACTCAAACCCATCATATTGTGACTGGAAAATGAGTCGCGTAGAAACATTGCTTATCCTAATCAAGTTATAAGCCTGGAATCGAATTATAAAAAGCAGATGTTTACATTCTTTCTGCCCTTCGGCACTGATGTCATGAGAAGGAAGCACATAACCGGAGCTGTGCAAAGCATTCGCAATAAAACCCCAAACCATGGAAAACTTGCCTCATCTGTAACTCTGCTAGCAGAAAACTCGGACCAGGTTTGTCAAAAATATTCGCAAATCTCCTAAGTAGAGATGCGTTCGAGCCATAAAATAGGGATATGTATTTTGAACACACGGGAGACTGGCAGCGCTTGGATTTAAGGATTTCCTTCATTCTTTTATGAACTCCTGTTACATTTGTCCTCACAAAGCAAGCCATCGTGTTCTTTCTGTCCTAAATTATTTCTCATTTAGATGTAAGCAACCTAGAACAAACCTGGTGTCTCTATGAAGAAACAACCCTCTTGGACGCATACTGATGCATCTCTAAAAAAATGTCATTTGACCTGGGTTTTAAAGTACAATGTAAGGAAAAACCTGTATTTCCTAACAGTGGAAACTGATATTCATTTCGGTTGCCTAATGCTTTCCACTATAAAATATCCTTGAAGCTTGGAAGTTCTAAAACTATCATTCACAGCGGGCCTTTGAAATTTGCAGGATGAAAGCCCTGTAGCAAGAGGAACGATTTTTTTTTTCTTCTCCAAGGAAATTATTTTCATAGTTTGCCAAAGAATCATCTATTGAAAAAAAAAAAAATAATAATCACTGCGTTCCTTCTGACATGCTGTACAGGAAAGCTCTGTCAGCGTGCCAGAGTAATAACTAAGCGCAAACGGTGGGAGGTCCGGCGGGTGCCGCTGCCCAGGCAGAGGGCAGCAGACACGCCTGGAGGCGGTGGGCAGGGAGGGGAGCTGGGGTACAGCCCGGGGGAGGCCCCCCTGCCTCCCCACACGCCGAGCTTTGCCAGAGCGGGCGGCCGCCGTCGCCATCCCCGGTAAGAGTCTCAGTGTCTCTTCGGTGCGTGCCCACGTTGCAGCCGTCTTTGGCACTTGCTTCCCAATTTCGAGTGTTTCTAACGCAACGCCAGTATTCTCATGCCTGTTTTGAGGCTGGAATTTGATGGTTTGTTTATGCAATTTGGTAGCAGAGAAGAATTCAGCAGATGTGGACTCAATTGTCTAATTCCTTCCCACCACGCTCATGTACTGCCACTGAGAGGGAGCAACACGCTGCCTCTCTGGGCTATCTATATATTGTAAATTATCGGATGAGGTGGAGTAAAGGGTTCAGTCCCTTAACTCCTCTCTTCCTAGCATGTCTCAAATATAAAAAGCATAACATTTGCATGCTCTGAGGAAAATATACTAGTTTAGAAGATTGGGAAGGAAATCAAGTACTTTGCACCCCTTGGGCTTGTGTCTGAATCTGCTCCATTTTGTATTTTGCAGCTAAAAATTACAACTATCCAACGAAGCTAATGAAGAAAGAGCTGCTGGCTTCATTCTCGTTCATAGCAAACAAGCATCCACTTCAAAAACTGAAGTTTCCGTTTGAAGGAGAATATCAAAATGATTGTTTTTAAAGCTGATGCTCTCTAATTACAGAGCAAACTGCTGATGCCAGAAGAGATTCTCCTCCTGGGATCCCATGGACCACTCTCAGCAGGCTGCATCCAGCAGAGCGCTTTCTCACGACACCTCTTCTCTGGCCAGCGAGTTCTGCACGTATACCAGATACTCCAGACTGGTTTGTCACAAACATTTGACAATATTTTTTTTCCCTCTGGAACTCCATACGCAGTTAAAGCTTTTATTCCCACTCCTCCTCAAAGTCCCATACCTCCTTTTTTCTTTTCTTTGTTTGAACTTGATTAATTGTTGTGGAAAAGAAGGGAATTGTGTCTGTTTGTTTTGGGTATCTGGCCTTGGCTCTCCCTGTGAGAAGTGCGTGTATTGTATAGTAAGATCTCTCCAGTGCGCAGAGGGAGTGTTTTCTTAGCCAGTCTCTGGCCCTTTGTATGTGACGTGTGTACACACTCTAGTCCTGCACACAAGAAGTACAACTTTGTATTTGTCAAAGCCGCTCACTACTCTGAAACTGAAAATAACATTTAGGGTCTCAAATTCTGTGCTTTGAAGCAGTGTGCTGGCAGAACCTCTGCTGCTTTGGGGAAGGATGGGGTCAAAAATGCCATCCTAGAAGAGGAAAGCTACAACAGGAATTAGCAGGTACCTGAGGAGCCTGAAAGCGGGTAAGGCAGCTTGCTGCTAACAGATCTGCAAGGAAAGATAAACAGAGAGCAGGAAAGAGAAAGGACCGATAGATTCATCTTTGGTTATACGCGGCAAAATCTTCACATTCATCTGCAAAGACCCCAAAAAGAGCAGCATGACTTTTGTGGGGAGATTTTGTCACGTGGATGCCATTGTATGATGAGGGTTCAAACTCCGAAGCCATCGAGTAAACGCTGACCTTTTTCCAGCCAGTGACTTCTGTTTTTTCAGCCGCGCAGCTGGTCTCGCATGTGGACAGTTGGCTTTTAGCACTCAAGTGGTCTTTCAATTCTGTGACCGAGGCACTTTGCCTGACAGAGTTAAAAGCTTTCCTCCAGACCGAACAAGACAGCATTTATACCAAATAATCTCGATGCCTCTTAGTGTTTTAGTCCCAATAGATTCACATCTTCCTGGGAGATACATTACCTTTGCCAAAAATACAAAACCTATGACTTCATATAAAAATGGCATGCATTTAACTTTTGTTTGACTGCTGGCTTCTGAGTCTTCAGAGAGGTCATGTATTGTAAGTTTTGTCCCAAATCCATATGACTGGAAACCACCTGCTTTTGTTACGAAAACAAACCCTGGGATTCGAGCATCATCAGCTCTGTGTAGGAACTGATGCTTTTATCAGATAATCCCGATTCTGAAGAACTGTGAGTTTCTGATCTCCTCTTTTGCAGAAGGTTTGTTCAAATCTGAACTCAAGCCACAGGATATATTCCCTACTCCTACCCTCCAGGGGTCAGCATAAGGAGATAAGCTGGACCCACAACTGTATTATTAAATGCTCACACCTATAATGTCTGCCTGAGTTCTCACCTTCCAGTACCTGATGGTTACTGCTTCCTTTTTAAACTCAGTGTGCAGCAGGAGCCCAACGATGCTGGAATTTTTCAGGGCTTTGGCAATTAATGTTTTACAGCAAAATCAGAGCAGACAGGTGAATGCTAGTGATTCTGTGTGTTCTGCAGACATTTCTAGAGGACAGACAGCTTTTCATGTAAAGATTAGACATTTTTAAGATGCCGTGTGCTTTACATTGTAAAGAATTTAAGTCACACAGAGATAATCTCTTGCCATTTTCCATCTCCTTTCTCTGCTCCACAGAAGTTTGCTTAAATATCAGTGTCAGTGCGACTCACAGTCCAGCACATTTCAGAATCTCACATACTAGTGAAAAAGAGCTAGACACGAGCAGTAAGTAGCTGTAGCAACTGGAGTAGTTTGTTTAATAAACCATGTGCCTGAGCCAAGAGACCATTTCACCCTGCTGTAGCACTGAATCATCCCTCATCTGCAAGATGAAATCACTTTGCTTTTGGTTATAAAACATTTCTTTTACAAAACAGGTCATCCTGTGATCATGACATAGAAGGAAAAGTAAGAGGCCAAAAGTTTTCTTTCTGGCTCAGAAGCAGACTTGCTGCCTTTGTTAATACAGCTATGTATCAAGACCAGGACCAAGTTAGGACCTGCTGTGCTGCTTTCCTTGCTCACTTGGGAAAAAAGGGTAGGTAAAATGATGGCTGGAAAAACAGAATAATGAAAAGGCCTGTAGCTGCTGGACACGGCCGTCTTCATCTCTTTATCGGTCTTTACTCTCCACATTGTAGCCTAAGCATTTCTGTACAAAGCACAAAGTACAAACGTGTTTCAAATCAACACGTCCTTACAAAATCTGTGTGCTCCGTAACCCTGAGCTCCATAGTTCCCATCATACAAATGAGGAATGAAAGCAGAGAAGGATCTGCTGAAAGGCACATGGGAAATCTGTAGCAGAAGTAGTGAGGAACACAGACCTAAATTTCACATTGCTTACGATCATTATTTACCTTTCTCTGTACCTCAAGATTCTTTGGCACTAAAAAGGGATTATACATCTCTTCCTTCCCTCAATGTTTGTAGGGAGTCAAATGGCAGTGTCTGAAGAAGGGCAACGGAGCTGGTGAAGGGTCTAGAGAATAAGTCCTGTGAGGAGCGGCTGAGGGAGCTGGGGGTGTCCAGCCTGGAGAAAAGGGGGCTGAGAGGAGACCTTCTCGCTCTCTGCAACTGCCTGAAAGGAGGGGGCAGCCAGGGGGGGTCGGGCTCTTCTCCCAAGGAACAGGCCATGGGACAAGAGGAAACGGCCTCAGGTTGCACCAGGGGAGGTTTAGGCTGAAAGAAAAATTTCTTCACCAAAAGGGCTGTCAAGCCTTGGAACAGGCTGCCCAGGGCAGTGGTGGAGTGACCACCCCTGGAGATATTTGAAAGAAAAGTAGACATGATGCTTAGGGATATGGGTTAGTGGTAGAGTTGGCAGTGTTAGGTTTATGGTTGGACTCAATCCTTAAAGGTCTTTTCCAACTGTAACGATTCCATGAAAATACAAAACTCCTGTTATTTGCTGTAGAGATAGCCTTGAAAGTGAAAATATTCTGTATTTCAGTAAAATTTTTCCCATTGCAAAGTTGCATAAGTTTTGTTAGTCTCTCAAATGGTTTTATAGCTTAATTTCTACCACTGATTAATACATTTTTCCTTATTATTTGCAAGATGTTTTGTTGGCATTCTCTTGTCTAACAGGAACCCGTACTCATAATCACTTCTGATTTTTAATTGCAATCCAAATGTTGTCAATTCTAGAAATATCTGCACCATGTCTGAACAGCTACTATGGAATATACTTTTTAATCTATATCACAGTGCTATTTCAAGATATTTAATATCTAAGGAGAAAGCAAATGTATTTCCTTATGAAAACAATGGGAGTAGTATGCACTGAAAGCAAAAGGAGAACCATGACAAATGTCACTTTTCAAGAGCAGCTCCGTGAAGATGAATAAATCCTGTACTTGAATTTTTAAATTTCTGCACACGGGAAATATATGCTCATTATCCACAATTCTGAATTATTTTCCCCAGAGTCATGTCATCACGTGAACTTTACTTGTGGTTGTATATTAGGTATGGTGCAAGAGGCACTGTGAGCTCCAGCACACCTCAAATGTAAATATCTCCACTGACCATAGATTCCCACTTTCAACCTAAGCAGCTTAAGCTCCTTTTCCAGTCCACAGCGATCAGATCAATACAGTGAGTGTCAGCAAGTTATTGTTAGTAAGGGGAGTCAGAAGTGATGAGATCAGCTAGAGACCTCTACGCAGCAGATACCTACATCCAGCCGATGGGTGACAAATGCCACCTAGACAAGAACAGCTCTATGCAACTACTGTTTTACTTACACATCTGTGCACTTCCGAGTTTTAATCTACACTGTTGAGACAGGATTTTATAAAGGATTTCAGTGTTGTTGCCTGATGGTCCTTTTTGAAATAACTTTTTCAATTTAGGTTTCCATAAAGCAGGAACTGTAAGAGAAAGCAGAGACTACCCCAACAGAGCTATGCAACACAGTACAGTACAGATCTCCCAGATCAGTGAGGAGAATCACCAAGTCACCTATTTGATTTCTCCAAGAAATACCCATGTATGTACATTAAATTGCACTCAGAACTTTCCATCAGATTACATGTATAGAAAATGGATGTACAGATGTAACAAAATGGCTGAGATGACATTCACTGCTTCCACTGCTGGAGTAATTGCCTGTTGGCTATAGGAGTTTTGGCAAAACTCCTAAAACACTATTATAAAGGTATTCTAAAAATTTTATCATTGAAAACTATTGTATACTCAAGGATTTCAAGACATCCTATTGGCCAAGTCAGGATTTTCAATAGAGTTTACAAACCATTAGGCAATCACAGTATAACATGAAAATAACTGTAGCGCGTTTAGGTTGCGCTTCAAGAACGCTATCTCCCTCTACTGGTAAATCAGAATGAAACGTTTTGAAAATGGATTACAAAAAGTACGTATTTTTATTCTTATTTTTAATAAAGAATGTAATATGAAGTTATCTTTTCCCAGTTAGGGTTGAAAACAAGACTAAAATATAAGCAGAATTTCACAGAAACACACAGACACCATCTGTATATCCAAGTGGTTTGTACATAACATCTACACAAGTCTCTTCTACAGGAAAGGTTTTCTGGAAAGTAAGTTCAGTTGCACAGTTAGGTCCTAGTAATATGAGAATTCAAAAAGCAAGAGTAGTTTTCACATACTGGAAAAAAAAGATTTCTTTAGAGCACATTTTTTCAAAACTGGCCTAGAAATGATACATGTGTTTAATTGATTTGACCTGAGAAAGTCTAGCATTTCGTAGTAGTTTTATGTTGTATCATAAATACTTTGGAGTTATTTTACTTTTTTTACTTTTGAAACTATGAAAATCTACAAAACTTCCATGACTTTATGCAAACAGCAACTTTCCGTATGAACTATTCTGGATTATTTTACTGTTACAAGCAAGTCATAGACACTGAAGCAGCAGCTTAGATTAGGGATCTGATGCAGTTCTCACAGCATTCGTCTAGCTGTAGAGCTCTGCAGTCTCTTGTCCTGCAGGCGAGCGGCAATATTTCCTGGCTGACAACCAGAATAAGCTCCTGAAAGAGGAGGAAATTACTTCAAGTATCATAAATTTCTGTTACAAAGGGCAGCTCTGTTGCCACTTTGGGCCGCAGACTTAAGCTCGTTTTGGAGTCAATGACAGACACTCACATACCAGATAACATCAAAAAGCATCCCATTCCTCTCATGCCAGGAGCGATCCTTTGGAATGCAGTTGGCAGGTTTGCAGCCCCTGAGCTTAATTACTGCACCTCAGGCCTGGGAATGAGCTCTCCAGTTTGTCCTTGTTGGGAGGAGCCAGCTGGGGTGCAGCATCCTGTTGCCACTTCTTGGCAGAAAGGCCTTCCAGGGAGCAGCGCTGCCTCACAGGTCTGCTCTCACCAGCCTGCGCTGAAAGAGATCCAGGCTTCTTTGGTCGTAGAGCGTGACATAAAACTACTCCCCTAAATAACAAATGAGTTTGGCTGTTTGTACCACTTGCGTAACAAATAAGAAAATAAATGTTTAGTGCTGCAGAGTGATATGCTTTGCTCCTTTTAAGCCTGTCAGAAACGTATTTTGTTTAAAAACAAACCTAAGTCCAGATTCCCTGCCTCTGTCTATACAGGCTAAACCAATGATGAAAACTACGTGGCACTTTTCCCACTACCTATCCTCATCCCCATGAAAGTGTTAAAGAATTAGCTCACAGTTATGATCTAAATATTAATTTTTTTTCACATAGACTTGTCTGATTTAAATATTTCTCACATTATTAAATATCCTTCTTTAAATTTCTTCAGCAACACAGCCCTAAATATCGTCCGGCATGTGAAGCGTGTTTTCCTGGCATTTGAAGAAACCAAGTTCACCCAATTTATAAGTTCATAATTTTTGAGTGATGTTTTTAGTCTGCAGTTTCAGTTTTTACATTTAAACCCATAAAGACCAAGGTGCCCTTTAAAAATCCTGCCAGACTGTACGTTAGCACCTCACCAGTAGTTACCAAGTATAAATTTCCAACACCTCTAAGTAGTGGAGAGTTAAGTTTTACTACTGAGATGGACTAAATTCTCCACAGTCTTGGCATAATGGAGATGTTCTTAAAACTTGGACTGTTTTTCACATATTTTTTTCATTATAATCTGAGGCTCCTTCTATGGGGAAATGGGAGACTTGTTAGGCGTATCATCTTCTAGGGTTAAAGGATGTTGGTGTTGTTCAACCAAATCTTTTGGTGTTTCCAAGAGCTCCAGATAAGACCATCTGTATTCTTTCCTGAGTGGATTTTAAAAGCAGACCTAAGCAGAGCACAATGCCAAGAGCCAAATGGGGCTCAAAGTACGAACCCCTGGTAGCAGGACTCTGCATCCCAGATGGAAAGAATACAGCCTCCCGAGCCAGCACAGGCGGGCTGATGCCACCCCAACGACGGCTGCTGTTTGCTCGCAGGGTAGACCCGGTGAAGAACCCAACCCATGCTCCACAGAGAGGGACTCTACGATCAGCGCTGGGTGAGGTGGCACCATCACGCAGACTGCAGTGGTACACCCAAGCGCACAGCCTTTGAGCCTGGCCTCCTTGAACCAGCTGAGCAGCCTTAGCAATCAGGTCTCTGTTATTAGGAGCACTTTTCTTTTACTTCATTGAAAATTGAATTTCTTTAGTATGACCAAAACCGTCAAATGTAGTATTTCCTACAAGGCTCTGTACTTGTTACTAGTCAGGTACTCCAGTCCCTCCAACTACAGATTTGTCTTGCCACTCAGAATTGTGTCTCAGATTTTCTCTTATTTGTCCACTACAAGAAGCAGGAAAAAGACCTGCTTGAACAAAAAGAAAAAAAGGAGACTGAGGTACAGCCCTCCAGCTATAAAAGCTGGAGACCAGGAGCCACAGGTTTCCCTGTACACACCATACCTTCTGCCATGCATCTTTTCATACTCTCGATTCCTCGTGTACAACAACTACCACTCAGCACCTTTACTGGGGTGCTACGATGCATATACACAACTATCCTCATCAGATCTGTGCTATTTCAGCGCACAAGTGTCCTTCGAAGCGCACACTCTGATGCATTAAGGATCAGATTACATTAATTAGTAGTCTAATGCTCAGACTTTAGTAAAATGAAAACTACAACAATGGACCTGGTTTGCAATATAAAGCTCTGGAGGAATGAGAAGTAATCAGTTGTCAGACTCTGCGTTTGGGTTTTACCCACACCCACTCACTAAGATGCTGTGACACGCAGAAGCCAGACTCCTCCCAGCAGCTCAGCTCCCTCCATTTCTCCTACTCTCTGTGCGCTTCGCCAGCTCCTGCGTCTGATCACAACTGAACTCAGGTCCCGGTACCCTTAAAAACTCTGTGCATATAATGTTTCCAGACTAACTAAAAGCGGGAGTTACCTGAGAAGTTATAAACCAATTTATGTTGGCAAGATTTCAAGCTCATTTCCCCAGACTCGAGAAAATCTAATTGTTTGCATCAATACCCACAGCTGCAGCTGGTCTACACAGTCCTTGCAGTCTTTTCAGCTTTACCTTTCCAAAGCACATACTGAAGCCAACAAGCTTGTCTGCAACTACAGTGGGTGTAAAATGAGGTCCCATGTGGCCTCACGAGGTTGATGCAGGGTGGCAAACCCCCCGTCTGCTACCAGTGCAGTGGGTAAAGCCAGCTATAAGCGGCAACAGTAATTCTCCTATGGTCACTGGCTGCCCCGGCCGCCGTCAGAGCACAGCAATGGTTGCTGTCACTAGTTCAAGGCCGCAGCCTGAAGTGAGATTTGCCAGTGCTATGTCACATGCTAAACTTCTCTTTTAATCTCTAATTTGGCAAGAGAGAAACTTGGTCTGAAGCCAAACCACGGTGGCATGTGAGACAAGGAAGCCCATTCTACTCTAACTCAGTAGAGCATCAAGTGACACTTTGGTCATTGCCTGTGGTTTGTCGCTGGTCCAAAGGAGTTAGCTGCATGTTTTCCTTACTTTGTATAACTTGATGACAGGCCCTTTCTGAAGAACCCCAGCGGATCTTTGTAAGTTTACATCCTGAATAACTAACATTAGCCGAGCTGGGAGAACTGATTGTCCCTGCAACTACAGCTGCTGGCCTATGCACAAGAAAAGTTTCTGAGTTTCTGTAAGAAAACAATCGTGACTATGCTTAAAAACATTAATTTGTATTTAAATACTCCATTCTTGCCCCGTGGTTATCTTCTCAAGTTATATTTACCACCTGTCTTCAAGTTCCTGGGTCTAAGAGTCTAAAAGCAGACGGTTGGCTGTTAGGTAGGAAAGGGTTCAGAAACAATGCTGATTACAGTTAAACATACACGGTAACTCACAGCTGGCCTGAGCTGAAGCTCACTGAGATTAACAGGCTTCTTCCCGTCAGTTTTCAGCCATCTTCGGATCAGACCATTGCTTTTTGTACAGGCAACGTGATCGTACCCAGAATCAGCTGCTACTTCGGTACGAGAGGCTGAATGACAGACTGGAAGTAGCCTGATCAGCTTTCTCCTGTCTCCTACTTGTTCCATCCTACTTCCATCATGAGCTTTTCTGAATCCACTGATTAGGATGCCATGCATCTGGTCACACATAATAATGTAAAGGATGTAGGGACTGGACTAGCAGGGCTGCTGTTTCGGTCCCTAGGTACGCTGGCACAGCTCTGTATGACTCCTTTCAACCTCTCTCTGTGCCCACTAATAAACAGGATCGTTTTCATGAGTTTTAGAATCCAGTCAGTAAAATATATAGAGACTTCTCCTCTCCAAGGCTTGAAGACTAGCAAAAATTGAGGGAAAACATCCTTTCCATATCTGTCAGATACATTTTTTTTTAAATTAAAGTGAATTTTAATGGTTAGAAAAAGGATTTTTACTTTTAAGAAAAGTCCCTGTTGCTACTAAAGTTTTTTTGTTTGTTTGTTTTTAATCTAGGGGGCATGATCTAATTACTGTCTGTGGTACTTTTCAACTGTCTGTAAAACACACGTATTCTGTTTGCCCAGCCTTCCTGAGCTGTTGTAAAGATTTTTAAGATCTTCATACTTTAATAACTTCAAATATAAATGTATGTATATACAATAAAATTATTCATAGGATTGTAATGCAGCAGATTTTTTGGTCACACTTCTTGAATGCCAAGATAAAATTTATTGCTGCTTGATTACATCAGTGGTAGCAACATAGGGGTTGTGAATTCCGTTATGATCCAAGCTTTTCTGCAGCCTTTTCAGGATGCTCATTTCAGTCATTCAAGTTACTATTTCTTGCAGCTACGGAGTTTTTATTTCCACTTCTTTTGCTCTTGGGGAAGTGTTTCTAAATCCACTTGTCAAAACCACAAAAAATACACGACAGCAGAGAAACAGTACCTTCAGGAGTTGTCTTCTGACTGCATGTGTCCCCTTCAAGAAAGAGCTCCATCCGATGGTTCAGGGAGGGATCTCTGCAGAAGAGAGGGACAAAAATATGCCCTGTTATCTTGTATTTCTTAAGCTTTCTTTCAGTATAACTACGGTAATTCTATTTGATTTACAGCTGCTCTTTCTTGAAAGATACTTTGCTTTTTCCTGTGGTGTTTTTACTAAGAGAGGGGTTTTTTAAGGAACAGTATAAATGGAAGAAGATGAAAATACGTTTGCTGGGGGCAGGGGACAGAGGTGGAGGAGGTTAGAATGAAAGCACAGGTTACGTTTAAAAGGGGTGTCCTCATGCACCGCAGTTGTGTTCGCCTCTCTCTTGGCAACCACCTTTGGGACTCAGCACAGCATTACAAATCCTATCCCGTATCTTAGCTCCCTTCTGCCATCTGAGCCATTTTCCTGCAGTACTCCTCACCTGCTTTTCCCTTTACCCCGCCATAAAGTCATCTTTTGGTGATCCGTTGGTGATTGACAGTCCTCATCTGCACTTACGAGATGCCTAACTGGTCACCGATACAGGATGGCACAGCACATGGCCGGTCCAGGCTGATGTCTCCATACTCGGATGAAGGTTAAGCAAAGTGTGCACAGCAACACAAGGGAATGCAGACAGCATCCTCCTCCTCTTTTCGGTCTCCTTTAGCAACGTGATAGAGACCAGAGCCAATGGCAGATGTGAACATTGTGTCTGGAGACTCCAAATCTCAAAATTTCTCTGTGACGTTATTTTTCAGCAAAACGTTCAGTGGAGCTTCCAGTCTGCGGCATTTCATTGCACACTGTATGTTTGTAAGGATTCACAAAAGGCTATGTAGCAAAGTGGGAAGACAATTGCAAACCATACAGCTTGACTTTAAGTTTTTAAATTAAAGGGTATTAATGGTGCTCAGTTCAAGAGGCTGCTCAGTTCACAGTAAGGGCCACAAGGTGGAGACCTTTACAACAGCTTGGGCCAAATCCGAAGGGCTGCTGTCACCCTGCCCACCCGCTTCCCAAAGCCGGGGCTGGCTGCCAGCCCTCTCCTGTACCGCTGGGGCTGGAGGTGAGCGCCGGGAAATGCTCGATCGGGTGCTTTCTGTATTAAGAGTCGCTGGCAGTACGCCAGGCCTGCGAGAAAGGCACTTTCCTGCCAAGTCTCAGCTTCTAAACCACCTGCAGCGTCGCTAAAACTACTCCGACTGGTAGAGGAGAACCATTTCATTTGCGTTTAGAAACTCATCTGTGTTGCTGGAATCCATTTCTGGCTTTTGACAGAGATTCTTAGTCAGAGATTGGTGTCTTGGGGCCAAAAGACTTGCTTTTATAGTATGTTATAGATTCTTATTCCTGTTCTTTTTCCCTTAATTTTAAAAAGTGTGGGGGAGGGAACAAGTTAATATAAAACAGAATTGTTAGCTAGAAACTCCTGCTTCCAAAATAGATTCATTTTGTGGCTTTGAAAAAAATATTTAAACCTGTGTTTCTCCAACAGTAAAACAGAGATGATACTATACTGTGCTATTTTACAGATTATTTTGAAGGAGTTTCGCTTTTCCTTCAAGAAATGGTAATGATTAATATTGCTGGTTTCTGTACCAACGCTTAAATAGAAGCAATAGGAGGTGCTGCGAGCTGTCACCTCTGCCTGGTGGCAGCAATAAACCAAGGGATGCCCGACTATGGGCAGAACAAGTCTTGTGGAAGGTATTCAGTTGTTATGGGGCACGTTTTGCATCAAAACCTAAACACTGTGTAAAGCTTAAGATGAGGCATGGCCTTCATAAAGTAGTCGATGACTGGCTGATCTGGACTATCTCAATTTTGTGCACATCTCTACAGAATCGGCTTGAAAGTCACTAAAGCTGTGTGAGACGGAGCAAGTCAACCTGCTGTCTGCTTGTGTGCACGTTGCCTAGAGCAAACACAGCCCACCGAGAAAGGCAGTTTCTGGTTTTGCTTTTGACGTTTTACAAAATAAGATGACGTGTTGATGCTATAGTTTTGGGATTTTTGAGCTTTCTTGGGAGTTTTCTACATCCACTCCCCCTGTACAATGTCTTCTTTTCTTACATAAATAATAACAAAAGTGAATAGGAAACCTGTTAAAAAGGAAATAACGAGTGGCCACATGCAAAGCTGCTGGTGTCTTTAGGCAGGTGGCCTTCTGCACTGGGGAAAGTATTATTTTCTTGAATGCTGGGTGTATACATTTAATAAACCAAAGGCAAACCTCACTCTAGAAGAGCCTGTCTTGCAACAGCAGCAAGACACATGTTTCCACACAACTAATTTGTATCTCTTTACAATTAGTCTTATGTGCAACACAATTTTGTGTTCTAAACACACAGTGTATCTTTCTCACAATCTGGTTTCATACACGCACCACATATTGAAATCAGAACCTGGTATGGTCAGGAGCTTTAACACGTACATGGCTTAGTGTTCATTTTAATCAAAGGAGAAAAATACTGCATAATATTAGATGGAAGCATAAAAGAAAAGGAGCAGGGATAATAAATCTGTCTTGGAGGCCAGATGTACAGCTAATTACAAATTGCTTAGGTGAGGTTGAGTTAGACCTTGCAAATAAAATTAAAATGAAAGATTTAAAATAAAAGTTCTACAACAAAAAGCCATAAAAATAACCATATGAAAACAGTTGCTGAAGGAAATACAGACGTGTTCTGTCACTGCTTCTGAACGTGTGGTTCATTAGTGGTCCCCAGGATATCAGCAGGTAGTCTCAAAATGGCTACACGGGAGTATGTGTTCCCACACTTGTAAGCAAACAAACAAGGAACACAGAGGAACACATGGAACCATTTAAAAGGCTGGTTTTTAGATGGTTGTTAACCCAAAAATACAGGATGAACTGCATTCATGTTTGGGTTTTCCCCAAAAGGTGAAGTAGTTCCTTTTAAAAGATTGAGAATCTCTTCTGCTGTGCAACAAGGATGAAACTGAGGTTACTAAGGTAACTGAGTTACCTTAAAGATTTCCACTGCAAGAGTGAAATAACCTGGCAAGAGCACTGGCCTGCCACATGACTTAAGCATCACTGGGATTAGATATTAAGTATGAATAATTACAACCATACATCTTTCCTCTTTATTACCCAGATACCTCCCTTATGCAACACAAATCTAAATAAATCTGAAAACAGTGACTCATACCCAGCTACTGTGCACTAAATCCAATGGTATGTAACCCCATTGTTCAAACTTTAATAATTCCACTCAGAGCTATCTTTTGTTCCTCTGCTTTTGTCAGTCAACCCACTTTAATACCCACAGAGGCTGTTAAATCTATAAAGCTTCTGAATTTTGCATGGCTCATCTTGTTACAAAAGCTTATTACACAACATAGCATTTCTTTTCATGGTACACACTCATCAAGAACAGATAGGTTGCTGTTGTCAAAGCAGGAGCATCAAGCTGCTCTACCCAAAGGATATGTTGAAGTTAACGAAGTACGTGTTCGCTGGCCACAGCTGGTACCCAGCGTTTTGCTACAGTCAGCCGCCGTGTCATGTACTTTTGCAACTTTGACTGCGTAAGAAAGATTATTTTCTTTGCATAGCATTAGCATGTGATTTACTGTCAATCTTATCATCCTACATAGCCATCTTTCTGGTAAGGACAGACCTAAAAACAAGTGACCACTTCTGTTAAAAGCTTATTCTGTGAAGCATTTCCTAGGACAGACTACAGGATATCAGCTAAAATTGAAGATTTCTGCATACTGTTCTCAACTCTGGGCAAGATGTTTAACCCCTTTGTGACACAGGTTATTTACTGCTTTGCTGAGGATGGCAAAAGCAACTTGAAATTTTAATTAGTATTTTCAAGGTACCCCAAAACCAAAGTCCACAGTCTTACATCTCCAAGCAAATGCCAATGAAGTAATTCAGCGATGAGGTTCCAGGTACCACGTTCCCCTAAATCGAACCCGTGACATGTGAGGAGAGGTTGAAACTATCGGGTTTGCTCAGCCTTATGAGAAGTCTCAGCGAAGATGTCCACAACTACCTCATGGGAAACTGGAGAGATGATAAAGCCAGTCTTCCTTGGAAGTGCACAGCAACATGGCAAGAGGCAACAGACAAGTTGGAACACAAGAAATTCCAGTCACATACAAAGTCTTTTTCACAATGAAGGTGGTCAAAAGTGTCCAGAGCGCATGAAACCCCCATTACTAGAGATAATCAGGCCTAGACTGGAAGAGGCCTGGAGTACACAGAGCTAATTGGATCTTCTTTGAGCAGGAGGTTGGAGCTAGATGGACTCCAGAGGTCCCTTCCAGGGTAAATTATTCTGTGCTTCAATGACAATTCTGCCTTTTTTCTTAGAGGAAGATTCCAGGAACCAGAAGAGCATGAAAAGGCAGTTTGTGCCAACATACCACCTCCCTCCTGTCCCCAAGCCTTTTTCCGCTATTTTTGCCAAATGCCAAACTCAACCTTCTGCAGGAACACCTCCAAGGTAACTACAGCTTTTCTACTTTAGCAGTGATTAATTCATTACCTGTTGAATAGCACAGTTTGCTTTCCCACTTCATATCACCAGATAGTACTCTGAATATAAAGTTAAGTGGGAAGACTTTTTTTGCAAAGAACCCAAATGAAAGCTACAGGCCCAAGGATGCTCACACTCTGAGGCTCTCCAAATACAGTACTAAGTCCTGTGAGACAGGCCATTCATTCTTCACACCCTGGAATTATGCAAGTTTCTGGCTAGAAGGCCCAACTCACATACTTTTACTGTATGCATTTTAGGTGTTACTTGCCAGTAGAGGTGTTTTAATCACCTTTTGAACCCAGTTAAAGAATAACTAAAATGATAAAAAGAGATCCACTCTGTTAAACACAAGAGAAGAAAGACTTGTTCATTGGCTTGGATTAAGGTGCAGGGCTTGTTTCATTTCCTAACAGTTTCACTGCTATCCGATGATACATTTCCATTACAATAGTATCCATTGTCTCTCTCTTCCATAAATTTTATCAATTATATAACTTGTTTCATTTAGAGATCTCAAAGCACATTTTATACCTGAGGATACTGAACAAAAAAAAAAAAAAAGTCACTCAAAGAACTTGCCAAAGTCAGAATTTGCAGTTCATTGTTAAACCAGAACTGGGTACATCCAACTCCTTGCCACTCAGCCCACTCCTCCTCTTACGCAAGTACCTGCCTCAACAGGCGCTGAAAGCTCTTCCTGAGGTGAAGCGCAAATGGAATAGGAGCAAACCTGCTCAGTTTGCCATGCAGCTTTCCAGGCTGCAGCCTCCCAAAACATTACTGTTATCCCACTAGCGGAGCAGCTTTGCTCCTGCTTCTCTCTCCTAGAAGCATCCTTGACATCTCTTCTCATCTGGAAGCAGAATGTTTCCCAAAACTATCCCTGGGGAGGTATCCTTTCACAGCCTGCCTACGCCACTGCTAAGGTCAAAATTTGGTGTGCATCTCTTTACAAAAGTAGCACACTGAAAAATGCTGCACATCTAGAAATATTGTACAGTAGTAAATAGTTCTTGCTTAAACAGATGGAAGAGAAGCTCACTGACATTCAAGTGGTTGAGAAAACAAAGAACCCATCACCAGCAGCTAACAAAGACTGTTGGATTATCCGCACTCCTACATTCACAGCAGCATTACGAGTATTAAGGAAGAGAAAGAACTGTCCATGTTCACAAAATTTCAAAAATCCTTTTCATTCCAAAAAGAGATAGATTTCTCACAGATATCTACATCACGAGCTCCGTATACAGACAGGACACAGCTCTGCTTTCCACGATCACCAACGTGCCTGGTGCATTTCTTCTTCCCATTTGCGCCAGAAAAAACATTGAGGGCAAACATGGGGGGACTTAACAGAGAAGTTTCCTCTCTTCAGTTTCTGTTTTCTTCTCTGCACTTCAAGCTACTTTGCCTGAGGTTAAATGCTATTGAATAATTTAACTTAGTTTTATAGGAAGATGGGCTCACAATTCAATTTTCACTCCCTTCCCCCCGCCCCCCCAATTACTTTAGATCTTCTGTTAAAAGGTACTATCTTGATAGTTCCAGATGGTAACGTGGTACCATGGATGCAGAAGGTCAAGCTGAAACACAGAGTTTCTCCATGCTAATGCTACTGTACATCCTCCGAGATGAACGAGCCGAGCAGGCAGGGGGTTAATGGAGGAGAATGAGGAGTGGAGGCAGAGGGGAGGGAAAAAAGGGGGGGTCCTTCTAGTAAAACTGGCCTTCTCAGCACCATAAGGGTTCTGCCATCTTTCTTGTCTGGCACTGTGCTGGGACTCCAGTTCTTCCTCAGCTGAGAAGGTGTTAACAGATGGGAACATAAGCTGTCAAAACATGGAAACAGGTCAGCCCTCAATCCTATTTCTTTTAGTAACCAATACTAGAATCCACAAAGTCCTACTGTTCCCTGCAAACTCCCCATGCCCAGTGATGAACCTGTCCCATTAAACAAGTAAGAAATATCTTCCTGACCCCACCTAGGGCCAAGGTCTGAGGCAGCAGAATACCTAACTGCTCATTTCTTCCCAGCTAACTGCAGAGTGAGCTTCGAAAGCGTTTCCTGCCACGTAGAAAAAAATCAGCTGGCAGCATGTATGCCTCTGTGTGTTAGTGCGCTGTACGGAGATCTATTGTTTTGCATGTCAGTATGTTTGTACATAAATATTAATGAAATAGAGGCCAAACAGGAACCGAATGCTCTCTGGGAACTGCTCCTTCGTGGCATACCCAGGGAAGCAGGGAATGAAACATTCAGCAACTGTGCAAAAACTGCTGGAAAAGCAAACCCCGCTATCTTCTATTGTGTCTATCTTTTGTATAAAATAACTCTGAGAAAGTGAACAAGTGTGTTTATGCTGCTCTCAAGTGGGGCTTCTTCTTGTTGTTTTAGGTTTTTTTTTTTGTTTTGTTTTAAACTCTAACCTGATTTAAATAACAACAGCCATCTGAAAAGTTATTCTCCTTGAGGATCTATAAAGGAAATTTGCCTTTGAATACCTAGGACACTCACTGGTACAATTTAGGCTCTTTCAGCAAATATTTAGGAATTTTACCAAGTAAGTCTATAAGCCTTTTGTATTGCAGAAGAAAGCTAGTCTTCTCATTATTTTCTTAAGGAGGACCAACTATTTATCAACAGGGAATATTTACAGGGGAAAACCGTATTTCTGTGCAATGAGCCTGTGGTCTGCTGTGTGATGGCCCTTTTAAGGACACATGAAATTTTTTGTAATTTGCTTTGGACAATTTTTGGAGCTCCAATGTGACTGGATTTTACATGCTACCCAGACCAGCTTTGCCAAACTCCTCCAGTTTGCTCTTCCATCTTTTATTTCCGTTTCCCATCGCTGGCCTGTATGTGTGCTACAACCAGGGGCACGCACAGACGCTCTGGTCTGCGTTCAGGCAGTCATTGGTACGACTGGCTGAGAAGCCATAGGAGCGCATACATTAGCCCTGGATGTCCAAGCACCTCTTGGGCACTAGGGTCTCTCTCAAACGTAGAGCTGCTGCCTTTACAGCAGAACATGAAACACACAGATGACGCTATTATTTAGAAGGGACTCCATTTCCCATACCTCAGACAGGAAAAATGTGCTTTCTAGGGATTAAAAGGAGACATTTATAAAAAAACCTTCCTAAAGGGGAAGTGGGCTTTGTGGTTATTGTTTTATTTCTAAAAGGATTATCAAAATGATTAAGTGCTGAGGCTGTGATTTTGAGAGAGCTGCCAACTCGCTGAACCTAAGGCCCTTTCTGAGGTTTTTGGATGAAGCTACCTTTTAAAAAAATCTTTCTATAATTCTTGCTGTGACTAGAAATTTTGTAACTATGACAACACCATACCATCTGTATAACAGGTTCCTGTTATAGTATCCATCTGGTAAGTAAAGGATTACTTCATCGTTTCTTACATTTTAAAATCTGTACAAGTGGGAAACGCTTGGTTTGAATGGAAGGACACAAGACAGCAGAAGAGCTGGAAACTTCCTCGATCAACATACGCTAAGGTTTTCAGACGTTTAAATGGTTAGAAGTGAGCCATTCCTTCATCTTTTGTTACATTACACCTCCCTCCTGTCTGAACCTCCTGCCGGCAGCTCTGCCCACAGCTGAACACCAGGCTGTGGTTTCAAAGGGCTGATAGGCAACACCTAAAGTAACAACAAAGCAGATGCAGGAAAACGCTGTGCTTTAAATATTATGTTATTAACTCTTCTGCATGAAATACAGAAACCTGAATTCCGCCTTTGTCATTTTTTTCTATTCCTATTTATTGCTTGAAAGATCAGACTAATACTTATACAAAGGATTCATTAGTGAATTTTACAAGGGGATGAAAGCACCCAGAACAAGGAAAGGAACTGATTATGCTTTGAAGAGAAAGTTGGGGGGGGGGGGGNGAGCATGAAGCAATTTTAAAGAGAGGCAATCCAGTGACTTTTTGTATTACTTCTGTGGAATTCAAATTAATTTTTAATGTTTCTCAAAGAAAAATGAGATAGGCGCTATGCAAGCAGCAGGAAGGTTTAAATCTGCCACATATTTGACTATTAGTTCATCTCTCATAGGAGAGAAAAAGAGTGAACATCTATGAGAGAGGAAAAGACAAATAAGTCAAGGAAAAAAAACCCCCAAAATTTGAGAACACCATAGACTAGTGACAGCACTGAAGCAACACCACTCTCTCCCAAGGCTTACGTGCGAAGCAGGATCAGCAAATAGCACAGTTTGGGGGCACGCAGAAGTGAGACAGGGCAAACGCACCCCAATGACAAAGGGGACTCGATCTGGAAGGCTTGGCAACTTTCCCAGCCTACTGTTTCAAGGTCTTCAATCCAAATTCACCTGAAAATTCAAGCCTGAGTGAACTTCAGAATTCCACGGGTTGATTCTATCTCAAATGCATAGGTTGGAAAAACAACACATTCCTACTAGCCACTTGGAGCTGTAGTCTCATCAGGTGGTACACACTTACCACCTTCTATCCCAATTTTTTAAACTGAAATTATTAGAAGTGTTTTTCATCCAGATATAATGCCATAAACATCCATTTTAACAAGAAAAAAACAAGTTTAGTTTCAAACATTAATTAAACACATCTTTTGTACAGCCTCCCTCAAAAACATTTTTGTTCCCAAGGATTTTATAAAGAGAACGTCTTCCCTGTAGGAATAGTTCCTTCCATCTGCTGTTCTTTGTCAAGTGAAGGAGGTGAGAGAAAGGAATGAAAAAAAATAATAATTACTTGACCTGGATAAAACTTTCTGGCAAAAAAATCCTGGGGCCTAAAGGCATGTTCTCCACTGCCCTCTATTGCAGGAGCGGATGAGTTAGTGCTTTAAGAGCAGAAATGACACAGTGCTTCTTCCAAGGTAGACTCAGGGCCCTATTCATGAACAAACTCTGCTGTCAAGGCACATTCTTTTCACAGTTTTCATGCACAGGCATTAAATGGAGTGGCATATCTGTTCTTCATTCTCAAAAAGTAAATAAATACAGACTTGTCAAGTTTTGCTGGTAGAAGGATTCCTATCAGTTTTGTGGGATACAGCAGTTGCAGTAATATATAAAAATAATTCACTGGTGCCATAAAGTTGCCTTTTCTGGTTTTCTCATTGACAAGCACTGAAACATTGCCCTTCATTTGGGACAATGGGTTGAGTACACCTCCTCTCTTGGCTGCCTCCTCTTGTTTTCGCCAGCTGTGTAACATTTTACACAATTGATCATTCAGGGAAGGGAAGATACAGGCCTACTTAATTTCCTTTTAACTTGCCTCCTGATTAAGAAAGTCATCAAAAAGGCAGCTTGCTCAGCATGAATTAGCTGTGTTTTACATGTATTAAAGTGTTTCGTCTACCACATGTACCCAGAAGGAACTCTTGTCTCTGAGCTGCTTGCACCTCGCCTTCCCCCCTAGCACCCCTCGCTCGTTCGTCCTGCTGTCCAGCCAGAACTTGAAGAGGTGTGTTCGTAGCGATGACGAGCCTCTTCCACTGCTGGCATCAAGCAATTTACTTGAGAAGGNGGAACTTGAAGAGGTGTGTTCATAGCGATGATTTTAAAGGAAGGCAGTGACAAGAGAAGACGAGCCTCTTCCACTGCTGACATCAAGCAATTTACTTGAGAAGGAGATAAACTCTGTTTAACATTCCCATTCCCTGGAAAGATCGTGAGATTACTTAGATGATGTTCCGGACAGTGCTTTGAACATTTAGGAGAGACACATAATGCTAAGCATTATGATGAATAGTCTCCCCCCCACTTTTTTTTTAATACCCTAATTTCCAAATACATACAGGCAGCCAAAATAGAGTTGAATATGCCAGCAATGCTGGTGTAAATCCCTGGCATTACACATCAATATGCTCTTTCATGTGAAATTAAAACCTCCTCTTTGAACATTAGCAGAAACAAAAGACTGGCACTCAAATAGTCAAAAGAAAAACAGAAAATGGGAAGAGAGGCGATAGAACAAATTGGACTGAGTTAACCTGTCTGCTCAACTCTAACCAAAGGGCAGCTGAAGAAAAACATTTTCTGTTCAGCTGCTATCACATTAGCCACAAAATATCCCAGGAGGCTTACCAGCAGGCCCTCACCAATCCCGTGTGAAGCTTGATGCCTATCATTCATTGCATGCAGTTTCTATAGGATGTATTTCACCTAAAAATCCAGTGCTAAAAGGTTCTGTGGCTTGCCCTTATATAGCTCTCCTTGAGTAACCTGGGAGAAAGTGCCTTTTTCCTGCACTCCCCATGCACAAAACCAACTTGAAGAAGCAGTTTGAAGTTTCAAACCAAAAGGTATTATAAAAACATTATCAACATCAAAATGAAATACTCAATTTATTATTGGTTTTAATGAAACGTTGTCCTGAATTCCATACCCATTGACATGCAAACCACTTCGACTGGAGTGTAGCACTGTTCCCAATTATACCCAGCTGATTTAGCCACTACGTAGGCCAGATAACACTTTCACTTGGCTTAACAATCTACCATTTTGCAAAGTCAATAAAGTGCTGATAGTCCTCAGTTGTAGTCTAGTTGTATAGTTGTTCTTGCGTACCCAGGAAAAAAAAGGAAATTTCATTTGAAATGGACCTCTCTGTCCATCAAATTCAGTCTCCTTTTGCCACAAACCGTATTTCCACATAATCGTTATACAAACCCTTTCATAGTGCACCAAGTTCCCCCACGCCTCCTACTAGGAAACCTTCTAAGAATCTCATTACTCTGTTTGGAAGCCTCCATCCAGTTTCCAGCTTATGCATGGACAATTCATATCCTTTAATTCTTACATTGACATCTGCCTTCATCTTTATAGCTTTTCCCCCTGCTGGGACGTACCCCTGCCAGCTCTATCTGTATATAGGAACAATCCCATGCACTCCTACAAGTCCCTGGGAAAGCACCAAAGGGCTGCTCCTTCCAGCTCCTTGGAACAAAGACAAAAGTAAACCCAACAGCTCTAGAGACCAAAACAGACCAAAGCAGGAAAAACACAATTACAGAGTGATCCTGCTGGTGCCACATGGGCATGATACAGGACTCACTCGACCCTCGTCTGACTCGTTAATGTTGAATCTGCTTGAACCCCTAAAATACTTTCCTCCCTTTTCTGCCAGGGATACGCCAGGCATAAAGAAACACCTCGCTGCTGCTGCCAGTGCTTGGGAAGTGGAATCTGCAGGGCAGACAATGCTGTTGGCGCTCCAGCAGACCTTCACCAGAACCGTGATGGATTGCTGTGCGTGTCTGCAGCATCAATTATGTCCTCAAAATAGAATGACATGACCTAGCTGCATCTTGGTAACCTTCTGGCAGCATCTTGTGACCGAAGGTGGAAAAAAGATGAAGATAGTCAGGACAAATAGCAATGTAACTATGTGCTGGGTGGGAGAGGTAACTTCCCACACATTTGAAGAAAATAATCCCAGGGGATTAAAAAAATTTAACAAATTTTTTTTCTTCATAAAATCCACAATAAAAACAGACCATATTAAGCAGAAATGAGCCTACCAGAACTTATGAATAACTCGCATTCTTCCACTGGAGCCCGGCCAGTTACCCTTGGAAAAAATTCCTGTTTACTTTGTAGTGAATGTGAGAGACACACAGTCTGCCAGAAGCTGTTACGACAGTAAAAACACAGCCAGAGGCTGTCACAAATGGGGAAATCACAGGGAAAGTTAATTTGTTAACTTCAAGGGCAAAGATTAAAATAATATCTATTTAGTAAAAAGTTATTTACTTTATCACATAGAAGACTTCAGCTGAGTTTACATGAAAGCCATTCTCGCTCAAAGGGAAATTTCAGATACTTCTTCAATAGCTAGCTTGTGTTTAAAATTTGGTTAGATTTACAAAGAAAACTTCTTTCCTTGTTGTTCTCAGTTTGACCAAGATTCATATTTTGCTCTACAACTGCAGCTTTCTTCCACAAAGCAGGAGGGTTTCGTTAGGAGGTCAGATGCCAGTGGCCTTGCTCATGGCACTTCCTAAAACCTTGGGGGATGATTAGACATGCTTGCTCTTCTGGCCCTTCAGCAGTTCAATCCTAAAGTGAGTCCTACATAAAATATGTCCTAAACTGCAGGCCTGTAATTTTAGAACTCCCAGAAAACACATACTTCCAGGACCCAGAGGCCTGAATTCTGAAGCCTGATTAAGGTGACAAGTTCATTTGAGAGGAAAAAGAGGGTAATATGTAGCCCTTACAGCTCACATATTTTTGTATTTTAAGTTTAGATTTATTCCTTTCTGATCTTCAACAAAGGTGGGGTTTTTTTATGTTTCCATACTTTTTGTATACAATATTTGTATTCCTCCTTTCTTGGTAAAGCTTATTGTAAACCATAAATTGAACATAAATGCACTTTCATTTACATTCTTAATTCATTTTTCCATTTAACTTAGGTGTCTTAGGTGTAAGAAACTTTCTTCTCTTCCACAAACTAATCAAAGGCTCATGATCCACAGATGTCTGCTGTCTCAGATCAGCCACATGCACCCCAGCTGTCATAACTTCTTCCCATCTCTCATATATTTTCCTATTGTCTATCTCATTCCTTTAAAGCGCACTTTCTAGTCTTTGTTGTTATACTTCATACATAATACCAAGAACATGGTTAAGTCTTTTCCTGACCCAGAATCCAAGAACTGCTGACCTGATAACCTTGTAACGGTAGTAAAACCAGGAGACAAATACCACCTCAGAGAGACACTTCAGCATATCAGCCCTCGCCAGAAACAGGAAATACCAGGAGTCTTGCGTAAAAGGTTTCTAACCTAAATTTGCAGACCCAAGGGGCTGGAACAGCTTAAATATGGTTCAGATAAACATCCAGACTTTCTGATGATTATCCAGACTCTTTGAGAATCTGGAAGTTCTGAGGCTCACTCATCAGCAGTACCTTGAGTACATCCTGGAAGCAGCCTGCACCTTGAAGACAGCAGCGATAAGGCTTGCTTTTGTGAAGCCAAATGCAAAAGCGTTAATTCTATCACATTGGTAGGAAGCTATGAAACAAGTGATGCTGTAGAGCTTGCCAAGTGGCTCAGGAGAAATAAATCAGAGTTTATAAATAGCTTCAGAGCAAGAATATCAGGAATTGTTCACTGTCCTAGAAAATACAGGATCTTTGAGACAAGAAAGAAAATGTTTTGAATGCCTGCTTGTAAAAACGCCTTAGCAAAAGGGGAAAATATACACACGGCAATCCTCCCTCCTTCCCCCCTAAAAGGGGTGGCCGATGACTGTACAGCTAGAGAACAAGCTAGCACACCACCAGCCACGGGAACAGTCAGCGCTGGTCACCCAACCAAGTCAGGAGAGGAGTAACTCTTTTTAAAGCTGCTGTACTTAACAGCTTGTGTGAACAGACATTCCAGAAATTAACTTTTAAAGCAGATTAAAAAAAATCTCTATGCAGAAGTCAAGTAACTTTAATTTGACTTTGGAAATGAAGCCAGCTATATCAAATTAAGGCCAGTTTAATTATGACTATGATTAACCACCCGAAGGCTTAATGCATTTTGACTAATCCATGTTAAAAATCACATTTTTAGTTAATTTAGAATATTGCTTGAGTCCTCCCACAAAGGCAAGTCCTAAATCCCACCAATATTAACAGACCAAAATAAGGGAGACCTTGCATTTAAGTGGTCTTTCTCCATCTGTTTCATAACATTTTAACTTTGAAATCTGCTAAGTATAGTGTGTTAAAGCATCAAAAAAACCTTTCAGGATAAAATGGGAAAAAACCTGGGGTTTTTTTGGTAAAATTATTCAAAGTAATAAAAAAGGGAAGGTATTTTAAGATCTGGTTGGTAAACACACCTGGTTGCAGGATGTCTGAGGACAGCCTGAGGATTCAGGGGGCATTGGCAAGTTGAGGGTACATAGAAAGGGACTGATTATGATCTGTGGGGGAAGGAAAATCTACTCTCTAGCACCTTGCACAGCTTCTTTCTCAAAAAAAAAAAAGCCTGAATTTCCATTCAGTCTCAGCAACTGATTTACATAGATTTGTTTTTTTATCTTTAGAGGGCAAAAAGTCTAGACACATACAAACTCAAGTCTTCCTTGGGCTAACTCTTGTTAGCAAGGGATTAGCAAGGGATTCCCACATTTTCTCTGAGAACCTGCTCCTCTCTTACAGTTTACCAGCAGAAGCAGTCATAAACCTCAGGTACTGCCACAAAACCATAGGTGTATCAACCCACCTATTTATTTCACTTATTTCCTGGACTTCAGATAAGACCTTTTGCATTTGCTGGATACTCTTTACAGGCCCAAACTGTTGACACTGTCCTGCACGATATCCTTGTCTCTGAACTGGAGAGACATGGATCTAATGGATGGACCACTCAGTGGATGAGGAATTGGCTGAATGGCTGCATTCCAAGAGTTGATGTTAACAGCTTGATGTCCAAGTGGTGACCACTGATGAGTGGTGTTCCTCAGGGGCTGGTACTAGGACCTGTGCTGTTGAATACCTTTGTTGATGACATGGACAGTGGGATTGAGTGCTCCCTCAGCAAATTTGCCAACGACACTAAGCTGTCTGGCATGGCGAACACGCCAGAGGGCAGGGGTGCCAACCAGAGGGACCTGGACAGGCTGGAGGGGTGGGCCGATGCCAACCTCATGAGGTTCAACCAGGCCCAGTGCAAGGGGGGGTGGAACTAGAGGATCTTTAAGGTCCCTTCCAACTAACCCTAACCATTCTATGATTCCATTATTCTAAAATTGCTCAACTCTGGAGCATCTCTTGACAGCCAATGCTTTTAATGAGCTAAAAGTAATCAGCAGAGCTGGCTCATTAAAACCTCAAGAACTGAATGTCTGACCAAACCTTTGTCTATTTTTCCCCAATTAGAATAATTGGTCTCCAAGGGGATATTGAGTCTACCTCCACACCTTGCTTGCTTTTCCTTGCAAGCATGACAGCACTGCTACTAAATCATGAACACAGTCAGCTCTTGCAAAAAGGCTGGTGCTCCCCTTCTGCTGGACTGCTTCTTTCCCATGCTGGACTCTCATTGTCATTCAAAACATGCAAACTATCCGTCACAACAAATTACCTCTCATATCTCCCAGATCAGTGATGACCCTTAAATAACTCTAATTACTTATTACACCCCTTTCTAGCATCTCTTGAGAAAGAAACAGCATTTATAGTTCTCATAAATCAGGATTTTATATGCCAACCCTGCTGGATTTAATATTTTCTCAAAGATGATTGAGAGAAACAACACACTATTTATAGAAAAACTCTTACAAGGTTTTAATAGGCTCTCATGCAAGCCCATTGTTTTTTCTTATTTATTGTCCCTATGAAACTATAACCCCCTGCTCTAAATTAGCCATTCACATCTATTCATACGTGGCAATGAATTTCAAGACACCACAGGCTGGCTGCTAGTGCCAAAATGCTGTAAGGACATTTACTACCATTTGGAGTATTTTTACTTCAAAGGAAAGAATTAATGAAGTTTATGGAAACAATCCTCAATCTCTGCATTTCCACTGACCTGGTTTTCCCTCACGTATCACATAATGATTTGTTAAACTATGTGTTAGCTATACTGTAGGAAAGAAATTTTTAGTGCAATACAGAGTGGGCAATACAATCTTCCAGATGTACATATTGCTTCCAAAATAAAACCTCTTTTGAAACACCAGTCCAAAACCCTGGTACTCACACCCACTGTCCCAGACTGCTGTAGCACCATTTGAGCCAATATAAGCGCCCCCAGCCTTTCCCCACACCCAATAAATGTGTATCAACCCCAACACAAAGCAAAGCTGCCAGCACTACACCTGCAGTAACTGAGGAAAACATCAGCTTGCAGACTTTACTCACTGCTGGCCTCCTGAGCTGCAGATCCACCGTGATTCCACTATGGTAGCTGCTTCAATATAACCACAGAGGTGGTAGGAAATAAACACAGAGAAAACAAGATAAGTCTACTGTGATAACGCATCTAAACACAAGAAAGACAATGTAATCTATCAGGTCATCAATGACAATATCAACAATATGCCAACTTTTTATCTTATTTCTGTTCTTAAGAGTATCTTGAAGTTTTGTGGCACATTACCTACATCAACACTACCTATTCTACCTAGCCGAACTGACCCCACCTAGACCTACTTTACCAAAACTTCTAAAGACATGAAGTGTGTGTCAAATCCCAATTCCTTGCAGAGTTTTGTCATGCTTGAGAGTAGTCAAAGTGTCACAAGTCACCTGGAGAGGTTGTAGAGTCTCTATGCTTGGAGATATTAAGAACTAAGCTGAGCCTTATCTAAGCTGGCCTTGCTTTGACCAGATGACATCCAGAGATCCTCGCAGTCTGTAATTTTCACAGGCTCATTCAGGTTGGAAGCAACCGCAGGATCTCTAGCCCAAGCTCCTATTCAAAGCAGGGTCTGCTGTGAGGCCAGACCAGACTGCTCAGGGCCTTGTAGAGTCTTGCAGAGTCTTGCAAACGTTAAAGGATTTACCCCTCCAAGGTCTGACTGTCCTCATGGTGGAAAAGTGACTTGTTTATATCAAGTCTGAACCTCTTACAGTTTAGTTACGCTCCTCCCACCCTGCACTGTAGTGAAGAGCTCCACCTCCTCCAGAAGCTCCTCACAGGTACTGGAGGCTGCTGTGACAACCCTCCAAAGCCATCGCTTCCCCAGCAAGCACTGCTAGCACAACTGGTGGAAACCTAAAGGAGAAGGTTGTGGGAAAGTCTGTGTCAGGATTGTCATATACCCACATAATTTGGTTTATAACTAGTCTCTTAGATATGCTAAACCATGAATGAAGAGAGTAGAAAGTGTTCCATCAGTCATTTCCCTCAAGGACTGTTTATTTTCATCACAATATAAAACTTGAAAAACCAGATTGCTTGGCTCACCCAGTGAGGTGCAGACTGTGGTGATGCACTGTGGAGAGGGAAATCCCCCTTCCTTTGCTTACTTACTATTATGTTTGATTAGACAAACACAACAGGACTTATTTGAATTCATTTGATGTAACAAATATAGATAGCGCAAGGTACAGAGCCACCTCACTTCCAAACAAGCAGAATGGGAGTGCAAATCCATGGTATGCTATTTGAAAAGCTCCTTCCATTCCTTAAACAAAACACCCAGCAATTTTTAGGTACCTAAAGTTAGATATAAGTCTATAAGTCATCTCATCCGTAGAACTAAAGTCTTCTTAATCAATAAATGAGTTTATCCAGACCATATCAGGGTGATACTTTGGAACTATATTGTTTAAATGCAGAAATATTTGCATTTCAGAACAACTTAAGTCTTATTTTGTATTTTGATGCAACTGCGTCAAAATTGCATTTTCTATTTTGATGCAACTGCAAATGCAGCAGACAAGTTTAAAAAATAATTTTATACGCTGACATCTATTTTGGAGGGATTTTCAGTGGAAGACCCTGGTGTTACAACGCCCTAGTGCTAATACATCCTCCAGCTGCTGCAGTCTTTCTTGATTTTTCACCTTCTCCCAGCTTTTTGAACACAGAACCTCAATTTTCATTGAAGAATATTATTGTAGCCTCATTGTTGAAGACATGAGCTTGAAAAATACAGCTTAAAAAGATAAAGGACTCACCCTGTTGTTGACCTTGCAGTCATAACTTGTTAACCATCAGCAACTGTCCGCAGAAGTCCTTCTCCTCCACACAGGGGATAAACACAAGCTGATTCCTGAGTTGGGCATTGTGGTTGCACCTGCAAGAAGACGTTTCCTTGTAGTCACTGTTTTCTTTAAAAAGCAGAAAGTTAGGAATGAGAACAAGTGCATTATTTATAAGTGGCTTAAGCCAATATAAATTCTGTGCTGCAAAAAAGGCACTAACTCACCTTTCTCAATTCCTGCCCTCAGAGCTGCCCAAGTCAGAGAAAAGTTAATATTAAAATTAAGAGAGAAAAGAATATAAATTGCTTTTAAATCAGACCAGCTCCTCTATCTGTCTGGCAACGAAGTCACATAATAGTGCTGCTGACTCAAGGAGAGGCACGATTAGCAGTTTTGGAGAGAGCAAACTTCAAATCTGTTAAGACAATTGTAACAATGCATGCTCAGAGCATCCCAGAAGGTTTGGGACTTATTTTGCTTAAGCTTTCTTGAAAAGTCCAGAAAGAATTCCTTGGTCTCCCTCCCCTGAAAAGGAACCCAGTAAAAAAGGATAATACTACTGAAGACCAGCATTAAGGCATGAGATATTCTACATGCCAATTGGAGATAAAGAGCCAGGGAGCATCTGGAAATGAGAAGCTAAATGTGACATGAACTAGACAGAGAAGTGGGAGGAGATGCCTTTGACCATAGGCACTGAAGAGCTACAAACAGAGTATGCCAGTAGAGAAAAACATCTCAAACTGAGCCCAGCAAAGATCACAGAATCATAAATAGAGCACACTGGTTAGAAGAGTACTGTCTGAGTAAGGAGACAGCCCACCCCTCCGACACAGCCTAATTGATTTGCTCCCTGCTTGACAGCAGCTAATTCGATTTGATACTGGCTTTTATCTGTCATGGACTGAAATTATCCACTCAAGCCACCAAAACATATTTTATATTCTATACAAATCTAGTCTATTTGTATTCTATAACAGGTCTTAGCACCTCTATAGAAGCCCAGATTCCAGAAAACTGTGAGCACAGCCCTGTATCCCCAAGAGATAAGTTAACCATATTCTCCAGCGTATTCAGTGACTATTATTGCCAGCACTGGGAAGTCTGCTTTCTGCCACTTGAAAAAAAAAAATCAAGCATAAAGCAAAATAGGAAGAAACAAAGGAAACCATAACCACACATAAACAGTCTGAACTTCCTCCTCCTTCCTTAGCATGGGGCTTTGTTTTTCCCCTCGCTACTGTTTAGATGTTACAAGAGGTCAGAAAGTCAGCTATTAATCACCTCAGTTCTCAGGCAGATGAAGGCAAAGGAATCCACTGCTCATCTCTGCGTTAGGAAGCAGTAAACACCCTTTATTCAAGCTGTATTTTGTGAACTGCAGAGTCAGATGCTGAGTCTGAAGAGGTCTAGCTACAGCCCTACTAGTGAGACTAGCTAAGCTCCACTTAACTTCACTGGAGAGAGACTGTATTCAAAATACAGTTTTATATTCTCCCAGCCTTTCCTCACATGAGGAATGGTTCAGCTCAGCCAAAACATCCTGTGCCTCAGCAGAAAATGGGGCAGACCCCATGGGCAGAACAGAGCGAAGAAAACACAAATCCCTTCAGAGGATGGGGGAAGGACAGAAAGGGTGAGAATGAGGGGAGAGGGGGGGAAAAAAAAAAGGATTTCAGGTAACAAAATAGTCAGGGAGAAAGGAGCCCAGTGCATTACCTGTGCAGCTCTGATCACATCGTGTGTGATCTGTAGCATACATCCCAAATTCAACTAACTGGAGCTGTTGTTATTCTCCTCCTTTACTTTTGTTACCTCTGCACACAGTAAATCCAGGTAAGGAGAAGAAAAAAAAAAGGAGTGCTAGTGTATTTCAAAACACTTTACTAACAGGCAACAACATAAGCAAAAGGTGCTGGTAAACCTGGGACAAAATCAGCTCTCCCTGGGGAAAGATTTTAAGGCCTATAAAGGCTAGCCTGTTTAACACCTGCCCTTCATTTACCATAGGTGCAAAACATCAACAAACACTTTCACAGGGGGAGCGGGCTGAAATAAATGACAGAAAACCCTACAGGCCCATGTGAGGCTGTTTGGGAATCTGAAGCTTGCAGATGAGCAGCTTTGTTGGTGTCAGGGGTTCTGCTGTACATATACAGGACAAAACCGTGTCACCTTATACATATTTGTGTGCCAGACTGTTATGCATGTGACAGAGGTATGGGGTTGAGTGAGAAAAAGTTTGAGAAGAACTCAACAGAGAGTTATGGATCAGTAAGGCCACCTGAAAGAAAAAAAACTAAAGAAAATTATCCTCCGGCACTTTTATATGGGACTTTTATATGCCTGAATGCAGCCTTGCTAGTTCATAAGGACATACCTGACTTGATCACAAAGTGGCTGATTCTTCAGAGCTTTGCGTTTTAATTGCTCATAGAAGGTCCTATCACACTAAAAATATCAAGCAATTCATGTACTTGTACATAAATGCTTATTCCAGGTAAATAAATGCAGCAGGCAGATAAGTAATTTTGATTTCATCAACATACCCCTCACCAAATTATTGAGTTCTTTACCTAGGAAATTGTATGGGTTTAGCTGAGGCTGATACACAACTGCAGAAGATGGATATAGGCCTCAACAAAAAGCAAGTCCACGTGGTAGATGACTTGGTCATTCTTTCAGGATGTATAGAAGCCTTTCAACATATTATGAACCAATATTTCTAATTTTGCATCAGAACAATAGGAGACTGAGTTTGCCTGCAGCAACTGATGAGCCACAGAGATTCCTCTCTCTGCAGCGCATGTTCTTGCATTGTCCAAATGCCGTAAGAAAACAGCCTAATGTGATTCCAGACCCCTGCCCCTTTCATCGCTAACCTGGAGTTGTTCGTGTATCAAAGGGAAGAACGCACAACGTGCACTCAGCCAGACAGAGCTGAACCGCCTGCAGCAAAAATACAAAAGATTGGATATGTAATTTTTTTTTTGTAGTATAATCATTCTGTCATGTATAATGGATGCAAAGGCATAATTTGGGCTTTTGAAAACCTAAAGCAAAGCTTTACTTTATTCCCGTACATCTCACGGGCTTCAAATTGAAGCATTCCCTTCTGTCAGCAGCACAATGGTTAGCAATGAAATTCCATGGCCCAAATAGGATTTTGAGGCCTTAATTATACTTTGAAAATAGATTGTTATTAATGATTTTTTTTTATTTTGGGAGCATATGAGATATAAGAGCCTTAACTAATCTGTAACCCGTAAGGGGTATGAGAAGGAAGGGACTGAACAACAGATTACTCCAGAATTGTTTTCTTCAGATGCATTTAAGACCAAAAATTTACGGAGATCTGAGAGTGGAGGAAGCTAAAGGGGTTGGGGGGGTATGTGGGAGGGTACAAAATATGTGGATGTGGAAGAAATTGCATGGTATATTCTCCAGCCCTAAGGAATTAATTAGGCAATCCTTATCAGTGTGCTTCAGGTGGAGAAGCAGTGGAAGCGATGGAGAGGTGGGGCTTTCTGCCTACTTGTGGAGCTTGGAGGGAGGCAGAGGGGCAGCACAAAGCCTACAAGGAGAAATACCCTCCCTAACCAAAGTGATAGACAGCCTCAAAAGAACTGAATGGACAAAACCATTTCATATAAAAATTTTTGTCTCTCTGCCCAAGAAGACCGTTTATGGCTCACGATGCCATATACCAAACTACCTCCAGTTTGTGGCTTCATTTTCTTCACAAGAGAACCAGAAGTGTTATCCACCTTGTTTCACAGAAAGGGAATTACGGGAAAAACAGATCACATGCTTCATGCTGTGCCCAGAGTCAGCCGCGAAGCCTGCGGCTGAGCTGGGAAAGGGTTAGAGTCCTGTCTTTTCTAGATGACGTAACTGCAAGATCACAATTGTTTTCCTAAATGAAAATCATATTTTCATAGCGATGAGTCTGAGCTGCAGTGCCCAAATCGTGATCAAAGCTTTGGATGCCTGGCATCTAGGGCATTCAAAACATTATTTCAGCGTGATGCATTACAAAGGAAGAGGCCAGCCGCCACGCTCGGGTACAAGTTTTCAGGTTTTGAAGTGGTCAGTACTAAAATGCTGGTTCTGACAGCATGTGACCAGACTTAGCCAGGTCCCCACTGTGCCACCATTACCTTCAAGAGACACAAGCCCTCCAAACATGTAACAGCCCATATGCTTGTGATCTGGTCATAAGACCTCCTCCGGGTCCACGACCTCCTAAAGTCTTCTGTGCTTGCTTGCTGCTGCTGTGCTTGCTCCTATTTTGAGCAAGCACAGTCCAGTGGCAGCTGTAATTTCAGCCCTGGTGAGTTTTCAGGGTCAGGAGAGTAGGGAGGAAATTCCACCAGCACAGCCACAACAGGATTATCCAGAAGAGGGAGTGCACAGTATACATACTCGTGAAGCCATATTCTGCTGCTCGATATCCTCATTGCAGAACACAGAGGCTCTGCAAATGTCCAGCCTGGTTTTAGACTTTAGATTTTAGCTGCATACGGCTCAGTGAAATCCCTGCTGCACAGCTCATACAACAGTATATCACTCCTCTTTGCTGCGTGTCTATTTGAGATTTTCTTGGAAGTTTTTCAATTTAAAAAAACAACTTATTTTTGCTTTTTAAGGAGCTTGTTTTACATATCAGCTTGCTACTCAAAATTAATTTCTCAGGCTACAATTTAAGTAAGTTTGTTTCCAAGTCTCTTACGATCGTTCTTGCTCCCTGATTTGATAAGTAACTTGTAAGAAATGTTGCAGAATGCAAATTCAGAGTTAATTGCTCAGACTTATTCAAGAGTGACATTTATAAGTCCATTTCTGTGAAGAGCAGAGTTTTTCCAAGTAGAACTTCCACTTATGTTTATCTGGTTTTGTAACGAGACCAAAACGGTACCTAGACAGTGTTGTAGGTGCCCTTGACAATTAAAAATGCAGTCAACCACAAGAACAAAGCCACAGGCAACCACCGTGTACAGTAATTAACCAGTTAGACCTAGATTATGAAAAGGAAGCAAGAAATGGGTAGGCATATTACAGCAAGTTTATAAAGAAAACAATTCTGATGTTTTCATGTTTTTCTTAATTTCTACATTGAGACATGTGCTCTCCCTCCCCTTCAACGCACGCCGTTCAATATCCCGCTGAATCCCACTCTCTGCGCATTGCTCTAAATCTCTGACCTTGGTTTGACTTTTTTCCATTTTGCTTATCTTCGTCCTTCTCTCTAGTTAAGAAAAAACCCCACAAGACTTAATTTTGAAAGAAGGATTGCAAGGCTATATTAACTTTGTTTAGGTCCCAGTAATAGAATAAATAGTAATAATAGGGTCCTTTAAATGATTATTACCTGGTTTTACGTGCCTTCCTTACCTAACCTTTCTCTTTTTTTTTTTTTATGTCTTTCACAGATTATCAAGAGCTACTATTCTGCTGACTTTAGTTATTCATTAAAAATGAAGTTCAAGGACGTTGTAGCTACAACTGATAAATACATGTTATTATGGTTGCAAAATTAAATAACTTCCATTGTATTGCAGTAAGAGTTTGAAAAGAAAAAAAATGAGAGACACTTCCTGCCCACATTGGATTATTAAGCAATTCTATATAAGTATGTTAAAAGGAAAGTCAGCACTGTAATTTAAATTATCAGTACAATATACTGGTTTATCTTGCTCACCTTGCACCCTCTTTCTACAGGGAATCCAAAATAGCAAGTCCAGGTAACAACTCCCGCTTATCTTCAGCAAGGTAAATAACTGAGGAAGTAATCACTATGAACTTGCAATTTATTAACATTATTTCAGCTCTGTTATGAAGGCCCAGGTCCAGACCAGCTTCACCCGATCTCTGACTACACGAGGAGCAAAAGGAGCCCAAGGAAGGCCCAGCCTGACTTGCTGGGCAGCGGTAGAGCGGAGGTGGCTCTTACGATGGCTGTCATTGCGGAAGGTATTTATTTCTTTCAGGAAGTGGGAGAAGAGGCAGCCATGGCTTCTCCTTTCACCTGCGCCTGGCAGACGGGGCAGTTTGCTGGCTGAAGACCTAAGCGGGCCTGTGCTGCGGTTCCTGGGCAAGTGTCAGAGGGCAGGGAGGCACCTGTGGGCCGGGAACCCAAAGGTCTTTGCGGGGCAGCGGTGGCACCCAGCACAGGCCGGGGCTGAGCGCACGGGCGAGCCCTAAGCGGTAAGGGTCCCGGCACCATGCAGCAGTGGTTTATCAGCCCGGGCTCTGCTGTTCGACACAAGAACTAGCAGAGTATCTATGGACATCTGGGGGGCAGGAGATACATGCCACTCTGTGGAAGTTTCTTCTCCCTTTTAACAGGCCTAAGTCAGTAGCACTGAAAGAAGAGACATTCCAAGGTGATTTTTAGGAGAGAGACAGCAGTAGATTTTGCTTGCTGATACAGACAAAGTCGTTCTGACTTGTTTCCATGAAACTCCCAAGGTTTTTCCAGCATAATGATGACTGGGCACGCATAACAACTTGCGCACAGTGTTTGGCAAAGATACTAGCTTTTGTTTAGTAGTGTCCAGAGGACTCATAAACCACTTAATTATTTGCAATCAAACATACAGCAAGGTCCTCTACAATAGCATTAAGCACAGCAGTTTTGTCAATGGACTCAAGCCTTCGCTGTGGTTGCTGTGAATGGGGTGGAAGTTCAAAGGCTTGGCACTAACAAGGGCTGGAAAAAAATAACTCTCCTCTGCTTACATGTATCAGCTATTCAGACAAAAGAAGGGAACGGCAGTAAGTGACACTAGTTGAACAACTACTATCAATAAGAACAGTCACAGAAAGTAGAAAATAATCACAAAATTAGAACCAGTGTCACAGAGTGCTGGTATCCTGGTACAGAGCAATGAATTGCCCTCACCTAACTTTGATTTCTTCAAAAGACAAGGGTTGTTCCTTTTACTACCTGCTCCAAGGACTGATTTGCTAATTTTCTAGAAGCTGAATCTGTTTCCAAAAGGAAACAGATGTTATTTTTACTTTACTTAGTGGCTGAGCTAAGGTTCAGATGGGAAAAAAAATAAAACAAACACAAAATCTACACCTTGGTGGAATCCAGTGCCAGCTTTCCTATCAGAGCTTCCCATGAGGAGAAAACAAGGCCCTACTTGTTAACCAGATTTCTGGACTGAAGTACAAGAAAGAACAAAAAAGCTGGAGAACATCATGTAACACAAGCCAGCTATTCTTAGCTTACCTTAGGAGTGAAGCGCTCTGTATAATCGTTACAGTCTCCTGAACTACTCAGGGCACCTCACTTAGAGACGTCTCTCCTGTTGAGCCTAAAGGGTGTCTTGGTTCATAGGCTACAGCAATTCCTTCCACAAATACTTATAAAAGAGTTCTTTGGAATACCTTGGAGTTTTGTCCTCCTTCAGTTTCTTTACTCCTTGAGTTTTTGCAGGGATCTGCATACCCCTATTAAAAGCAGGACAATCTAAGTACCTGTCTGATCTGACAAGAAAATTAATTTCCCGTTACAGTAGGATTTTTATTATTTTTTTACATATGAATACATGATGCTGGCAGAGTAGCCACCAAAGGTAATGAAGAATTCTTAAGTCCTGGGGCCCTGATTTTAACCAGCAAGAAGATACTGACAGTCTGTATTTTATCTTCTGTTTTCAAAGTTGTCACATAAACTTAACGCTTCCAAAGAGATTCATAGCACATTTGAGGCCCTATAGGTTGACTGAAAAAAGAATTCTGAAGACTTCAATGTACCTTTCTTTCCCTTTGTAGACTCCCAACAAGCAGTACGCAGAAAGGTCAAACCGAGATAAGAAAGAAAATCAACAGAAATTCCCATTGTATGGTTGTTTGCACAATTCCCATCTCATGTAATTCGAAAGATCACATCAGGTGTGTCAGTAGTGTTGGCGAGGGTCAGGAGGTCCTGGGGTTTGGTTTGGTCTGGTTTGGTGTTTTTTAGGAGGCCTTAAGCCTTACCGGCTAGCAGGGACTCCGTAACAACAAAACCCAGCCTCCCCCACACCCCCTGTTCTTTGGTTTTATGTTTTCTTGGGGGTGGGGGTGTGAGGGCTTTCTTCATTTTTTAAATGGCTCACTTGGTAATTTGCCAGAACAACACAAGACATTCAATGAAGCAGATCTGTGCCTTGTCTGCAAAGCTTAGGCACCAGAGCAATGAAATGCAACAACCAGCATTTCAATTCTCCAAGCGATTTCATTGTTCCCGTTCTGCAGTAGGTCTTTGATTTAGCAGAAAGTCTTTTCTCACTGGAAATCTACCTGAGCTACCAGTCCAGCAATGCCAACACATCTGTGGAGCGGCCGCAAAGGGAGCCCAGGAGAAGGAGATACATCGTTCCTCCTCCCAGTAATGTGTCAGACCCAGCTGCTCTGCTGCAATAGCAGTAGCATATACAGGGTCCGCATTTTCCAGGAGTGAAAGGCAAAGTAACCACCGCTGCTTTGAGGGAGGAGACTACATGTAAGAGCGTAAACCCGTTAAAAATAGAGAAAGAGCAGCTAACAGAGAAATACTTGCAGGTTTTGTGACAAGAGCCCTGTACTGGAAGTACAAAGCCACTGTTTATCAGAAAGGTTTGAGAAAGAGATAAGAGAAAAAGGCATGGCCAAACAGAATAAGGGAAGTTACTAACCAGGCATCCTTCAAAAGCTGAAGTCAAGTACAAATGAAGACAACAGGAAGCACTGCAAACTCTGGCAGGTTAAACGTAAAACAAAACCCAAAAGAAAACATTAAGGCAGGCCAAAACAAATTTTTTGAGGAACAATTTGTAAAAGGCAAAGAAAAGGTTATTGAACAGAGACAAAAATGAACTGTGACCTGACGTCAGGATCAGATAAATTTAATCCAACAGACTGGTGAGAACTTCTGAAGGATTTCAGTGCTGTGATTGATGAATTACTAGGTTCATCAACTGGAAACTTGGGAAGTGGCAAGTAACACACCAAATTTTAACATGGGTATTAACAGAAGTCTGGAAAACTACAGAGTAGGATATCTGACATCTGAGTCAGGCAAATTAATTTCAAAAGCTTTTGATTTTGAGACAGATCTTCTAGAGGATCTGAAGTCTGATAAATCGCAGTGTAAGACACAGGTCCTGTTGCTCTTGTGTGCTTCTCCTCAACTGTGTATGACTAGGGGTTGGGACAGACAGATTTTGTGTATTTTCCAAAGGTAACTCCTGCCTGCAACAGTTTTATAGTAGTATAGTCTCAAAGTGACAAAGGCATAAATTACTATGACTAGCATTGGTTTTAATGTTGGATTTTGGTAGCTTCAAGGTGACCACATACCAGAACCATTCAGAAGATTCATGTTTCTCCAGTGACTTTTGAATATGTGTGTTTGTGGGTTTGTTTTCTTTTTTTTTTTAAAGTAAGCTCCTTCATTTTTGATGAATAACAGAAGTCAGCAGAATACTAGCTCTTGATAATCTGTGAAAGGCATAAAAAAAAAGAGAAAGGTTAGGTAAGGAAGGCACATAAAACCAGGTAATAATAACTTAAAGGATCCTGTTATTACTTTTTATACTGTTACTGGGAGTAAGTATTGACACACGCATTCTGTCTTGTAACATTATTTAGAACTAGTTCTTCATGCTTTGTTACACATAGAGTAATTAAATACACTTGAAGAACCAATATATTTCATATTCAATATATTCTGGTTGGAGTCTGTTTCCCAGAAGTTATAAGAAAGCATCGTGTCTTGTTCTGGACTTTCTCCCAGCCATGATAACTCTTACCACCTAGAAGAAACATTCAAAATCAGCTTGTACTCTTGCTGGTGAAAGGAGCCATCGGAATGATTACTAGTACAGCATCAGACAGCTGCAGTGGAAGCAAGTCCCCATAGCAGTTATATTCCAAGTATCAGAATAGTTAGATGTGACCCCAAGCTGATGTAGGCTTGTTTTGTAAATCTGACTCTTGCACAACAGAGATGGATTACACTTCATCACGTCTTTCTCTGGTGCCGGATTTAAAATTCATACCAAACTTGGTCCATGAAGACAGGTCCGTTTATAATTTTTTCCTCCTCATTAGTAGATCTGAGATATCAGTATGAGATCACCCTGATTTAGTCTGTCTAGTTATACCTGACTTCTCTTCCTTTTATATGGATGAACTGCAATTAGTTGGGGGG